>OZ023326.1:52135215-52145215 GCA_964007535.1 Brachyptera risi
TTGAACCCGGATCTCCAGATTGCCGGTCTTTATTTATATCAACAAATAAAACTGTTCAAGAAGATCTTCCTCTCTGGCGTAATGGGTAGCGCGTCAGACCGGCAATCTGGAGATCCGGGTTCAAGTCCCGGGGGAGGTCGCAATTTTTAAACAGTTTTAAAAATCATATAATTATAATAACCTACTGGTGGTCAACCAGGAAGCTATTGAAATCATATATATATATATATATATATATATATATATATATATATATATATATATATATATATATATATGATTATTCAAAGTTCAATTGCTCTCATTTTCCTAATTTTCATCACACATACTCTTGCTTATTCCAACATACGTATCTGGACTTTCGCACTGTCACATGAAGTCATAATAATGCTTTCCATTGTATACTTGCGGGCATTTAAAATGGTTCAATCCGAAATCGAAAATCAAACATGAATAAAAACTTCGGCACATTTACCCGTTTATGTATTCACAGATCTTGCCTAAGTGCGTATGCATATTGTATTCCACTTTCGCTGTGTATCACTGTGTTATCACAACCCACTAGCAGTAATTGTGATGAATCTATAATTGCCACATCATTCCAATCTCCACTAATCGATAAAAACAAACCTTTTTCAAACAAATTCATTTAATTCGTATCCACTGTCAATCTTTATTCACATACCATTGGAATCCACCTCTCTTTTAACGACTCCAATTCGAAGAAATTGTTTGAAACGACATTTCCTTTCGTTTATACATTCAGGAATTGCATTGTTAGTTTTCTTTTCGTTCTCTACTCACTTTTTTCTTTCCACCCACTTGTTCTCTCTCGTTTCATTACCAACGACTGGAGCCTACAATGAATAAAGAACGATTTCTTATATGTACATTTTTATTCTACCTCTTTTTCTCTTCTGATTAAATTCACCCCTTCCCACCCCTCCTACTATTTCCCTCTTTTCCTTGTTCTTTCGAGCATCTTGATCTTTGATCGAATTTCATTCATCCCCTTGCTCTTCTCTTAACTTTCCCCTTGACTTGTTTTGTGTCACATCGATCCTTACAAGTGTTGCAATTTCAAAAGAAAACGATAGAAAAGTCCTAACTGTAAACTAAGTATATATACGTATTCTTCACGTTTATTCGTACTTACTCACAATGAGATTAAAGAATTACAACATTTGAAGGTAACAAAGGAAATGAGGAGAAGGAGAAGGAGACAGGGGATAGAATTGATTCTCTAATTATAATATTATATCTACGATTATTCATTCAGTTGATTGTAATGATTTTTTATCGATAATAATATATCATTTTAATTCGGCTATAGGCCTGAATCAGTTATCAAAATCAATCATATAGCCAAAAATACGGAAGTTACCAGATGTTAAAAAAATTATGTAACAAGGATCATGTGATTATTTCTATTCAAGTATGAAATGAAAGGTGAAAAAAAAACGTATATTTTTCGTATTGCTGTAGGGACGACTATATGCAATGCATAAATTACTATACTCATTACCACTTATATGCACTGACTATGTTCTTTTTCATACAAGACTTTTAACTACGTTGATGTGAGAAGAAGGAACTGTGTAGAAAAGTTTCGTCAAGTTTTAACGCGTGGTAATACAACTGCAACATTGCGTTGATCACCGCATTCAAGAAAGCACGGCTTTAGTGCCAGAACTGACTCATTAGTGACGCTCGTCCCTAAATTATGTACGAGGGTTCATAGCGGGAATAATAGAGTCGCGGCTTGTTTCTGGAGTAGTTGTTTTTGGCGAAGGGGATGGTTAGTAGAGCGTAGGGAGGAGAGTTGCTGGTGAGGGAGAGGACATTTTATACGCATACGAAGAGGTATTTCCATGATGCAAACGAAATGTTCTAGTTTGTATAAAAGCATCCAATTTACAATTCAAGGAGTTTAATACAAATTCAGAATGTGTATCAACAGAATGGGACATAATTACAATGAATATGTGGGTTGACATTTCACTGTGTTTATCCTTAATGAATCGGTATCTTTTTTGATAACCCATCACTATCAACTGATACTAACTGATTGAATGGAAGAACGGCCCTGCCGAATTTCGCCAGCAATAAAGTTATTTTAATATTATTAATAATAATAATACTGAAATAGTGATGGTGACATTCTAGAAATTGTTCAAGAAATGCTGAATTAGTAGTATGATTAGAAAAAATTTGAAAATGCAAAAATTGTTTCTAACCAAGAATTCGAGTATTATTTCTTGTTGGACACGAATATTTATTCAAGTCATCCTACCTTTGAGAACCATACAATCCATACAAAAGAACAACGTACCAACTGTACTGAAAATTAACCGTCCCAATACTCGAATGTACTGAACATCAATTGCTCTGAAAATCAACTGTACCAGAGAACAGCTGACCTGAACCTTGTACATCTTGGGCAACCTGTGCATAAGTTGTAGTGCTAGGTTTGACTCCTTCATTTCAGAAATTTCATTTTTCATAAACCTTACCCACTTGACTTGACCCACCACTAAAATAACATAAAACATCCAATGGGTGGTGAGAATTCCTAACATAATTTCTATCCAAAATTCCCAACATAAATCATAATCCACTATCAAATTCAACCTTTCTCTTTATACATACATAAAATTTACCCAGCTCATGTAACAATATTATATTAGGAACCGTTTCCTCTTGGTATATGTTTTATTCAAATGTATCAACTTCTCGTCTTTTCCGACACACAGGCTTCGGCTAATGTGGGTTCTGTTTTTCAAGAATTAGAAGTTATTGAATATAATATTGAAATATAATATTATATATATATATATATATATATATATATATATATATATATATATATATATATATATATATATATATATATATATATATATATACATATTTTTTTTAATGACATCGAAACTTGATACAGCATCATTGTTCCCCATTTAAGGCTAAGGATGAAAGATAGGATCGTTTGGACGGGGCACCTCAAGGGCGATCTCACCACCCCAATAATATATTGAATATATTCAAATATAATTATTAAATATAATTGAATATAATATATTATATCAAATTGAATTGAATATCATTGAATACAAGTATTTAATATAGAAGTCATTATCACATTTTCCAGCATTCAACTCTGGTTATTCATCATTATTATTCACTGATCGATTAATGGCTCAGACCAATGTGTTATATGCCCATATTTATGTATCTCACTATGCTCAACAAAATGTTATTATTATGATATCTCTGTATCTATGTATTCGTGAGAAGCATTATATAATAACGAAGAAATGAAAATTAGTCGATTAATGGCTCAGACCAATGTGTTATATGCCCATATTCATGTATCTTACTATGCTCAACAAAATGTTATTATTATGATATCTCTGTATCTATGTATTCGTGAGAAACATTATATAATGAAGAAGAAATGAAAATGAAATGAAATTTGTGACGGAAGGTAGCCAACCCCTTCCACTATCACGTCTGTATATACAGGTTAATCAAGAAATAAGAGTGTGGGTGAGTCAGTTTTCAGAAATGGTGGTGCTTAGTTCAGTTGTCTTTCAGTTCAGTCGGTCGACTTTTATTTGAGTCAAGTCTTAGGACAGTTGATTTCTAGTACAGTTTACTGATTTCGAGTTTACTGATTCACAGTTTATGTGTTCCTTGAAAAAAAAAATGAGTACAAATATATTGCACTTATTTGTTATGTGAGCAATGAAGAATAAAATCAAAATGTATATACATATAATGAATTTGAAATGTATCCCCTTCTATATTTGAATTGTTGCCTGAATCACCAGAATAGAAATAGCTTCAACTGTCAGCTTTCAAGTTGTTTTCACCATGGTTACTCATTTTATTTCTTTCAACCAACTATCAGATGAATGACTTGGTACCGAACCGCAACTTTGCAATTCCGTTCAGGCTCCAACTCAATAGATGAGCTCTCTTCCATTATTGCAATATAAACCGTGAAAACTAACTTTTTCTTTGAAGAAAATGCAGTATGAACCTTCTTCACCTGAACCTGAGCAAGATATGAGAGAAAGCATTCAAGAAGACTGGAACGGTAAAACCTAACCCAGCTAACCTATAGTCATTTGGTTTCCCTGTGCCCCGAATAATTTCCCGGAATATTGATTCGTTGCGGCAATATTGATTTATAATTCAATTTAGTATTTCAATAAACAGAGCAGGATATTGGCAAGAAATCAGAAACATGATAAGAATGAGTTTGCCTACAGTGAGATTCGAAATGGCTAGTCAAAATCGAATGCGCTACCGCAGCGCCACCAGGATGACTGATTGTATTCGATCTAAGAGCCGAAACAAGCTAGAAATGCGAGAAAAGTGAGCAATTCATGGGGGATTGGGGCGATTTCAATTTAAAAAAAAAATCCACATGAGAACAGTACTTTTGTGCAACGGCCGTTATCACGAAGCCGTCGATCCGCGGGCGGCAAGGGGGGAAGACTTGACCCTTCTGGCCCACGCATGGATTTCTATGAAATTACACCGATTTGTCAGTGTTTCAGATGAGATTCAGATGCCAAAATCATTATACTTATGAAATTAAAAATGACTTCAAAAAAACAATATTTGCACTTTTTTCCGTCGCTACCGATTCATGAAGGGGGGGGGGGTGATCGCCCCTATCCTCCCCCCCCCCCTCCTGTATCCGCCACTGAAAGTGAGAGAAGTTAGTGTTGAGGCCTATACGGGTTTGTAAATGTGCCACTGGGCCTCATTGCGGAGCGTACACAATATTGAACCGGCTTCACGACCAAATTCCCATATATGATGGACAAACCCCGCGAACTTCTTCGCGGAGTTCATTTGACGCATGCCTCATTTCCGTCAAATTCAGTTAATCATGATGAAACTGATTTGAATGGAAAAATGTAATATTCTAATAGAAACGTTGACATCCAAGAACAGAAAATGTGTATTATTATGTGTTTCATACATGCGTGTCGTTCCTTTCATGGCCATAACTATGAACTGCTTAAATTAATCAGCTTAGTTCCAATATTTATTATATCACATAACAGTATTTCATGTCAGCTCGCTCTTATTGAGTTTCTGTGAGCAGGAAATTGTACATTGACTTCGTTTTCGTTTTTCAATGTAGTCTTGAATTGAAGCGTTTTACAAGATTAATACATTCACTGTGGAGATTTGCCCTACATTTCATATGTATATATTTTTATTGTATTCTGAGCATTAATTGCTCATCATGACTATATGATTCCAATGGCACAAATACTATACACTTTCCACAGAATAAAAATATAACATAACTGAATGGTTCAAATACTATAACTGAACTAAATGTGTAAAAGAAAAACAAGAACGGTGATCGAAAATTCACTAATTACAGAGTCCCCAATTACTTGATTGAGAATAATTTGTATTGTTTTGTATAAGCCTATACTTGAATGCTGCAATGTGTCATACATCTTCAAAACACACTCTCAAGTAAAGTACTATTCGACTCAAGCAGAAAACTAACAAACCAAACTTATGACACGCACCCTTAGAATCTCCACGAGGGAGGAAAGAGTGGCATGGTCCGGCATGCCGGAGGTGGTGGAAGGGACATAGTTACACTTTTATAATATAATTCAACCGGTCGTACATCATATGTCGCGTGAGGGATCTCGTACACACCGCACTATGATCTTCCTCGCTACGACGCCGGCGATAGGATGAGGGCGGTGGGGAGAGAAAGGGGATGACTTACGTGCCAGGTTGTGCCGACGGAACCGTCGACGCTGGCCGTCTTTGAGAGAGAGCATGCCTGTTAGTGATAGCAAGCCGTTCGCTCCATACGCCATATAAAAGGAAGCAGTGCACCATAGAACTCTGTATATATATATATATATATATATATATATATATATATATATATATATATATATATATATATATATATATATATATATATATATATATATATATATATATATATATATATAGCGCTATATATGCTGGCCCCTGAACTTTATTATCTTTCTAGCCATGGTGTTTGCTTACAAAATGACGATTTATTGCCAACAGTTGAACTAAATAACCGTTGGTGCGTTTACAAAGCAATCAGAAGATCGCTTAGAGAAGTAGTGGAATCTTGAATAAACGCCGTCGCTGGATCGAAACGGCTGGCCGTTTTTTGTTGAAGATACAAGAAACGGACGAGCGATACCGTGAGATGATTGTGTGTTGTTCTGCAGCATAGGGACAAAAGCTTAATATTAATAGGTTGTAAATTAAGAAACGAAGGTGAATTATTATTTGTGAATGTTGGGTGGGCGATGGTAGAAATACATACACACGCAATAGTCTTGTTTCATATCTGGTGGGAAACAGTTCCGGTTTGTGTTGTTTACTTTGTTAGGTTGGTGAATTGGAGTTGAAATCACGCACCGCTTGAGAACGAATCTGACATACAATTAACGAAATTTCACATTTTTATCAGGTTTTCATTTAGATTCTTCCTGGAGTATGTTGTTACTATAATTGGCATCTCATGAGACAAAATTCACCCACAGTATATAATGTAGCCTTAATCACATTGAATACTGATCAAATCATACACATCAAGTATATATATATATACTATATATATATATATATATATATATATATATATATATATATATATATATATATATATATATATATATATATATATCTGTGCCTGCAACTGATCATCATTCAAACTGCTCATCCGGAAAAGTCACCACCCTGATAACTGGCCAATAGCTGGCGATAGCAATAGCTTCAAGAAATTGAGATTGAATGGATAGTTTTGGCAAAATTAACTTTTATACTGCAATTTCAGTCTCACTATCCGAACAACTTACCATTCAAATCAATCGGCATTGGAATATATTAATGCATTTTTCATGAACTACCGCCATCATGCAAATACCGATCATCGGGATTACATATAATTCAAACCAAGTATCATTATCATTCCTATCATTATTTCTAACAGCCCATCAGTGGAACTCATCGTCCAAGCAGATATTAATATCACCATTATTATTCTTAATTCAATTTTTTTCATGAACTGCTCATCCTGAAAACCTACCACTCGGGATATTTCATCACGGTTGGTCTCTACAGGATGGGCAGTTCATAATCTATCCACAACTACCCTACAAGTCACAGTAACTCCATCCGTTCTGTTACACACTACCAATCCTTTTTCACACACAGCTATCTTCATCTTTGCACAACTATTTATAATAGCGGAAAAAATGTAGGATATGTGTTGTGAGATGACGTAAGGTTGAAATCTGGAAAGAATAATATTCTGTCAGCTCAAACTACATCTACAGACCTCGGATTACTTCTAACGTTCAATTAATTGAAGACACTTGTTGCTTTCTCTTGATAGATTCCCTAATGGCTTTGATTGATGTGAGAACATTTATTATGAATCCGTTTTCTTCGTTTTTTCGCATCCAATTGTTGTGAGAATGTAAGTTATATGATAAAAAATAAAATGTGTATGATATTTTCATTCATATTGATCACAAATTTGAAAGCTTTTGAAAAATTTTGATTTCCCAAGTATTTGATGATTATTGTTTGACCCCTCCAACAACTAGGTTATACGGGGGTACGAATGAGCAGGTGATTATGAACGTATAAAGTGGATGCGCACAATTACAAAAACCCATGCCTTATGCGGGATTCGAACCCACACCCAACGGTGACTTCAGTTTCTGAAGCGGTGCCTCAGCTGACCGAGCTACTGAGGGTGGCCCCAAGTATTTTATCTCCGGGTTATTCTTTTGAGGATTTTCCAATCTTTCCAATTTTATCACAGAAAACAGTTCAACCGATGTTTTGAAAATCAATCCCAACATATGTTGGTGTATTACCTATATGCAGAAAAAAATTTGAGTTACGATCAGTCATTTTTCCTGACCTGTATGCCGCGTACCAAATTGAATTCAAAAAAATAAACAAACATAAAAACGAAGTCCAATTTTGTTCGGTATATGGAATGGAAATCTTTGCTACGCTCATTCTACTTGGAAAACGCAGTATATGCGTTGTGAGATGAGCTTAGAAGTATGAAAATCAGGACTTGAATATTCTGACATCTGCATACCTTGTGTTACTTTGAAGGTTCAAAAACCTTCTGGAACTTGTTGATGTTCATTGAGCAAACTGTCGCATATACACTTTGCAAAACCAATTGATCGTAGTATTCGATGAAATGTTTACTTTAATTTCGTTTTCTTCGATATTCATTCGATTATCCGATTATTGTACAAAACCCTGAAAATATGTGGGATTTTCTTTCATGTTCACTGACAATTTTTTTTGCTTGTTTTTCAAGTATTTTTCCCTCTGGGTTATTCTCATGGGGATTTTCCAAACTTTCCAATTTTTGGGGAAAGAACCGTTCGACCTATTTTTCCTAAAAAACATTCCCAAAGCCTATTCAGGTAAAACACTGATATACACACAAAGTTTCCAATCGATTTTTTTCCTGACCTGTATGCCGCGTACATAATTACAAAAATAAAAACGAAGCCCAATGTGTTTCGGTACTTGGAATGGGAATTTCATGAGGCCGATGAAACATCACAATGAACAGGTAAAATGGCTGGGTACATGTTTTTGAAATGATGTGATTTGGATAGTTTTGTCTTCTCAAAGGATCCAGAAAAAAGTTCAGCACATTTTCATTCACATGATACATTCAAATATAGTTATAAATCAAATAAATATAAATCAATAGAGTTTTCAGGCGGTGCCTCAGGTCAAATTGATCTTCTCAATATGTTCAAATTAATATTAAACATATATGCTGACCATCTCAAATTGTATAGCAACAGGTACGGTGAAGAAATGTCGAATTAAGTAACAACAATATTGTTGATATGGTTTGAATTGGTTACATTGTTACCAATGAATATTGTTAGCAAAGTACATCGGGACGCTGATTCATGATATTCATTTGGAACTAAGTCTTGTTCCAGATTCATCTAATTATCAGCAGGTCTGAGAAACATCATTATTTGACACGACCTTTCTTCTGTGTATTATGTGTATCTCTGTATTTTGTGTGTTTATTCTGTGTTTCTGTGTATATCTGAAGGAAAATATACAATTTATAATCATTTATATATATTTTGCTCTGTAAAACAACTCGCCTCACTTACGACAGATCGGAGTACCACTCTACAATGATGTTCAAAACACACATATAACCTTCTATCATCCCTGGATAAGAGAGAATTATTGCTATTTCATTGTGCCTCACCGTATACTCTATATATACTGGTATACGAACATTGAAAAAGTATACGCATATACATTTTTGAATGTAGTTCGTATCATAAAGATCCACCATTTGAGTTGTGGTAGAGTTTCTGTAGCGGGTATGAGGATGGTTAGGAAAATGAGAGTATAAGGCTGGATGTGGGTTTCGAATTTCCGTTCAGAATATTCATCGTCCGACCCCCAGTACATCGCATCTTCGAAATGAATATGAGTGAAGAAGTCGTATTCCTTCTTTTTCTTGTATTTTTTATAGCACCGATGTATAGTAATTTCTTTATGGGTTCAAACCCTTCCCACACACCCTCTCCCAAGCCACCCGAAGCCCGAAACGCTCCCACCCCTTGTCAAGATTGAAGTATTTATGGTGTTGATGTAGAAAAAAACATCCTATCACGAATTACAAATGAAATTAGACTATAGAGGAACACTATTATCTGAAGGAAAGTTCAGTCTGTGTTGGGAGTGGGGGAAATGTAGGGAGTGGGAGGCTTAAATAAACTCATATCTACGTCAAAAGTAATAAAAACAGCTCATAATATATTCATGAATTTTGTGGCAAAAGCCATTGTGGTTGTTGTGTTAATCCCGTATCCTTATGAAGCCACCAATATCTGTCACAAACTTAAACACATCATTCTATAATTAAATCCAGGAAAACGGCAGG
>OZ023326.1:52150215-52155215 GCA_964007535.1 Brachyptera risi
GTAAAGTAATAAAACCCTTCGAACCACGCATATACGTCATGTTTAATACAAGATTACGATCTGAAACTATTCAATCTTCTTTTTTTCTACTAGTTTGATAGCATGCATATGATTTGATAAATGAGTTGTATTTTGGACTGTTTTACAATAAATATCGTCTCCAATCATCAACACGTTACACGCATATTACGTGCGCTAATGACGCCGTGCACGAACTAGAGTTCCACGAGCGCGCGCGAGCCTCTTAAATGTAGGCTAAGTTAATGTAATTGCTGCAGCCAATGGCCATGTTACACGTAGGTCATAAGAACTCTGCTGGTTTAACAATAACTATGCCCAGGAATAACAGCGCGATGCAACTTAAAATGTTATGATAATCAAAGCTTTAGAAATGGTAGTTTAGATTCTCAACATCATGAGTATGTCAAAGGATTATTTAAAATACTGGTTGACAAATTCTGATCAATGTTTTTCCAGGAAGAATTTACCCATGATGGAAGTGTGTTTCATCTTCTATATGAATATGTGTTCATATGAATATGTCAATGTGTGAATATGTGTATTTCACTCAATAGATAGCAAATTTCGTTACTAAAGAGGAAACGTGTTTTTTCTTCCTGCCTTAATTGATCCTCACTTGGTCAGTATCAATCTCAATGTTTGTATATCATCGTATTCATACTACAATGTGGGTTACTGTTCATTCAGGCTGAATACTATATAGTTTCTTAAACTATTATCCTGCCATTTTGTGTTGTCTTCTTGTTTGTTTATATTTATCATCGTTTGATATGGACTATATTATAGAAGTTTTCAGCTATACGGTATCTTCTGTATGAAAAGATGATACAAATGACAACAGCGACAACGATCACTACAGCAACAGCAACTACCCAAAAAATGGAAATTAAGGTGCTGATTAAATACTCTCTTCGTTGATACTTTTATATAATTTTACATCCTAAATTGAAATGAACACAATTGACGACACTCAGTCTCCGCCCCCATGACGTCAGAAATCATACCATCCAATCAACAGGACTGTTAGAGCTGTAGTCAAATTCAAATATCCAATCGGGGTATCTTTAAATGACTACAAGTGATATGATCCAACTGGCTTGCAGATTAAGCCACGCCTATTTAGAGTCATCAATTCAATACGGAATATTTTGTTGACCATATTAGATCATACATTTTGATCAAAGATGCTTTGGAAATTTTGGAATGAAGGTTTCCACTGCGCTAATCTGAACAAAAATCCCTGTCCGGAAAATGCTCAACAATAATCAATTAGCAATTAGCAATAATTAATTAGCTCATCAATCAGCACAATTTTATGATAGAATGCATCGAGTCTCTTTCAAAAATTTTGGACCATTTTCCAGAACGTGCCCATTCGTGTGTGTGACATTTCCAGTCGTGTAACATCGAGTTACAATGCTGTGTGAATAGAACATATAATAAACAGTACAAATGTCTTTCTCAGAACCATATATGTATATTGATCAAGTTTGATTCAAATCCAGAAACCATCAATCGCTATCATGGCTATACACCGTTGCCATTTTCACATTCTGAATCAGCAATACGAGAGATAGTTTATGGCAATAGAAATCATTTACACCATTGATTCGATGAATACATTTCTACCGAGAGCATCGTTTGAATTAGTTATCTTTATGTATAGCCTAATATACATTGATATAACACTAAATAGCTTCTGGATTTAGCTTATTTTGGGCACCATGAGTCAGAAATATACCTGGCAGCTCCTGTAATTCATGTTTTTTTTTATTGCAACTCGACCATATTATAGCGCCTTGGAGGTATTTTCACGAGCTAGTGAAACAAAGCTTATTGACAAGAGTAGAGAAAGTGGATATATGTTGATAGGTTGCGGTTTGTGGAACACGAACTCACAATATCTGTTTCGAAGTTTGGACTCTCGATGAATCTTCAGAACTATTGTTCTCTTTTATTATTATTCCATTTTTTCAGTTCTCTTCCTACCAGAATCTCTGCACTAATTATTTTCATCCATTGATTTCCTCTTGTATTATTCTTGTCATCCCATTATTTTTCTTATTTTTTCCTATTATTCATTATTCGTTACCATTCTAATATACTGAACTGTGCTCTCTCTCACTTGGCGATGGTATTATCACTGAATGTATCACATGTGAAGTCTTTGTTATTATCAATACGAAGAAATAAGAATCGCAGCTCTGTATATTATTCACGATACGCTTGTATTGATGATAGAATCTGTTTCAGCATTATTTACAAAACATATCATTCTTGCATCAAACGAAATAAAACGTTACGATTCACATTCAAAACGAGATTTTCAAAACCAAGCGATTCACGATAGAGTAAATATGTATTGTTCGATCGTCTGAAATGATTAATCCGTGTACACAATTAGCCACAGTACCGCACATTGTGTAATTAATTTACGCTAGTCACGTGAGCGACATTTGTTTTTACAACCCTTGCACTCGAAATAATTCAGTTACCAACCCCTCGAGCTAAACTTATAATAATAATATCCATACACATTCAAAAGGACCATATATACTAGAGTTTCCATGGTTTCCATGCACATGCCGGCACGGTTTATTTCCGTTTCACCGCACCACCCAACTTTCCCATCTTCGTAATTAGTATAAAAGTACTAATGTTTGTTTTGTGGGTCGCTCATCATTTCTATTAATGACTTGTATTTATTTTATCATCAATGCTACATTTTAAACTGAATATATACGATAGCATGTATACTATGTATATTGTATATGTTGTTTGTGCCTCTGTGTGGTTACCATGCAGTTCCGCCAGACTGAGCATTTACCCATAGAGAGTAAAGTAATTTGCCTTTCGTGTGTTGTTGATGATATTGTTGCCCCTGGCCGCGTATGAGTTATGCAATCGGCGTAGCAAACACATACATATACACACACACCAGCCGGTGCGCCAACCTTGCGCACTTAAAACTAACTATTCCATTTTGCCATCTGTAGAATGGCCTTTATCGCTTTCCCTCACCCCCTTACAGCTACCACCCCATACCACCTCATTCCCTCGCTCAACTGGCTAATTGGATCTGAAATATTACGTGGTGTGAAAGGTAATAATTCGAAATAAAGCCCTCATCCCTCCTACCCCTCCCCTACTCTTGTTCACGTCTTATTTCACATTCAACAGTAAGCAAGTTTTAATCAAATCATTACCAAGGCAACCACTTCTGTTATGTTGCATTGTTATCCGAGAGATGTTCTTGTTTCCAATGTGACTTCAGAATTAGACATGGTTATTTTATTACTACGGTATGAATTAGGAAATATTGTTGTACGTATATATTTTAACATATCAATTGGAAGAGTAAATTCGGGTGAATCTCGAGTGAGTGTTGAGATGTGAACATTGTATCAGTGATTACTTTATGGTTTCTAGTTCAAATACTCATTACTCTACTGGAAGCAAATGGGAACTGGTAGATACTAATTAGTAATTCGTTTCCAGGGAAATTCCAGAATTTTTCATCAAATGATTGCATGGTGTGTATGTATATATATATATATATATATATATATATATATATATATATATATATATATATATATATATATATAATATATATATATATATATGTATATATATATATATATATATATATATATATATATATATATATATATATATATATATATATATATTATATATATATTCATATATTCATAATGGAATAGTCGAGTCATTGAACTTACTATGCGAAACCGGGAATCTCCAATTACTGAAGTCTACTATCAGCCTCTAAAAGTTGCAGGTACGCCCCTGGTGAAAAATGTGAGAACCTGAGAAAAGTGGTAGCCAGTAGGCCTAAGCACGAGCATATGATATTTCATCAAAATGGCTACGTTCTGCCTCAACAGTGTCGCGATAAGAAGGGGTTTTGTTTGCTTGCCACAGTGTTTTTAACTGAAATGTGAAATTAAATGCTTGCATTTTAAGGATTCTCTCCATCTGCACGTTCACTTCAACTGTTATATGATCGTCACTTATGTTTCAAATATTCTTTATTGAGTGCGGGTCTTCCGACATTGCCTATATATACGCATATATATACGGACTTGGTTGCATTCCCAACAAGCAATGAATAATGGGAAATTAATAATACAAATAATAATGATAAATTATAACTTTATTTCCAATCGAACACTCACTGATAGGTACATGTTCTTTTATTACTAATCGATAACTCTTTGAGAATATCGGTTTACGGAATGATAGGAATAAAAATGAAAGATAGGAAAACAATTATGAAGTTTATGAGAAATTAAAAATTGTGAATTATGAGAAGTTGATACAATTTGACGAATGTTAATAAAATAATGATGGGCTTATGGAGATTTAATTGTACAATATAGGTTGTTTATTATTATCATCATCATTCATTTACATAAAACATTAGGTTCACTTGTCCACAAAGCACAGCACAAGGCTTATCTGTGGATGAAGGTGATAATGAAAACAAGAAAAATCACAATAATAATATATATGATAATATTTATACATGATGTATGAATAGTTTTTATCAAATACATTAAAAGACTACATTTCGAAAATAATAAAAATGAATCACTTGAGCTTATCATTTGGAATTCAGTACACATGTATCATTGGTATAGGCCTAAACAAAGGCAATCGGCTACTTCCATCTCGAACCACAAATTCAATATATACAAAACCAGGCCTAACTGATAGCATTGCTGTTCCATCGACTTTTGCCTTAGGTGATCAATCAGTTTCACTAAATATATCGGGTGATTTGAACTATTCCCCAGATGGTCGATCATCTTCAAATAATGGTTCACAAAGTTCTCCACATTCGATTAAATGCATGAATGGTGTTTTTTCTTAGTTCTTCGACAAAAACAATCTCACACAATTTTCCAACATGTGATGAAATAATCGTGTTTAATTGAATTATCCATGCTCATCGC
>OZ023326.1:52160215-52175215 GCA_964007535.1 Brachyptera risi
GCGGGGGGCAAGGGGGGAGAGTCCTTCTGGCCCCGCAGGGATTTTTTTTAGAAATGACACCCATTTTTCATACAGTTCAGCGTGTTTCAGATGAGGTTCAAATACCGGAATCATTTTAATTATTAAATATAAAAATGGCTCTGAAACCAATATTTGTAGCTGCAAGGTCGTTCCGTGTCATTTTAGCACCCCATAAGGCAAGCACTCAATTGTGCGCCCTCAAAACTGAGTGTGCATATCGATGGTGAATGCAATGAGGGAGCCATGCCCCGCAGGTAAATTTTTGTTTCATCTAAATTTTTAAATGAAAAATATCATTTTTCAATACGATTCTATGGCTTTCATGAACTACGTGAAATTTCTGGAATACAAGGATTTTAACAGGACTAATTTTTCCAAATGGCTGTACCCAGCAAATAAAATGCTGAGTTAATCTATCATTCAATAACAGTGATATTGGAATATAAGAACATTTACTTCATTCAGTGATGTGAATAAAATATTAATTTGATTTATGGAATGCGATTAGACCTATACTGATAGAAAGTCACAGATGGGTGCCGATTGCACTCCTCAAATTTGTCCACCGGGCAGCCTTCCTCTTTCCCAATAACTATCACATACTCATTCCAATTATTAATTCCATGAAATAATATATGATATTCTATTTTTTTCATCACAAACTGTATTCTTTTTATTCTAATAACGCAATTTCAGTCAAGATTCGGTTACGCCAATGCCCCACTCCATGTACTCCAATCACAATTTAAAAATTGCAGTATTAGTTTGTTTGCCCCTTACTTTTCTGATTGCTATGGTAGCCGAACAAATATTTCAGCTCCCTATATAGAGGATGACATTGAATATTGTGACAGTGCGCATTGACGCAATTCCTTATCCCTATCAGATATTTCAGTGAGAAAGTAGTTCATGAACAAGTCATCAAGTTTTCTTTCTCTCGCACCATATGTGAAATAAAGATCTTTAAAAAATCACTATGTGAAATATAGGCAACATCATCACAAAAACAACACGAGCACCACTCTTTGAATTACTCTATTGACGAAGGAAGTATCAATGTTCTTCATTCATTCAGGATTATATTCTCGCGACAGCAGGGATGAAAGTTAAATTTTCTGAGCTTGCATCGTCCTATAGCAAGTATTCATAATATGTGTGGGTATTCACTAGAATCAATTAATCGGTAACAATATCAAGTACTAGCATCAATTTAAATCGAAAAAATGAATGAAATTAATGGACTGCGATGAAATTAAAATTATTTAGACGTACGATACAATGTATTTTTCTTTCTGAAATTGCGAAGAAATGAATCTTTTGTAACATGTTCCTTTGTTGTGTCAAAGAATAGTTCACTTTTCCATTATTAGGCCCTTTACTGAAGTACACATTCTAGTAGAAAAATGAGTATTGTGTGGTAATACAGGTAATCATTTATGTGAGAAATGAAAAACAAGTCAATATACGTGAGTATTGAAATGAATTCAAATTACTGATCATATTTCGCAATGATCTTCAGTTTGAAATATCAAATAATTTTCGAAAATTGTTTCATTTTTTTATATACATCAACACGTGGCAATTTATGTTCACATGGTACAACACAAGTACTCTCGTTTTGGACATCTCTACCATTTTGACAAAAAAAACACAAGTGAATCCCCTCCGTCACCCTCCCGACCCTCGCGCTCACCTCGTTTCCCCCCCCCCCCCCCCCCCCCCGTTCACCCGTCAAATCCTTCAGCTCGGAAATTGTTGTCAACGAATCGTCTCCTGTGTTTGACACACAATGATGGATAGATCAATGGATTCCACTTAGCAGAACTCTTTTCGATTGTCACGAGATGCTTCCGTCACCACATTCTCTCGCTCTCTCTCTCTCTCTCTCTCTCTCACTCTCTTTCTCTCTCTCTCTCTCTCTCTTTCTCTCTCTCTCTCTTTCAACATGACTCGCAATCGAGGAAGAATCAAACACCAAGCAGCAATGCATGTAAAAAATATATTATATAATATCATCGTTGTTTTTCGGGATGTTACCGGTATCTGAATCAGAACAAAATCTCAATTGAAAGTTCTTCAGAATATGATACGTGAATCAAAAGAGGTGTATAGAGTAATGGAGAGAAAATCAGATAATTTTCCGGATATTGGGAATATATATGAAACAAATTGAGAACTAATAATGTTCCTTCCAAATATCGAGAAATAAACCATATGTTAACTATATAACTATTGTGAATTTGAAATGGAATAATATATGGATTTTGTTGATTCAAGATAAACGTAATTGAATTGACAGAAACAAATCATGTATAGTACGAGATTGTATATGTAGATAAGAGAAATAATTGTCTGCGGCATGATTTTTTTTATTGACTCGTAATTGAAACAATTATGTCTCGATAGAAGCTGAGACGTACAATCTCAAGTGTTCCACTGCAGAGTGGATCCCATGATATACAGTTGAGTTAAGCGAAGCAACAACTAAATTTTACCGTACTCGAAAAAAAAACGGAAACTTCAGTTTTGGTTCTGTTTACTTGTTCACGCTCCACAGGTTGAACAGAAGAAAATTGTTTGATGCCACTTGGAATGCACATATGCCATCGTTCACCTAAATACTGTATGGTTTTAAGGCGCAATAGATTGAAACATTCCAGAGAGAAATAATTTCAAATTTTTGAAAGAAAATATAAAGAAGACCATTTTTCTAAATGAGCTCACATTTTCATGAAATTCCCATAGTTTGACATTATCCGATGAGCCATATTGAAGATAAAAATCATTATGTGTATCCTCACATCAATAGAAGCTATGGGTCTAGAAGATAACTATTGAGGGGATCAACAAGTAGAATTGATTAGATCCAAAAATGATTGAAATAATCGATTGGTATATCAGGAAAACAGTGAGTTGAATAGCTTCAAACTCAAGGTGTGTGTAGGCTCACCATTGAATTCTGTACACAATCTCGATTATCTGACAACGCATATGCTGCGTTCTCCCAGGGTTATTTTTCCGAATATCTAATACACCGGTATTCATATGTGTAATATTCAACGGAGTGAATCAAATCTTATCAATTAGATCTGTAAATCCTGATTTTCCAGCTCCCCTATCTATAACCAAGGTTTGAACAATAAGTGTTGGATTCGGCCAAGGTCTAGATTCGCGGCTCCAGCCGTTTCCTTGCTGGGAGTTGGGGATGAACAAATCTCAGCATCGATGAAAAGTTCAACTGACTCCAGCCATTTTGACTCTGGGCCGTTGAGGCTCCACTGGCCGCCAACTCGAACTTCTGCCTCCGGACATTCCGACAGACAATCGAAATTTGGCCGAGTCCTTTTTCAACTAGGGCTCTTATGGGGCTACGACGTCCATTCATCACCTGGCTCGCAATTCCGAGTAAGTCTCAACCAGCTCAAACTTTCATCACCTTTGACTAAAGTCGCTTCGTCTTCGCGTTCTCCCGCTAGGCGATGGGAAGCACACTACACTATGTATGAGGGAAAGTCAAGTTGTATTATCGTTTCCGTAATCGGTTCCGTTATCGTTCCGCGCCGTAGCTGGCGCACCGCTTCTTTGACGAAAACAAAACTTTCACAGCGTCCCAATCTTGTCAAGATCTGTCCGCTCTGCTCTACCGAAAGTCGCTGTAGGACAACAAGTTCGCCCGTTAGGCATGTCAGCGATGATCGATCCTCCACATGGACCCAGCCTGGACCGCTCGTCCGAGCGCCACCAACATTCGCGTGCTCTCAGAACTTGTTACGGTGAGTACATCACTTTCGCGAGTAGGGACGCGTTTATCCACCATCGCCGTCGAGAGTCTAAACTTCTAATTGACACACACGCTGAACCGTTGGTCTGACCGCAGCCAAACTCGCACTGTGCCTAGATCTCGTCAAGACCTTTACGCCAGTGCATATCACGAGCGGGTCCAATGTCCCGCTCGCCCTGGAGGGCAATTGACTCTTCGACAACTTTTCGAAATTGTTGACGTGCTTCGACCTTGATAAGTGGTTAAACTTGAAAAAACATTTCACCGACAACATTCATCGGTTACCGGTGACGTGACCCATCGTCACCGGCATTGTTCAAGAGAAGTCGCTTAAACTTTAATTCAACGATGCCATAAAAACTGAATGAATGTTGAGCGATAAAAATTGGAACATTTGTTTCATTTGAGTGCAAGTACTTCTCATTTTTTTCTGTATTTCATGCAATGAGTATGTATGGTCAGAGGGTAGTCGTGAGAGATTTCAGGGTTTATTACAGATATACTAGGTTATTGGACCTTTGAACGATGGTTTATTGAAAGATAATTTAGAGTAGACCTATGCATTCCGAAAAAAAGTTTTAGCTGAATGATATAATATGTAAAAAAAGGTGGATCATGAATGCCTGGGCTGACTTTACTCTCCTTCAATATAGATTATTTAATTCATTTTACGACAAGAACGCCTTGACGAGTCTCTTAAAGTGGTACCGAGGAAAGACGCGCACCCAGGACCCATGCATCTTCCCTTCGTCTTCCTGGCCACGTCCCGATGAGGTCCACTTCCGAAACACGCTTGTCCCTCTCGATAGTTGATCCAAGAGAGAGCGGCGGCATTTCCACAGAGTGACACGCGTATTTAGAACAGCTGATCCGCAAGTGCATTTTTATATCTGGCCTTGCAAGCCATGTACGTTGTGGATATTAGAGCATGCGAGCTGACTTACAGACAGTAGGCCTACTTTGCACTCTAGTTGATGTTCCGATAGTCTGTGAAGGGTAGCAACGATATATACCTGGATATCGTGACAATATGTCGCAGGGGTGGGGTATTTTGAAATACGTATTGGACGAGGAGAAAATGGTTCGTTCGAAATCTCTGATCTCGTCGTAGTACCCGTTAGCTAACGTCAGTAGGTATACAATTTTGTCTCATATATGACACTTTACTTAATTTTCTGACCGGTCTAATTTATTCGTATAATCTGATGTTTATCTCTCGTGACTTAAATATTTCAATTAAAATGTTTATACCGATTGAATTGTTGTCATTCCATTCAATAGGCACATCTTTTGAAATGCGGTTCAAAACATATATAGAAACTGACTCATATCTTTTTAGTATAGACTTGGCCCCTACTAATAATTTGAAATCTTCGTTATGATTATTCATAAGAATTATTATCCTGAACAACAATGAAAGTGCCTCAAAGCAATACAAAATATAATCACTATTTTTAATTGTATTTCCTTGATATTTGTTCTACAAAGTTTATAGATTCATAATAAGTTTCAACTTCTACTAAAATATGAAAACTTGATGAAACGTCAGAGCAATAATATCTAGTTACGAACAAGAAACGTAATTTGCCAAAGACGAAAAGTTATCTATTGACTTAATAAGTTTCCTACTCGACTTCTATACAAAGTATTGTGCATGCAAATTTCTTGAATACGAATTCTGTTCGTAGCTTTGGTCTGAAGCCTTGAGGGCATTGTGCCTACTTCAATATATATAGTGACAATTGCCGACGATACAATATATACGGAGATGGAAAATGGTACGTACATTGTAGTCAAGATACAAAGTTACCATCGATTTATATCTGTAATCTGAATGTAGTAGATGGAGTGAGGAATGAACTGTACATGGAAGTATAATATGGAAGTATTATTCAAACGTGCTGCGTGATTATTATTATTCATTACCTGTTAATTTTATATATAGGAACTGATCATGAATCTGATGGATTCAGGTATAATTTATCATCGATGATGGAAATATTAATTATTATGAATGTACTGATCACGTGTTATGAATTGAATTGATGAGCTATGAATCCATCATCTTGTTATTTTAATTGCGAATCACAAATCAAACGGAAAACTGTTTGAACTGGCAATATAGTGGTTAAGAGCACAGTTTAATAAGTTTGAAATGTGCTCACATATTTATAACTCGAGGGGGCCTTCCCTTTCACAGCCGTTTTATAAGGCCTTCGTGCAATATGCTTCATATTCGTGAACGATTCGAGATGAAATGATTCAATTTTCACCAACTCACTGATAATTAATAGGCTACTCTTGTCGATTTCGAGATTTCGGAATTTGAAAATTCAAAGCAGAGATGGTTGCGAATCAACGTGAGCTATACTGAAAGTTGAGAGAAGGTATGGAAAGGTATATATGGAAGGTATGAATGATGGGATCGTTCAGACGGGTCACCACAAGGGCGATCTGACCACCCCATTTCAATTAGTTGATACCAATTGACTTTAACACCAGGACTATACTCTGTATGTGACTATATAATTCTCCGCCGCAGATAAAATTCTTTCAGTTTCCGAAAGTCCGGAACACATTATGAGTGGGAAAAACGTTTTTGTGATATATCCGGACAATATCAGCAGTGGTATTAGCCTAATGGTGAACAAACACACGAATGTGGGTATATTCTACTTTGAATTAAGTCTTTTATAGACAATGCTCACTTCTTCTATATGAACAACCTTTATTGGTTCCTGGCTTATAAAAAGTTTACAGGATGATAATCAATATAGAATACAATTTTTGATGTCAATATATAAAGAGATGAAATATAGTTAAATAAGTGAAAAAAGTGAAAAATTGAAATTAGTAATCATAACATTATGCTTTTAAAATTGAACTAATAATAAAAATTGAGAATATAACTGGAGAAAATTAATGAAAGTGGAAATATCTGAGGGTTCTAGAGAAAATAAAAATATTGAGAGAAAAAGAAAATTAATTATCACAAAAATAATAAAAAATGGTGGAGATGATTTCTTAGAATATTGATTGAAGCTCTTGAAGCTAAAATTACAATATCAAAAACAAGTTCTTTCTTCAACAGCAGGTGTGAAGTTTATCATGATACAACTATTCAGAGCTATTTCACCATATCATCCTGACACCTTATCCGGAAATATCACAAAAAACGGTGTGTACTTATAAGTCATAATGTGTTCTGGACTTTTGGGAACTGGAAGACTTTCATCTGCGACAAAAACGTATGATCACAGCGTAGTCCGAGTGTTGAAGTTGATTGTTTTTCAGTCGAAATAATTAAAATTATGTTGTAAGATAGCCTCCGTGGTGCTCCGTCCAAACTATACTCTCATCAATACGAGGGAACAATGATTTCGTTTAAAATTTCGATGTTGGTAGAGAATGAGAGAAATACATTTCAACACGCATTTCTTCTCGCTACAAGCATGCACGTGTACAATTCATAATCCATTCAGTAACAGTTTACCAGTTTACACCTTTCATTATCACAAAATCCTACTCAGATGGTAAATATTCAAAACTTTTTTTCCTCAATCTTTTCGTCAATTTTGAAAGAAAATATATATGCCAAAGCCAGAATTTACATTTTTAAGTATTTAGCAGTTTCACTCAAATATTCCAGTGGCAACCAAGAAACACAGATTTTTTGAACAAATTTCAATTCAGAAGTGTATTGGAATTAGAGCTAGAAGTTTTGAAAGTTCTAGAACTTCTCTGAAAAAGATACACATTTCGAACAAATATTCGTTAACGTTTGGTATCCCACAAAACCTGTTTTCACTCACCTCAATATTCATTTCTATTTACTTTTCTGACAAAATTCTTCTGTCGATATGCACGCAAGTAAAGTTTGATTGGAAAATGATTATATTTGAACATGACATACACATAATTCTCAGCGGCTAGCGGTTGTTTGAGTGATAAACAATTGAAACGTTTGTTTAGCTTGAGTGCGAGCACTTCTCACCTTCTTCTTTCAATTTGCATATACAGAAAACAAAGCAAATGTTGAATGTTGAATTATTCAAGAGAAGTCGCATTCAAACTTTAATTGAACGATGCATTGACAACTGAATGAATGTTCAAATATAAATCCACATAGCTTGATCTGAGATTGACCAACAACAAGCAACGAAGAGAATGTTCTAACACATTTCGAATATAAATCTAAGTATAGGATAAAAAAAAAATGAAACGAAAACATCTTGAAATTATCTTCATATGATAAGCCGTCAACCCTGATCAGTTTAACACGAGATCTAGTGAGAGCTGTTCCATAGATATGACGAAGTTCGTCTGACTCGTAAAGACTGGGTAGGTTAGGGGAGTAAGGAGGGAGGGTTGTACTGTATTATATATCATTGATTGCGCTGTGTGTGCGCTGTACGCTGTGTGTAGTGGGCCAGGCTCACGCTATAATACCACGTCGCTACTCGCTGCCGCTTCGCACGTTCCCTATTCCGTTCTCAACTACCACCGTGGCTGTAACCCGCCCCGACAGCAGCCCACTAGCTGTCTTCCACTCAGCTTCTTCACTCGCTCTCTCGTACACGTTCAACAGAGTTATTTCATGTCACCAAGCTACTGACACAAATGTGCTCTCCTACATTTGTGTGAGTATAAAGCAACAGCGTTTTGTTTTATCTTTAGTCGGACACATCACTCGCCACGTGACTTCGAGTGAAGACTTGGTCTTGAACAAATAAGAAGAGCATCGCATCGGCATCGAGTTGGTCATTTCAAGAAACAGTTTGATATAATTCAGAGTTTCTTATATCTCTAAAATAACTGTGATATAAATTTCTGGGGTAATGTTAGCAGACTAAGAGCCGGTGATAAAAATAGAATCCGAACCGCGTTCTTGGAGTATATAAAGAGGAACTATCGTGTGATAGAGTTATAAAGATACAAAAAAGTGTTCCAATTCACCAATCGACATTCATCATTCTCCAAGTGGAACTTGTGTTATTCAGAGAGGAATAACAGAGAGGTTGTCTTTCACCACGTGGTAGTTAACAGTTGCCTTGGCTCCATTACCAGCACTTGTTGGGTACAGCCTCGTCGGCGTGTACCCGTGCGCCGTGTGGAAGCCCGCTCGTCGCGCCCCACGTACCCATTGTGCCGAGTGCAACGCCGCGGCCTTCCGGTCTTCACAAACCTCCAACAACTTTTCGTCGACTGCTGCGACCAGAGGCCTAAGAGTGGCTTCCACCGTGCGTGCGTCCCCGTACCCGCCGCAGCAACTGTACCAGACTCCGTCGACGCATCACCAGCAGCCCGTCCTGCCTGCACAGCTGGACCTTTGCCGGTGTCGGGCCGGGGGCGGTGTAGGAGGAGGCGGAGGCGGTATTAGTATCGGTGGTGGTGGTGTTGTTGGTGTTGGTACTAACGAAGACGACGGTGGGTGTAGTGGTGGTGTTGTTGTAGATACGACGGCCTCGACCAATCTCAATACTCCGATGTTGTTTGTGCCGTTCTCAGTGCCTAGCTTTGCACCGCCGCATGCCGCTGCCGCTGCTGGGGGCCTAGGGACGAACAACAGCAGTCCTTCGGGAGGTACAACTCCGGCTAAGGTAGGAATGCATTCTTGATTTTGATCGGTGATTAACATTCACGGCCTCGTTAACTGTTCGGAGAAATACACTAGTTAGTTGATGCATACACTTTGGTGCTCAATTTTACAAACTTGTAGCATTAGGCGAACTTATAACGCGTGTTCCTTCACGATTAAATATAGTTTTGGTTATATTTATATGATTATGTAAGGAACATATTAGGAGTTTTTTAAGCCTGCTTAGGTTAAGTAGGGGCTCAATCTAGGTTTGTCTAGGTAAAGAAATGCACCCACTACTCTTCAGAAATGTATTGAATATATCAGCCAATATGACTATATCTAAAGCTGTCATCTTCTCACTCAGGCCCAGTTTTACCAATCTTAGTTAGGGTGCTAATCCACTAACTATTAATTAATGGTACAAAAATAACATATGTAACAAACGGTGATAACAACTTAATCTGCTAACTATTGCTTAATCCAGTTTCGTAAAATCGGGCCTTAGCCAATATTCGAGGTGAATCTAATACGAGGTGATTCTAATATTCGAGGTGATTGGTATACTCTTCGATTTCAAATAGGGTCCAGTTAGCTCTCAAAATTGTATTATATTATGAACACAAATGATGAAATCGAATCAATATAAGTTGAACGATTAAAATCAAACAATCCAGAACTCGATCTTGAATAAAATGACTATCACAATTATTGTTGACATCCAATCTGATGTCTAAACAATGTTGATTTTAAAATTATTGAATTACTCAACTATTACTTAATTATTGTTCAACTCAAGAACTTTCATTCGAAATTGAAACATCGCATTGGACTTCGGCAAACTGTGAACAACACACATATTGAACATATTTTCCGAAAGTCATTGAATTTGATAATTGTCATTTACAAGTTTCTAGGATCATCATAGTGAAATACAACCAAATTATAGTACTCAAATTCTAACAACAAAATCATCCATATTTCATACAACATATACATATTCATTCAACATTTAGATGAAAAAACTATTATGCTCTCCACATTATTAATTATTCTTGGTCTACAGCATCGAGATGAATCATTGACGTGTCGATGCAGAATTCTTTGTCATATCTTGTATTCATTTCTTGAAAAGATAAAACGAAATTCAATTCATTTACTATTGATATGAATGGTTCGATTTCAGAAGCATGGTGAATATAATACGTAGTTATTAATCAAGTTATGATGGAAATTATTGTGTATGATTCGCACTCCATTGTAACATTTATATAAACAACTCTTCACTGATGTTGTGACATTCATATCAACAATACTTGCCATTCATCTAATTCATCTGTAAAAGTTGATATACATTATTTGGGATGATTGGCAAACCTGAAAGTGTTGAACTTGGACACGGTCACTATGGTAAAAATCGTACGCCAATGAATGTCTGTATGAACTCCGAAAATTAAAGTTGTACGCATTTGAGAACGTTTCTCACTTTTGTTTCTGGTATCAATCGTTATTCTGTATATGAGGGCTGATATTCAATATATGAAACATTTCTAAAATGACCGAATTGACGTATTTAATGGTTTCCTAATAAATGAATTCAAATCAGGATATCATCCGATCAACGATGCAGTTTGATAATAATATCATGCTTTGGCACCATAACAGTCCAACGATTTGATGAAATATCTGCATGAATCTATCGAGAAAATAGCTATAATTATCTCATCATATAAGCATTAATTTCGTTTCAACTCGGGAGATTATTTTCATTTTTGATAGTTTAAATCTTACAAATTCAGATCTGATATAAATATCGGAGCAAAACTTCAACCTTTTTGTTAACATCGAATCAGATTAATTTATACTCGCGTGATCACCAGTATACTCCAATTATCAATTGTATCGTATTATGAAATTGAATATAATCACAAAATTATAATTTTCGGAATTATTGAACACGAACATTGATTTTTCTCAAGATGATAATAGCATAGCATATGATTAGATTATGAAATCTAGCATATGATGGGTTTTTAATTGATTTAGGTTACCTCATCGTGTGGATGCCATATACAGCGCAGGCTTACTTGGAGATGTAAGAAAATGGTCATCGAAATAACAATGCAATTGGACTATTGAATTGAAAATGTCCATGTTTTGAGTGATATTATTGTTATGTCGCCTTTGCATGGAGTCTATGGCCATAACTTGACAGAACGGTGAACCAGGAAGATTCTCTTTGACAATAAGAACCAATTCAACAATTTTTCCCATTGACAGTTCATTATTCTCGTATATAAGGTATCGAATATATATATATATATATATATATATATATATATATATATATATATATATATATATATATATATATATATATACATATATATATATAAATATATATATATATATATATATATATATATATATATATATATATATATATATATATATATATAAATATATATATATATATATATACATATATATATATATATATATATATATATATATATATATATATATATATATATATATATATATATATATATATATATATATATATGAATATATATCGAACTACTTGAATGCAAGCCAGCTCGAGATATCAGGGATAAAATAGTCGAGTCGTATAGGTTTCGTCCCGACCGGGATCCAAATTCGCGACTTTTCAATTTCAGATTGGCTGCTCTATAGCTGAGTTACCAAGACAACATTATTGATACGTCAGTATCTCTTGAGTGACGACACTTCATAGAGCTAGGTCTACAGTGTGCTCATATTTTCTCTTAGTGTAACGATTGATAGCTATGACAGGTATTCTATATTCTATAGATCATTATACATACATATATATATATATATATATATATATATATATATATATATATATATATATATATATATATATATATATATATATATATATATATATATATATACATATATATATATATTTATATATATATATATATAAATATATATATATATATATATATATATATATATATATATATATATATACACACACCGAGACGCGTGACCGAGTGGTAACACACTGAACCGTCAATTGGGAGACCGGGGTTCGATTCCCGCCATGGTCGACCATCCTGACAGGGTTTTTTTTCGTGGTTTCCTCTGTCGTTCAGGTCGATACTGGGGTAGGTCACGACCAACTCCTTTCCACAATCCAAAACACCTAATAAAATAACCTTTCATTACATCATCTCATCATCTCATTCATCATCCACCGACGCCAATAGATCGTAGCCATCAGTATAGTGCGTAGTCAGAATCCAATATGGAAGAAAACTAAAATATATAAATTATATATGAGATGATACATATGAATGATATATGAGATGATGGGATGATGAGATGGAAAGTTATTTCATTGGGTGTTTTTGTATAGTGGAGAGAAGTCGGTCGTGGCCTGTTGTTGAGAAACCATCCTAGTATTGACCTGAAAGTCAGAGGGAAACCACGAAAAATCCCCGTCAGGATGGTCGACCATGGTGAGAATCAAACTCCAATATCCTGATATATATATTCATATATATATATATATATATATATATATATATATATATATATATATATATATATATATATATATATATATATATATATATATATATATTTATATATATATATATATATATATATATATATATATATATATATATATGAATATATATAAGAATGCATATATATATATGTATATATATATATGTACATATATATATATATATATATATATATATATATATATATATATATATATATATATATATATATATATATATATATATATATATATATATATATATGGGATATCATAGTTATGTCGAAAAAGTATATTAACAATAATATCCCAAATAACTCGATATGGGATCGTGTCCAGGAAGTTTAATAATCATATATATATATATATATATATATATATATATATATATATATATATATATATATATATATATATATATATATATACATACATATATATATATATATATATATATATATATATATATATATATATATATATATATATATATATATATATATATATATATATATACATATATATATATATATATATATATATATATATATATATATATATATATATATATATATATATATATATATATATATATATGCAAGCCAATGCATACATATTCATAACTCAATGAAGTATTGCAGACAAAATTTTTTGACATAACAGGACTCACTAATTGAGATATTCCATTAAAATATTCCGAGGTTGATTATTATGGTTCTCATGTTGATCGAGTGAGTCTATACAAAATGGTGATTCAATCTTAATCGGGCAGAAAATGTTATAATATTTGATTCACTCATCTGATAGTTCCATCAAATCCACGTAACATCTTAATTAATATCGATGCGTGATTCTTCTTCATGATGATCGAAAATTGTCATAAAATCTTTGTTTCTCAATTGAGGCTATGAATGAATCAGGTATAGGATTCAATCATCTCGCATGGTTTTTGATTGATATTAATTAGCATCAATATGTTCAAATTTCGTGTTTTTCAATTGATTAATCATGTTTGGTGTTTGGGGCTTGGCATCCCCAAGTTCAGTCAGCCTCCGTATGAGTGTTGGTGGAAACAAATATAGAATCTGTAACCATAGTGATTACAACTTTATACTGCCAGGCAGAGCTACTTTCACGTTGGTAATTCAGGCACTTAATAAGATGGATTGCATCATCATTCAATAATGGTAATGCGAGTGATTTTAACTGGTCATTATTTATTTCATTATTATGGATATGAACGAAAACTTCCAAAATCTCGAAACATCTTATCAAATTCACAATCACGATCGACACCAGAAAAAACGGGGATTAAAATTTTTGAAAATTGCTCGTTGAAACTTTTACTGCTGGCAAATTGTAATCATTCGAGATTCAAATTGCATAATCAATCATCAGAATTTATACAACATACAGAATCATTGTCACAACTTTAACGTGAATTCAAACCATTTCTCCTGCTACTCTTATTCTTTACTATAATGAGCTGACTTTTGTTTGAATGAATTTATAGAATTATATTATATTAATTATATTAATTATAGAAGGATACTGTAATCATATTATATTCTATCAATTTGACAATCATTGGTATAATTGTGCATCACCCTATCACGAATGAACATATAATGTTAAAATGAATATGTGGAGTTGAATGAGATTTAATGATCTCCATTTTCCATATTCATGTTGAAAGAAAGTTCAGATCGATATATCAATGTATCAATTATTGCAACAAGAATCAAAGCTATATTTATATTTCCATTGCATTTTCTCTCATCATAATGAATACAAAGCTTTGCCACTGAATTAATCTATTTCCATGATGATTGAATTCAATTTGAATTGAGTGATAAGATCAGCACATAGGTGCATCAATTCACTACTTTTACTTTTATAGTACATAGTGTGGCCTGATAGTTTTCACTTTGTAAAGGTGGAGATGAATATTGAGAATTTTGATATATGATTTGTTTGTATGTAGCGATTGTTCTGACTACGTTCGGATTAGGGCTTCTATGACTTTTTTTCTCACGCTGACTTCATTTAATCTCA
>OZ023326.1:52181064-52223564 GCA_964007535.1 Brachyptera risi
TATATATATATATATATATATATATATATATATATATATATATATATATATATATATATATATATATATATATATATATATATATTATATTGAACAGTTCGCAAGTGAGAACCAATCACTATCCATCACTGAACTATCTCTCAACTCCTAATCTGGAACCGTTTCAGCAGTATCAACATTGTGCCAATTCTCTCATGTAGTTAAATTCCTGTCTGTTCTCAATTCCTCAAATCATGATTTCTAGAACAAAAATCTACGCGTTGGTTGCTGAACTTTCAGAATGAAACCATTTTCTGGGACGAGTTCATTTCCTCACGAACTTTTTCCCGAACGCTTGTTTTTTTCTCGAAAAATGGACGAATTGACGTCTTGAAAATTTTTTTTAATCGAGAACGTTGGTGAAAATTTGTTCCAGAACGAAAAAAAAATCTAGGACAAAAATCCCAGTGTTGAGTCTTAAACTTTTAGAATGAACTCGTTTTTTGGGGACGTGTTTATCCCTTCATGAATTTTTCACTGAAAGCATGTCTTTTTTTCAAAATGTACTAATTCACGTCTCAGAAATTTTTTCGATCGTGAACGTAAGTAAAAATTCGTACTAGAATGCACGCATCTTGTGCGCAGCCGAAACGCTCCACGATGGGACTCATTTCGAGACAATATTAGATTCACTTGGTTGACAAATCATATGGATACTGATTCATACCGTACCTTTTCTGAAGCACGAGAAATAATGAATAGGCCTTGACATTTCATCGCTATATTCATCACAATCATCAACATGATTGTCATCAAATGAGTATTATGAATTTTCTACACGAGAATGATGAATACAAAAGAGCAATTTGATACGTCGGGTAAATGTAATGAAGTATCATCCTTCGCCTGCCTCTCAACCGATGTAGTTTCAACAATGAATTGTCTAAAAACAGAAGTTGAAAACACTGCTTTAATATACGGCATAATTGATACGTAATCACTCATTTTTCTTTCTTGTAATATCAGAACCTACATTGAGAGAAAAATTACCAAAAACGAACTTTTAAAGAGTTTATTCACTTTTTGCGACAAACTTGAACTCTTATAAGCCTCTCGTGAGAATGAACTTTCAAAAAGATCGTTTGAATGTGGATGAACTTTTTGATAGTTCCCTTTGAAGACGAACTTGCACTACACTAAAAATCCTATGTAAAGAAATTTCTTAACTACGTTACGAAGAGAAATATTATAATATTCCATTCATTCAAGTTTTCATCTATTGAGATAAGCACTTTGGATTCCATATAATATGCTTTGTAGGCGCTTTCAACTCTATATGAACGTCATCAAGAAGCTGTAATATTAAATGCGGAATGAAATGTTTGATCTTTGTTATGTTGGTACCGGGACATGTTTGACTTGAGTGAATTTTTCATGTGTTCGCGATTGCTGTGGGTTTAGGCGAGGAGTGGAGGGGAGGAAAAGGGAGGGGATGGAGTCGTGGGCCCGCTACAGGGCTGTGATATATTATTAGTTTCACTATGCTTGCGACTCTGGGGAATTGACGAATCCGTTGCCAACTGCCTCGAAAATTGTTTCAGATCGGAATGAAAATGTCAGCACCAATATCAAAATCCATCAGAAACTATAGACAGCCCAACGTTCATTTTTAATTATAGTGAACATACGCTGATACGGATGGAAAGACAGAACGTAAATTATGTTTTGATCAAAATTTATTGCTTTCAAAATTTATGTATATACAAATTTTATACCGGAAAATCTCAGTGCATATATACAACGTAAACGTCAAGTGAAAATGAAAAAAGTTCGGGTTTCAAATCCGATATGAAAGTTCATTCAAGCTCAAGATTAAAAACAACGGCAAAATGTCAAAAGCAGTGAGCTGTTTGATCACTTATATTTTAAGATTCTGTCACAATTCATCAAAGTGTGTTCAGGTATTGAAATACAATTTTACAATAGTTCCTCCGATGTTTGTTATGTGTGATGATTGAAACATGTTTTACTATCGATAGTTCTCGTTGAAACTACTGTGTTTTGATCCGAAATGCATTATACATATTAGTTCGAAGTATATATAGCTATAGACACAGGATGATCAAATATGAAGATATCATTTCTATGATGGTATTCATTTCGACTCTTTGTATGTGGCTATATAGGCCTACGTATAGGGTTCGAGGTTTCTATTGAATCATGTTTATTCTATTTGATATTTCAATCGAGTTTCATTCGATATATCATTTGGTAGGCAACCGATGCTCACCAAGTTATATAATATAACTTATACTAACTTATTATGATACATCAAACAAATATTTCAAGATGTGAGAGTAATCACTTCGGAAAAATCTACTTGATTACATCGCAATCTGGCTCACAACAATGAAGAAAAAATTTCACTACTATAATTTTATACTTGGATAATTTTTTTCAACATCAAGTCAACACTCGGACTGATTCAAAATAATTGTCCGTCCTATTCCCAGAAGAGGTAATAATTTGATTTTTTACCCATTTTTATCATGATTGTTTGGTATCAAATATTTCTTTCTACATTTTATATTTTTCGTTATAACTTACTGTAATGGTGACTTGAATCTATATTGGCTTCTAAAAGAGAAGATATTTATAATGTTAATGATTATTGAGATGAAGATTCCTTAGATAATGGATCAGTGAGAAGAAAGCGGTCGTCGCCTACCGTGTTAAGACAATACCGACATGTACCGATGCCGGGAAAACCACGTGAAAATGTTGTACAGGTCGAAATGGATTTCCCTGTAGCATGTAGCAAGCGCGTTACCACAGATACAACTATTGGTTATAAAATTAATCTGATTATGATCTGGTAGAAATTTCAATTCAGTACTTCACTACTTTCCATGTTGTGAATAGGATTGTTGCAACATGATGTGGGCCTACCTATAAATATATTGGGAGTGATTCTCTTAAGGACTCCATAGTCGATATGAAAAACCCCATCTCACTTGAAAAGTATTCTCATTCATTCTACGTTCCGGATGCGAACATTGTAATAATATCAATCTTCAAAATGTCCATGTCATGTAAAATGTTCAACGGATCAACAGTTTGATAGCTTGTTTGTGAATTATCAAAGACTCGGTTGTTTCAGAATGCGATAACATTTTCAGTTCAAACAAGTAGGTTCCAGCATAAACATCATAAATAATACAATAATACCAACCGAGAGGAACTAAACATGCAATGATATATACTCTATAGGTTGGTAGTTACTTGAGTTAAGTAGATGATCTATATGCTCAGACCAATAATATTTCTTTGCTCATAGAATTCTCACCGATATGCTATTCATGGTAGAACTGTTCGATTCATTGGTTATTTCCACCTTCAAAATGGCTGTTTTCAAGATTTATACACTGAACAGCACACAATAGGAGTATTTTCTGGATGAGCAAAAATAATGGCATTTCACAAATCCAATTTCTGGCCGTGTCACGATTGAATCATTAAGGTTGATACCTTGGCATGTCTTCCAGTTCTTGATTTTTTATTCGTACAGAAATAATATTAATACAAATTTCGAACGAGAAATCGATCACTTCAAATATTCATATAATATTCATTCAAGTGAATAAACTGATCACCGAAAGAACATGATATATTTAAATCCATTAAAACATCCATTTCGTTCAACAGTTTTTCGTCAATTCATATATTCATCAGAATTGTATTAGTGTACACCAACATTTTGTGAGTAGATATAATACATGATCATACTATATTAAAACAGTATCATAATAATACAATATGAGTTACTAACAAATATGTCACTTTTTGGTATGATAGATGGTAAACAATCGATTTATTCAATTTGAGTCGTTCTATAAGCTTGATATTCTCGAAATTCTTGAATCGTCTCACATTTATTCGATTCTTTTGGTAATTAAATTATTCTCTTACCTTGGAGAAAATAATGTTTTGCTCTGCCACTGAAATGAAAGCAACATATTATGCGTTGTGAGATAAACGAGGTATTTGCATGATGTATGATGGCAAACTCTACACCTTCAGTCGTATAAAGTATACTCGATAACCACTTGTCAACTGCCAAGTCTAGAAAGCAGTGCATCTCGTTACCACAGTTTTGCAAATATATTTAGTGTGGAATAAAAATATTTATCACTAGGCAAACGCAACATATGCGTTGTAAGGTGAGCGAGATTTCTGAATAAGGTATACATAAGCACAGTTGTTAAATTAGTCTTTCATTTGCTACTTAATCGACTCTGGTGTAATTGAAAAATCTATAAGCCTTGACGTATATAAAATTCACTTAATTGTTGGGCAAATATCGAATCTGAAAAGCAGTGAATCTGAGCAATATTATTCTGGTATTATTTCTATTCATTTCATGAATATGAACCGTTCATTGAATTATTTTCTTCGAAACGGCTGGTCTCAATTTCATACAAAATTGTGATAATGTGACAAAATTGTGAAATTGTGATTCTTGTGTACACATTCGGAGATTTTTTTTTCAAGAGATTTTATTACTCAATTTTTTGGGCACAGCCCAATCTTATGGGGTTTATAGATATTTTTGAGATGGTATTTTTCAGAAATGGTCCTACCGATTCAACCCAAAAACTATACAATTTAAAGTTGGCTAAGTGTGCGTGTGTAAAAGAGTTTCATGTTGATCAGTCAAACCCTGCGACCTGTGCTAATGTGCAGTGTTCACAAACAAACAGGAAAACAAACAAAAAACAACAAAAAACAGACAAAGCTTCATAAGAGTAGGATGAAAGTCTTCGTAGACTCTCATCTAATAATATTTCTCTTCAAAACGATTAGCTCTACTCGAACCATATTTTGCTATGATATGTGTCATTTATGAATTGTTCAGATTCAATGAAAATTAGAGTATTTTTTATGTGATTTTGTACAAATAAACACACATACAATGCTCCGTAAGAGTAGAATGGAAGTCTCCGATATCGTTCATCTGATATGATTCATCGGCTATAACAATTCACAAATCTTGAACCATTCACAATTCATAAATATTAAATGATATGATATTGTTCAGCATGTTCTATAAAAATGGTACCTTTTTATAGTGCTGTTAACAATACTAATAAATAGGGTGAGTACTAACAGAAAAAGCGTCCAATCTGCTGTGATTTCCTGATTTTTCTATTGGTTTGTGGTGATTTAGTGTGACAGTACTAATGGAGCCAATAGTGGTACCTATTGGCGACTACCTCTGTCGATCCCTCAAGCCTCTGTCGAAATAGTATTCCAGGAAGGTTTCCTGTTGGAACAGAAGAGTGACAGCTGTGTTAAGGATCAATAACACAGGGCCAACCCTGTGTAGGGGGGGGGGTGGCACCCCTAATTCTCGACGACAACAACACGTCTCAAAAACCAATGTGTGATGCTCGAATTACTTGAGGGGAAGGGGGGAAAGGAAATGTATAGCCCCCTCAAGTGTTTGCCGCATCGCGTCGAGCAGTTTGGCGTTTGTCTCTTGCCTACCCATGCATTCAACCCTTGCCGAGTTATCGTTGTTCAAAGTTCAAACAAACATCATACTAAATGCAAGCGCATTTAGATGTAAGTTTTAGATTTAGATGCGCTCGTGATGCAAGTGCATGGCATTCATATCGTATATACCAATGAAACATAGACACCACATTTTTTTCGCTGGCGCTAGCACATTCCGACACAGTTTGCGCAGAGCTTTTGTTAGGTAAAACGATTTTTCATACTCTTTCCTCCGTAGTATCACAGATTCATCTGAGCCATTGGCCCATGATCACGGTGTGGACAGGTCTCTGTTTGCGTTTTTGACCGGTGCGGTGTCGCTTTGCTAGTATCTTGAAATGCGCTCATCTTCCGGGTGGCCTGAATTCAGACCGCATTTTTCAGCGATTCTATTAACCTTCCCTGATAACTCTCCCCTTCTAGAAGGATTGGCGTTGGGGTCTTGACGTTTTTTTCACGGTGATCGACCCAGGGGTTCTTGATATTTGGGCAGGCCACACGCCACCCACATAAATGTACGCAAAAGGACAATCATAATCACAGGATATTATATGCAAATTGAATACTTTATTTATATTGGGTTCTAACGACGCACTATACTGATGGCCACGATCTATTGGCGTCGGTGGATGATGAATGAGATGATGGGATGATGAGATGAAACGGTATTTTATTAGATGTTTTGGATGCTGGGAAGGAGTCGGTTGTGGCCAGTTGTTAAGGAACCATCCCAGTATCAACCTGAACGACAGAGGGAAACAAAATTGAATACTATTCGTGTCCACTCATCAGGAAGGTTCTCAGGCATGATGCCATTTATGATTTCAAATATACTTCATCCATTCACTCCTGGACTCTTGTGGAGCAAATCTATGACGATTCGTGCATCCATATGGCTCTTTGCCTCCATTTTCAAAACATGTATTCGATTCATAATATGAAAGAAATGCTTGATATAAAATTGTAACACAGAAATGTGGTTTCACAATCCTATCACAAATGATCGATTTTCTGAGTGTATGAATTCTTTGAACTTGAATTCAGTTCATAATATCTGATGCTACTTGGAAGGGTAAAATGTTTAACATTAGATATTGATGGTGTTCATGTTGATTAATTGTATATATGACCAGTAATGTTATCCTCAAGTACATGTTGATTTCCATGACATAGTTCAATTGTGGTGTAGTTTGATGATATACATAGTTTCCATTACTTTTATTCAAATAATATGTTCACCCATCGAATAATTCATGAAAAACATTGACCTCATCTATACAATACGGAATCAATTGAGTAGTTTCAAGAATTATAATGCAACTTGGATCTCAGAATATTATCAACTGAGAAAATTGTTTCTCATTTTAAGGTGCATGGCTTGACCAGTCACATTCTTTCTCCTTCACTGAAAAAACGTCTCAAAATCATTGTTCACATTCTGAAAATGAATGTATTCTAACCAGAAATGTTCTACTGGCGTTATGAAGGATAATTTCAACTAGCGTACCTTTTTGAGAAATTTGATGGTAACACACTTTTAATTCATTTCAAACCACCTCCAAACTATCCTTCAACATTAACACGATTACTTCCGATATAGTTCTTTCGATGATGAACATATTGATTCTCATTATGATATAAAATACTGATTTTATGCTCCAGGAGAAATGAGTTTCCCTCAAACAACTTGAAAACCAGATAAATTAGATGTGGTTGGAAGTGTCCAGAAATGAATTCTTTCTCTGCTATCGACTGTTATTCTAGTTTCTGTGAAATGTATGTGTATCTTTATGCTCTAACTATCCATCAGAAAACCAAGTTGATGTAAACATTGTACGTTCGAGACTTTAGGGAGGGAGTTGGTCCACATTGAGTTGATAGACAAACATGCGGCCAAGGAGAATGTCTTACTCCAACTCGTTCAGCTCAGTATATATGTATATATATATATATATATATATATATATATATATATATATATATATATATATATATATATATATATATATATATATATATATATAAATATATATATGTATGTATTCACAACTTCTGTTGGACACATTTCATTCCAATCTGTGACAGCTGTATATTTACATTGTATCTTTTTAACTCGACTTGTATATATTTTCTCGTAAAATCAGATAGAATTGTATTGACACATTGACCTAGATTTCATGTACGAGTATTATGTTCATCATGAAGATCAGTATTGACTTCGTTGCACGAATATTGTCAGTATCAATTAAGCGTCTTTTCTGGTACCAATGGAACCTCACGGGTGAAAACAAGATTGAGTGAGAATCAATTTGTGTACCAGTATTTAGAAAATACAGAGATTTTTTTCATTTATTTGTTGGTCACTTTTTTTTTCAACCATCTACATATATAAAATATGTAATCACAGTTTTCCGTTCGTTGAGGGAAATTCCGTTGATACAATCGTACATTAGTAAATGATCAAGGTCAATGCAGCGATATTGTTGAAAAAAATATTGAGGTGAAATTTAGAACTTTCTCATATATATGAAATTACAGTGACAATGGAGAAATGATTTTTTCTTCGCCAAGGTGATAAAATGATTCTTAATTGTGTTCAATGTGATTGAAACTACCAATCGAGCCACCTGAGATCATTTATATAGAATATAAATTTAAATATTATGATTATATATTATAATTTATATATATATATATATATATATATATATATATATATATATATATATATATATATATATATATATAGTTTTAAATAATCAAAATGGGGTGGTGAGATCGCCCTTGTGGTGCCCCGTCCAAACGATCCCATCTTTCATCCATAGCCTTAACTGGGGAACAATGATTTTGTATCAAGTTTCGATGTTAATAAAGAAAAAAATATAGAAAAAGTAGAAAGCTAAAAAGAGGGCCAAAAAGTTGAGAGTCAATTGATCTGTAAATCTGATCTTCCTCCGAACTCCTATAATACAGCGATATTGCAATATATACTCTTATGTTGATCTGTATGCATGTGCTATCGCATATGTGCTCGAAACCCCAATTGACGATGCCAATAATTAAATAAGAATGCTCACTGTCGAACCACGCGTTTCCGATCCATTTTGAAGATAACGAAGGTCATTGACTGGTTAAAATCACGTTATCCCATCAAATTATGGCGTAGCTACATATTTCTGAAGATGACTCAACATTAGTTGTTTCGAATATTATCGAGATACTATCAGATAATTGTAGGCCTAAGTACTGCAAAAGATGAATCGTCCCAAACTTCTCTCGAATTTGTATTGTAGATATTAGATTAACTTCATTTCACAATTAACAGTAAACCTATATCCATTTCCACTTTGTCCCTCTGGCAAAGGCAGAGTGTAAAGCTGCACACCATTATATGAATAATCGTAACGATCGAAATAATGTGTTTGGTTCTTTGTTCTCTTTGATTCAACGAACGATCAGTCTATATGTAGTACCAGACAAATATCAACGTTTTAGTTTTTGCTACTCTCAACTTTTCACATTTTTTTTCCCCCGATTCACTGTGCCGCCTACTCTTCCATACCGATCCTTCGATCCTTTCGAACCAAGGTAGTTACTATCATCTGTCTGCTCATGAGCCTAATTTGAAAAAACATCGGGACCTACCAAAATAAAAACATGGCACCTCCACCTATTACTCTACTATATCTACAATTTCTTATCTCTATTCCAACTGGAGATTGATTCTTCACTGTTTCAATAACTGTTTCACTGGTATTCTTGGTCTCCGTTTTCATGCTGGTGGAAACGAGCTCGGTTTATAATTGACTTGTAACAACTCGAAACTTTTAACAGCGTGGATATGTCAATTATGCACAAAATCACAACATATGTTTTTCGCCAAGACTTACATCCATCGAATGTTCTATCTTCATCAAACCAGAACTTTGTTCTCGTACTGCTGTTCAATTGAAAGATGTCGTATCGTACGACCGTTCTGATTGGTTCGTCGTGACTCGGACCTTGTCGTGATCGTAACGAAATTGTACGACAAGATCGAGACCAAAAATGAAATTGAAACTATTGTAAACCATGTCATCTATTCTGTATGATATATTTCAAAGATTAGGGCTAGGACAAGACTAAAACCAGCGATTAAACTGTTGTGGATCGACATTAGGCACTCGGTATCACCAAGTCTATTCAAACTTGTGCTGAAAGTTAGTGAAAACACATAGCATTGATCACCAACACTTCACTACCGGGTAAAGCTACTCCCACGCTGGAAATTCTGACACGAAGCTAATCAAACATTCTGTCAATATTGCAATATGCAAACGCTAATAATCTGATGGGAATGCACACCGTGCAGTAAGAAAACCGTCTTCATTGCTTTTCTCAGTTGATTATATTCGTGAGTCTACACGTCTATAGTTCTACTGCATGTTGAGCGTACTGAGATAAGGCACGGCTACGTGGAAGAATTGTGTGCAACATCTGGTATACGAAGAGGACGACGACCAACACGGTAACGACACGGCATCGTCTTGCATGTTGCCTACCCAACGACTCATTAGCCCCAAAGAGCTAGGTCTCCAGAGGTAAACAAATGTTCCAACAGATGAGACACTAAAACTAACTCGCTAACTTGCTCGCTGGCTTTCGTATCACCATGGTGTCACAATGTGTATTTATACGGCTATAGAGGAGATAATGTCCCAAGGTTACGGCTAGCTAGCGTATACCCTCTAGATATATATGCTCTTATCTCAGGTCTCAGGGGTGAACATAGACATTCTTTATTCTGTTTACTTAAAATTGAAACTTTACATATTCTGCAGTTCTCAAATCGAAGTGTGTTGTTTCATATGTTGTTAAGATGATAGTTTGGGAGACCCAGCATGAATAGGCATATATTTGAATTTGTGTTCGTAATGCGTAAACTGTGTTGGTTTACATAAGGTGAAACTGTAGTGGTTAGATGAGATTACATGCATTGCACACAGTACAAACTTGCCTTCGGAACAGTGATGGTAATAATTTCAATAGTTAACGAGTTACACATGCAGGCATGCAGCTATAGCATGTCGGATTGGTTCAAACTTTGATTGAGGCCACCACACTTCAATATCTAGCCGTCCATGCATTTTTTCGAATTCAATGTTCAGTTTCATTTTAATCAAACGTGGGTTTGATGGTAAGATGCACTGAATCAACATGATTGATTATTTAGAAAACAATAATCGTCTCTGAACGGCTAATAAATGAAAATCAACGTGGGTATTATTACACATACCATATTCAGTTGATTGTAAAAACATTTGTTCGAGCGCCCTGTCCGACCCAAATCAGTTGAAATACTGCTCAGAGACAAGTGTGGGTTCAAATCCCGTCATAAATATGGATCTTCAAACATCTTTCATCTTCGATTCTTACCCGAAAGATGGTGACCTAGCTGGTGTGAGGAACGCTTGAAAGAATAATCAATTGGTCAATGAAGGGCGTTAACCTGATTTTCAGTTAGCTCTATGAGCCTCAGCGGTGATTAAAAAATGTGATCCTGAGTGGCAGCTTGGCGTAGCGGAATGTGATCCACCTAGAATATAATAATATCTCACAAAATGCATGTTATTCTTCATAATATAATAGAACCCCTATATGGCAATATTTCATTTTCCATATTTTCACATATTTTAGTTCTAATTCACCGTTTGAATATTCAATCTCATTTTTTTCAAACAAAATTTAGTACATAGCACATTGGTGAGGTGAGTTGAACATCAATCATCTATACCATACATGATAGTTTTTCCGAATCTCCCCACAAAATAATAACAGGATATAACGGAATGCAAATATTCTACTCCAACGTGTACACTGTAACAACTCTGCTCACATAAAAACTACAATGAACTATAACATCTCTAACTATGATATAAATAATCCCAATAACAACCACAAATATTATCAATATCATTCATAGCTACGAGTTCTGCCAACTTCATCATCACATTTTCTTTGACAACTATAACATGAAATGAACTAGAAATAGATAATTTTGTACCAAAACGCTTGATACCCCTCTGGACTTGTCTTGAATGACGTATCAAATGTCTGGACACCCCTGACTAGTTCGGTATAATTTCGTACGATCAACGGTTTGGCCTTTTGCACAACAGCCTGGGTCACTGAATTAACTCGAGTTTCATGTAGTGCTCTAGAACGCACAACTTTATCGGTGCCCAATCTAATATATGATAATAGTATTCTATGCTATGTTAACCATTTTGCGTAAGGTCTTACCAGTGTTTTCGAGGGACGATATGAATAATATTCAGAAGCCGTCTACCCATGTTATATTAAACAACTGTGAAAACAGAGTTCTGTTTTTACAGTTGGAACAGGTAGACGTGCTTCTATTTGCTCTCAGGTCAGTGGAGCAATAGTTAACTGAGCTGGTACAATTATTACGACTGTGATCTATCTGAGTTTCTGTTTCGGTCAGTGAGATTAATCAACGATTGTACACGATTTGCCATACTTGTCTTGCAGAAGACATGGGTTTTATAAGTTTCATGATTGCATTGTTTTTCGTACCGATTGTAACCGAAATTTTGGTGATAAACACCATTATTGGCAGTGTGAATTGAGACCGATGAAATAAATTGAAATACGAAATGTTGAAATTAAAACATCAAATCGTATAATATTACTAGGAAAACGCGGGATTCGCGTTGTGAGATGAGAAATCTAGAATGAAAAATAACTTGTCGGCTCAATTTACATCTACAGACCTTAGATTCCCTTAAACGTTCAAAAACCTCACCTGCAATTTGTTGATATTTGAAGTGCTGCAACCTGTCGCCTATACACTTTGCAAATCCAATTGATCCAAATATTCAATAAGATGTACACTCTTATTGCGTTTTCTCTGTTATTTCACATCCGATTGTTGCAAAAATCTCTGAAAAGGTGTATAATAATATTTTTCATATTCGTTAGAAATTTGAGAACTTTTGAAAAATTCTTTATTTTCAAGTATTTTTACTCCGGGTTATTCTTATAGGGATTTTCCAAATTTTACGAATCTTTTTCTGAAAAACCTCGCGCATGATTTTTCTGGAAAACAATCTCAGCCTATTCTGGTATGACAGAAATATGTGGAAAAAGTTAAAAAAACGAACATAGAAACCAAGCCCATTTTTTTCGGTATGTCAAATGGAATCTTCGCTACGCTCATCTAAATATCACACCAATGATCCCGAATGATCTGAACTTCAATTAATAACACTGATGATATTTCCAAGTTGTAGTCAACAGCGTCAAGTATAATGGAGAAGGTCGTGACAACACAACCAGCCCAAAACAGTGTGAGAATGTTGGTAATTGCTTTTGAGCTGGCATCGAGTTCATCTTCTTGTCCCTGCAAGATATTAGCATGGCGCCACAGCTATAAGCCATTGCCTTCAAGGCATCAAGACATTGACTTCAGAAACTGTTCTCAAGTCAAGCGTTGGTTCAAGTCTCGTATAAGGTATAGGCTATTTTTTTGAACATCGTTTATTTGTTATTTGTATCTGCCTTACCGAAAGAAATAGCTGTTATAATAGGGACGCGTTGAACATTTATTAACCGGTCATCATCAAACACTCCAAACAAAATGTCAAGTTTGGTGTGAAGTTTGATCCTCTGAGATAGAATTTGCATATTGTCAGCTGCTGTAAATAGAGCTGGTGATCATAGCATGATGTATGTATTTTAAGTGTTGAAACTTGAAACAGAATTATAGTAAACAGAGTCAATTTAGGCCTATATCTACGAAGCTTGTATTTTTTATTGTCTTTACAACTCGTTTGAATGAGATATCAAAACTATCAATCACTCAACCTGGGCAAATGATTTAAATACCTCCTACAACGTGTCATTGGTGGACTTTCTATCAAATGTAGTCCTAAACTTCCAAATATGCAATACATACTTGATATCGATCAATTTATATGAAAGAAATATATTTTGTACATATATTGCTATATATAAGTTCCAATGCAATGAGGTGATTATAATGAGATCTAGAAAGAAGAAAATGATTAGATACCATGAACCGTATTCCTTTGATGAAATAAGTATTGATAATCACAAAATTTAATGGAAATGTATTCAAATGGAACGTATGATCATTCCATTATTTTCTTCTTGTTTGAATACTCACGAGTTCTTTCAATATATTTTATGGTAAGTGTTATTCTCTTTCGACCTTTTTGAGTCTCCTCAGCCCCATTGAGTTATAATTTGTATCATTTCAAAAATCTATTCATTCCGTGATCATAAGTTTCCATTGAAATACATTCCTTCATTTACGCTATACCTTTATACTGCATGTTTGCGGACTTGTTTGCTAGCTAGCTTACTTACTCGCTCACTGACAAATTCTAGTCTCCTAATTTACTCCTTCCACTCCCGACTCCTCTCCCCACCCTCCATCACGTGACGAGATAATGAATTATGAATTGGTTACCATGGAACGTTTTATATCGCATCTTGACATGAAACCAAGTTTCTACTACCATTGTTTGAATCACAAACTTCAGTCTCAATAAATAATCTTAATATTCATGAAATAAAATAGAAACGCAAACATGAAGGGAAACAATATTAATGAACGCTGAATTAAAAGTTCTTCAGTAGTTTAGATGATAATTTTAGTTGAGCCTGCAATGAATCAAAGCATATATCCAGATTTAGGTTTCAGTATGGTTGGTGAAAAAAATTCACGCTCAAGAATGTACAAATTGAATGTTCTTGAAATGCACAAGATAATGTAGATAAGTTCCAATATACTTTGAAGCTTAATAAATCATTCATGCAATTGGAATCGAAATCACGTCATTACGTACATTACACTCAATCAATAATCTCATACATACATACATATACATAGACATATATATTTATATATATACATATATATATATATATATATATATATATATATATATATATATATATATATATATATATATATATATATATATATATATACACTTAGGATGCTATAGTCATGTCATGAAAGATGAGCCTTGTCCGGGAATCAAAATCCAAAACCTTCTGATTGTCAATCAGGAGCTCTTCCAACTGAGCTATACCGAGGCATTACTTAAAAGTATTGACTATATCAGAGTGACGACATTTCATGGGACTAGCTATGAAGATAGCTTATTCAACCAAGTTGTAAACAATATCCGAATTCATCAAAAAAATCCCGTGTTCGATTCCCGGTCGAGGCATATATACATCTTATGACATGACTATAACATCCCAAATATCTCGACATAGGATCGTATCCAAGAAGTTGGATTATGAATATATATATATATATATATATATATATATATATATATATATATATATATATATATATGCGCCTTTAAACCTTAATATTCATTCATGTGCATATATACATATATATATATATATATATATATATATATATATATATATATATATATATATATATATATATATATATATATATATATATATATATACATATATGGTTGGATATCATCATCGCTGGAAAATCAAACCTCACACCTATTGCCTAACATGTAACTGCTCTTTCTATCTGAGCTAACTAAGTGGGTATGTTTCAATGATATTAATGATGCAGATGAAGGTTGAGTGGTGGAGATACCTTCTAATAATCTGTGAGAACTGAGGTACCATGCATGTGATGCACTATGGGCATCCAAGACCAATTACACTATTCTCCGGATTGAACCCTATTGATAAGTAGGCGGGTGTGGCAGGAAAGTCCCATTCTTTACTCAAAAATTTAAATTTTGTTGAATGCGTTACATTGTGATAAATTATTTATTTGTAGTGGTGAAATCGCTCTGGCCGTGCTTTAATCAAGAGATCCTACTCCATTAGCCCCTCATCCTCATCCAGCCATAACTGGCCACTAATAACCTAATTACCAGTAATTACCATTTCGACCACCTAAACAATCATAGAACCTCATCAACAATTTGATCAACATTCTTTGAGATGTGTTATTTCTATGTATACTGAAGTTTCATGTACCGGTTCTATAATCCCACCGTCATATAATATTTTTCTCTCTTACGTTAAATATGATAAAACCGAGTAAAATTGTTGATATTAATTCAAGTGTAATAACATCAAGTTTCTACAACAGACAAAAACTATATATCCATTTTTATATTTTCGTTAATCCGCACGAGGAAAGAGATTTGTTGAAAATCACGTTCAGCTTAAGAAAAACGTGAATACGATTTCAGTTTAAGTTTCTGTGTTTATTTTATGTTTGAAAATAAGCCGTATCAGAAGTAAGATAAGATCCTATCTGTAGAATATTATTCATGGCAGAATAAACCCACGCCAGATAGAAAAACAGCGCCCCGCAAACGGGGTTTTCTTCGTAGACAAGACGAACCAACCGGGAGGAAGAAAGCTGATTAGTAACCATTGTTTTAGAATTCATTGCCGAGTTTTGTTTTTTATATATATTTTTAGTGGTGTTAAGCTGGAATGAATTTTGTTCTCGTGCTGTGTTGAGAACTTTTCCGTCACAATGCGGATAGATTGGTTGAAGGGTTGGAAAGGAGTAGGGAGTTCGGGGAGGAAGATGGAAGGGGAGAGTTTTTAAAGAATGCGCTCGTCCGGAAGCTCAGCTCTCATTTTCATAAGATAGAACATCATAAATATTCAAATATATTTTTCTGTGCTGGCAATCTCAAGCTATGCAGAAAGAAAATGCGTATTGAAAAGTCTTTATTATTCCTTAAAAACGTCGACGATTTTAATATATTGGCATTTCACTTTTTTTCGTATCGTAGGATAAGAATTCGAAATACGCTCGAAAAACTTCATGAAAAAAATAATATATATGAATAATAATCATTTGTTTGTGGATATTTAGTATTTCTGAATTCTCGAGCACTATTTACGGAAAAATGTGATATTTCTAATACGATATTCTTGTGTTCGCTACCACAGAAGCTTTTTTTCACAGAAGGGAGATTCTAATGGAATAAATCTGGTGAGAAGTGTTAGTATTGGAGTAACATATATTTTGTGGAGATTCGTATTCACGATTTGAAAGTGTTCGAACAGTTTGAACAGAAAACAATTGCTTTTTCCTTCTTGAATCTTGTAGTATGGAAAAGCATACCTCAGAAAAATACCACAGCTATTCATTAATGATATATATATATATTTTTTTGTGTATGTTATCTTGGTGGACCATCTTCTTCAGTGGAAACACGTATAATTACGTACACTGTCTCAATTCAGAAAACAGAAAACCCATCTCAGTCTATCAAGTAACTGCGTGTACATTTAGCAGGTTTTAGAAAGACCATGCGCAATAACGGGCATCTCAAAAGATAAGAATGTTCACTACTTATTAATATGTAGATATTATACAATTCATACATATTTTGTTACTTCAAATTAAAGTTGAGTAGAGGGCAAACTACATTCTAGCTTGATATTATACACCATCTAATAACATTGTACGCTATTTCACAATTAGCCAACGTAATATAGATCAAGCTTACACAATGTAAGACGCTCTCGTAATATTCGGTCCAACTCCTTAGGGTATTTAATCATTGTTATACCAACTATTCGCTTCCCTTCTTGCTTCTTCTCACCCCAACAAAGATGAGACCTACACTGTTTACGAATATTGCTACTGTGTGAACGGAATGATCAAAATCCTGCGTGTCAATAAGGTAGAATGGAACGAAACATCCGACTCAACGTTTAGTATCAGCGTCGTATGATACCGTTTGACTTGCGTTGGGGAGTTTCTGAAAAAAAATGTTCACGTTTATCTTTGACACTAAGATAATTATAGAAATCTGATGCTCAATAGCTAGTTAGCTACTATACATGAACATAAATTGTCATCATACTTTTTAGGCATTGGATAAATCAATATGAAATCACTCATACTCACACATCATTCAATTATTATACTCATATGTGATCGAGTTTCAAGTTTTAATGTAAAAATCTGTGTTTGAAGTGAGAGGGGTTGAGTGACAAGAATGAGAGCAGAAGTAACTGCTATAGCTTTCACTCATATCACAACTTCTCAATTTTTCTGCTATTTTTAGTGGAAATTTTGTATATGGGACTTATCCAAAATTAAACTCTGTATGTCTTCACCATTTTATTGTTAATGATTTGAAACAATTCTTCGTGGTGAAATTGAGATCACCTAATCATTCTCAACTTTTAATCTGAAATCTTATTTCCTCTGAATTTACTCGAGAGTGTCTTTAAAGGTACGCATATAATGTCGGATCGAGTTTCGAACGTCCGTTTTTTCATATGCTTTACAACGGGCGAACGAGTGTTTCTGACCTCCATCTTATATGTGATGCTTGGGCTTATCTACATTATACATGCAAGCATAGCCGTCGGTCTTTCACGACGTCTCCCTCTGGTCCATGAAACTTGACTTATATTGGATGCTCGAAACATCCAATGGTTTGTGCTTTTAGATATGAGAGACGGTCGACCGGCTCCTCCACCTTTCTTATCATCATGTACACAGCTTTTGTTCCCTGAAACACATGGAGTGAGACGAAGAATCGGGACCCACGCGCTACTATGTTTTATGATGGGACGGGACAGACGTTCGTGACGTCATTGTACTTGAGTTTTATTTCAAACTCGAGTCCAAAGGGGCAAAGCGCTATACCTTCATACATAACTAAATTCATGGACAATGTTGTGAGTACCGGTACACTGTAATATCTTGTTTCGAACTTAATTAATGTTGCATAATTTTACACTAATGAGTCGGCAATCAATCTAAATCCATTATTTATGATTGCTACATGTGTGACTTTGGTTTATGTTGAGTAAATTAATTCGATATGGCAAGTGAATGTTTGTTGTAGACATTGCGAATGTCGAATCAAAATATGTCTGATGCAAGTTGTTGGTATCACGATTCACAGACGATATGGAGTCATGGTAACTGCAGGTATAATCATAAAATTCTCACAACATAATGAACAAGAATAATTTCTGAAATAATATTTGGCATGGTGAGTTATCGGTATACCTATCATTCTGCTCCAATGAGAACCAAGATATGCGTGCTGCATGAAAGTAGTTTCAGTGAATATTTACGCTTGATCAACTATTCGGATAACAACTAACGTTGAGTTTTAAAACAAGCTATGAGGATATGTTGATGATTTTCAGCAATGTGTGTGAATAATTATCTCATACAAACCCCATTAAGTTACTTTCAGTTTGAGTTACTGGGAGGTAATAATTTTCACGGGCGATAGATGTTAAGTGATTATCGGTTTACGAACGATACACCAAGACTTCAAGTATTCTAGAAACGTTCCTGAAGGTTCAAATTATGTAAGAGACTAAAATTAGTGCACACAATATTTAGTCGAATGAAAAATTCTCCAAGTATTATCTGTGAGAAGCTTTTCACACTTCAATTTGATTGAATTATTCATTTAACATCTTCAAATTGAAGCCGCTTATAGGGCTGATGTTCCCTTAGAGACAGTTGCTTGAGTTGGTATGTCTGAGTTCTGACAACGTTGTAATTGCCTTTATATGTATAGGCTATGGAGTTTACAATGACCTAGTCAATATATATATATATATATATATATATATATATATATATATATATATATATATATATATATATATATATATATATATATATATATATATATATATAATAATGATATATATTTAACAGGAAGATTAAAGTCGTGTATGAAATTGTGAAATCTTTTTAATATCTCTACGTTTCAACCATTATGTTATGGCCTTTTCCGAAAGAATTATTCACATACATGCCATGCACATACATGTTCAATAATTCTCTTGAAAAAGACCATAACATAATGATTGAAACGTAGCGATATTAAAAAGATTTCTCAATTTCATACACGACTTTAATCTTCCTGTTAGATATATATCATTATTATAAAATGAGTCGTGGAAGTTTAAAATTTTTAATATATATATATATATATATATATATATATATATATATATATATATATTTATATATATATATATATATATATATATATATATATATATATGCTATAAATTGAATATTTTTGGATGTAGTTGTGTAATGATGATAAAATAAAACAAACTCTTTTGATTTTATATTTAAAATAATTAGTTTTATTCTCGAAAGCTCAACGTTTCATGACCTTTATCGGTCACCTCTTCAGGAGCAATGACAAGAATTAAAAATATTAGAAAAACAACAATTACAAAACAATCAAGAAAAACATTCATATAAACACAAGTGGCTGTGGTTTACTAATCACGGCTTCTCAGATTGTATATTTTATCAAAACCAGAGTTTCTGGATTGACCTTTCTTCTGATTCTCGGGTTCAGCTACTGGTTCATTTTGTTTTACTTCTTTCTTCTTAATCAATGCAATAGCTGTTGCCCAAGAATCAGAAAAGCTATATCCGCAATCGAGACCGTTAATATTTAAAGGATGTTTGATAATTTCGAGACCCTCGCTGATTGCTCTCTTCCAACGATGGCTTTCATGATTGATTATTTTGGCCTTGTCATATAAAATGTTATGGATTCTTCCACCTTCATCTACCAGTGTTGCATGTGTGGCAACAGCTGATAGATTAGGTGAACTCCTTTTATGTTCTTTAAGGCGCTGTATCAGTGGTTTCTTTGTTTGACCTATATGACACAAACCGCAGTCATATGGTATCCTGTATGCACCACAATTATCCTGTGGAATAACGTCTTTAACGGGTGTAAAGAAGGAATTTAGTTTTCTTGTTGTTGTGAAGATAGTTCTTATATCATGCTTCTTCAGCATTCTTCCAATCTTATCCGTTGTTCCATTAATGTAAGGAACAACTATACTTCTTCCTTACATTAATGGAACAACGGATAAGATTGGAAGAATGCTGAAGAAGCATGATATAAGAACTATCTTCACAACAACAAGAAAACTAAATTCCTTCTTTACACCCGTTAAAGACGTTATTCCACAGGATAATTGTGGTGCATACAGGATACCATGTGACTGCGGTTTGTGTTATATAGGTCAAACAAAGAAACCACTGATACAGCGCCTTAAAGAACATAAAAGGAGTTCACCTAATCTATCAGCTGTTGCCACACATGCAACACTGGTAGATGAAGGTGGAAGAATCCATAACATTTTATATGACAAGGCCAAAATAATCAATCATGAAAGCCATCGTTGGAAGAGAGCAATCAGCGAGGGTCTCGAAATTATCAAACATCCTTTAAATATTAACGGTCTCGATTGCGGATATAGCTTTTCTGATTCTTGGGCAACAGCTATTGCATTGATTAAGAAGAAAGAAGTAAAACAAAATGAACCAGTAGCTGAACCCGAGAATCAGAAGAAAGGTCAATCCAGAAACTCTGGTTTTAATAAAATATACAATCTGAGAAGCCGTGATTAGTAAACCACAGCCACTTGTGTTTATATGAATGTTTTTCTTGATTGTTTTGTAATTGTTGTTTTTCTAATATTTTTAATTCTTGTTATTGCTCCTGAAGAGGTGACCGATAAAGGTCATGAAACGTTGAGCTTTCAAGAATGAAACTAATTATTTTAAATATAAAATTAAAAGAGTTTGTTTTATTTTATCATCATTACTCAACTACATCCAAAAATATTCAATTTATAGCACATAATGAGTTGTGAAAGCTTAAAGTCAAACATATATATATATATATATATATATATATATATATATATATATATATATATATATATATATATATATATATATATATATATATATATATATGTATATATATATATATATATATATATATATATATATATATATATATATATATATATATATATATATATATATATATATATATATATATATATAAGCTGTGTAGTTCGCAATGACCTGGCCAACCTTTTTGGTGTAGGGCGTGAACGTATATGTAACAAAGAGTTGTTCAACTGTGAATAATTTTGTTTTCACTTTGTAACGAAATATATGATGAATATGAACTAGAAAAAACATATTTATGTGTGAAAATCACATTCGTAATGGCATGTATATTTGGCTAGTTTGGACCGATCTTAGTTAATTCATAATGTGGAGTTATTTGATCAGCATTCCAGTTTCGGAATGATTTTTATGGGCTTCTTTGAATAGTCTGACCTAGTATGTATTCATTCTTATATTATATGAAAGAATAATGCTGGTACAATCATTTCCCTCTCGCATATGAAGTTAAATATCACTTTATATGTGTTTATGTGTATCAACCATCACAAAGAACATATGGAATAGGATGCTTTAAAAATCGGAGAAAACACGTAGCTCATCAAGTTGTTGATACCAAATTGTGAATCACGTTTTCGGATGGAAAAATTAAGTAACTGTTTCACTAGTTTACGGTTATGCTGACCCAAATCTGGATGGCTCGTAGCAATAGAACTTTCCGATTGCTCAACCAATACACAATGTGGTTTTACCATTTGAGAGCTCTGTATATATGTATATATATATATATATATATATATATATATATATATATATATATATATATATATATATATATATATATATATGCTTGAATCCTTTAATCTTGGTGGAACGTCTGGATCGTCTAGGCGGGTCTAGACTGGCGTTACCGTGTCTAGAGCCACACCGTAGTATACCACGTGATATGTTATCACCACCACCGGCCTCGCTAGCTCGATCAGCCGGCGTGCTCGTATTATCATCGGTCACGCCGGCTCGATTGGCATGCTTCGTAGGGTGTGACTTGAGATTAACGTGAACGTAGCCTTCTGAAGGGATGAATGTTCCCGTTCAACAGTTCTGACGTAACAACCGTATAGGGATATACTTTCACGATCAAAATGTTGATCCCAAAGATGAATACATCCATGGCGTTGATTGTACGAACTCGGTATCAATTAGCTGATATTAGTTCGAAGTACCATAATAAAACAAGTAACCATGGTGAATAACCTCTCACACTGATTATCCAATTATTGTCTGATTAACAAATCAGACAAAAAATCGGCTCTACCGACTGATAATCAATAAATTGAGCACCAATTAGGTTATTAAATAACTGGTCATCATTCATGGATTGATTCATAGTAAATATTTTATACCTCAACTGAAAATTTGACACATTCAAGTAATAATGAGACGAGTGGTCGAGTGGCTGGCACACTGAATAAACATTTAGAACACTGGGCTTCGATTCCTGCCATGGTTGACCATCCTTCGACAGAGGTTATTTGTGGTTTCCTTCTGTCGTTTAGGTCATACTGGGATCAACAACAGACTATTACCACTCTCCAGAAAACATCTGATCGAATAACCTTTCATTTTGTTGTTACATCATCTCATATATTATCATGCACATACGCCAATAGATTTCAGTCATCAGTACAGTGAGGGTTAAACCCAATGTCTTGAATTTCAAGTTGGCATATACAATCGGTTCTAATTGCCCATTCGTACTACTACCCTCACATAAATATTAAAACGACTGAAAAGTCATCGATAGTGATAAAAAAGTCAAGAAAAGTCTAAGTTTGAAAGAAGAGAAGTCTGAAAAGTCAAGTGTATCGATGACATCGATATATTCGCAATGTAAATCAATATGGGCCTATATTCAATACATTTCAATTAGTGTACTGCACATACATGACCTTCTCAATTGATGATGTTCAGTATCATCGATTCTTTCTTTCCATATCTCAATTTTGTTGGAACAAATTGGTACAAATTCCAATTAAAAATTCAAATTCAAATTCCAATTTTGTTAGTACACATTCCACTAGAGCGGGTTGTACCAACTGATGATTGGAATTGAAAACTAATTTAGTAAACGTTATCGATCTACGGTATAAAAATAACATGTCTAACCATGGGTGATGTTGGTACACTTCTCTAATCACTCGATTTTACTAATCATCGATTTGTTCAATCGGCTAGATCAATAATAATCGTTTCTAGCCCAGAGACGGTCTCATCTTGAGATTAATTTCATCCTAACCAACCAAATTCCGAAGAGATTATATTTCTTGAGAATCCGTTCACAACACGTATTGGCAATCCCACTGTGAATATAGCTGCTGATATGATACGAAAGCATACATTTTACGATATTATAAATTACTATGGGAAATGACGGAACAACGCCAATAGCTGTTTACCAATGAGAGAAAGTCGTATACTCTAAATGGAAAATATATTCAATACAAGTGTCAAGAAATAAAATATATACTTTAAACCTTTTCAACACTGGAATTGTATGACCTCAGAAATTACAGCTCCATAATGCAGTTCAGTGATGTTATCACCACCTTTAGTTCAGGGCTTTAGTTCAGGACTTTTAGACTCATTTCACCTCAAATATTGTCAATTGCATATTTGAATTTAGTAGCGCGGTAAGTTACTAGGTCATTTGGGGCATATGTAAACATGTGATTTACCCTAGAAAATGATTCAAATAAACAAACAAAAATAATCACAATTCAAATATAATTTATCTGGAGAATGAATGAAACTAAAATGAACTGAAGCTCATACGCTACCAATATCTGTAAGAAGCAGTATGAACTCCTTCTAGTTAATATTGTTGTGCTATATAATATAACGGTCGAGCCTTGCTGTAATACCAACTGAACGACGTTGAAGATATTTTCACGCCATCAACCATGATTGCATTGCGTTACGGCAGCGTCGTCAATCCGACCAAAAGTACGTCGTGACGTCACTTGAAGACACCGGTGGCGGTAAAAACTAGTCGCAAGAGGGCAATCGGCCCCAAATTAAACCACCTTAGTACATTTAGAAAATGAAAGTGGTGAACCGTCAAACTATTTATATATATTTCTTATTTTTCCTCGTCTCTTTCTTCGTCTTCATTTTTTTTTTTTTTATTTTTCTATACTCCTTCATCGACTTTTCCTCATTCAACCTCATATTGTATAGAATACATAAAGTTTCGTTATCAGACGTTGGCGCTCCGTATCTCACTTGATATATCGTAATCTGAGTAAAGTTGATTTTCACAGATTTCTCTACACGATCGTAAATATTACAACACAATAAAACGTGACAAAAATGTACATGCAAAATTGTTGGTTTGTGACGATTCCGAATCTGTGTCTAAAGTAACAAAACTTTTCAAACACAACTTACGAACAAACTGTTTCTCTTTCTGGGGATAGTTTTTCATTATCAGTAAGTGTATTCAGTAATTGGTTAAATTTCACTTCGTCATCCATTATCTCGATGAAGACAATATTTTCACATCCTCTATATTTGTACCGGTTACACTTTAGGGACTGAGTAACACAAACTTTTTCAGTCATGGCCTCTGAATCGATCATTTTGGTTATCAAACCATAGTAGTCATTTCGATCTTCAAATAATAATCAGATATGTGATGTGATTGTGTGTGGCCTCTATGATTGTGATCACTTATTGCATGTACACACCAACTGGCACAGGGGATTACAAACATGTTGATTCAGTGTTAAGAGGATATGAGCCACGCTAAATACCTTATGTGAGTTATTTCTTAATAATACAACAAATTATTCATATCATCAACAATGCCAGCATTGATATATCGTGAAATTGTTTATGAAGTTTCAATACACTAGGAAGATGCAGGATATGCGTTGTGAGATGAGCCTAAAAGTATAGAAATCCAGAATGAAAGTATTATGTCGTTAAACCCACATCTACACACAGAAGATTACATCAAAGTTCAATTAATCGATGCAAATTGTTGCATTTTCCTCATAGATTTCCTAACAGCTTTGATTTATTTTTAAAAAATCCATTATGTATGCGTTTTCTTAGTTTCCTCATCCGATTGTTGTGAATATCACTGAGAATACCCTTGATAATTTTATTCATATTAAATACAAAATTCAGAGCTCCAGAAGAATTTTTGTTTCTCGAATATTTTTCCTCCAGGTTATCCTTATGAAGATTTTCTCAATTTTCCAATTTTTTGAAAGGAAAAATCATTCGACCAATTTTTTCTCAACGACAATTCCAACCTCTTCTAGTGTGGCACCAATATGCAGAAAAAGTGTCGAGGGGATTTATTTCCCGGCCTGTATACTGGGTGAAAAATTACAAACAAACATAAAAAACATGGAAAAAATTAGCTCAATTTTTCTCGGTATAATGCAAATCTTCACCACGGTCATCGAATAATCTATTGATGATTAGTAAATGTGCGTGCATTTATTTCATTCAATTTATTCACTGTGTGAAATAATTTCTCTTCTTCATTCAGTAATAGTATTAATCACAGTTGAACGCTTCATTTTCGGAATTGGCGTGATGATTTCCGCTCATTGTATTTTTTTTTCATTTGAGTGTCAATGTGATTGGATAATCTTCCTTGTTTAGTTTTATGAAAAAATAATAATTAAAAAAATAATTAAAAAATGAAGAAAAAAATCACTCCTAACTGATCTATAGTGGTGAATGTTCGTGTTCATCCGGGATTATTATTATCGATCAACATCTGAATTCATTTATTCATCTGTTCATTAAATCTCTATCAACAACAGGAAGAGTATAACAAGTGCAATACGGTGAGGGCTCAGACATTCCAAACAGGGTTGAACACCAAAGAAAGACGAACACAAACATGGTACGAAACGGCGCAAAACAATTGATAACGGTAGCAGATACATACAGATACACTTTTTGATGTTAGACCATTTTCTTCGACAGATAGATACTTTTGCGTGTATTTCTCATGGAAACACACGGATTAAATCAAATCATCAATAAAAACAATTCTGTATTGAACATTCTCATCAAATTATTACATCGCACCAAACTTTGTGAACAGAATATATATATATATATATATATATATATATATATATATATATATATATATATATATATATATATATATATATATAAATATATATATATATATATGAATTCATATATATATATATATATATATATATATATATATATATATATATATATATATATATATATATTCATATATGAACATATATGATCAATGTAATATATACGCACTATTGCATTCATTTTCCATCAAATTTGGTCTTTCAAAAATATTATCCAGAGTTTTCACTTATGGCAGACTGTAATTGAAGTGTTCGTTAGTGATTAAAATCTCTACGAATCTCAATGGTACTGTAGGCCTACCAATGTATCATGTATTCTTCAGCAGTACAACAGTGAAGTATACCACCATTTTCTCTATGAAAATAACCGATTTTCTACAGCAAACGATCTGATTACGATCGTCGTTGTATCAACTATCGAAAGTATTCATACATTCATTCATTTAATCGGATGGATCTTTTTTCAAAATACTTCTGATCTAGCTATATGGACTATGGATGTGCTACTTTTTAATTTATTCAAGAATTTCGAGAATAATTCGGAATATGAACAGTTACTTACATCCTCAAATGTATACAATTTGTGCCTAGACAATATTGATACGTGTTGATTGTACTTTCATGACGGTGAGAAACTCCCTCCTGGTTTAATTAAATGTTTTCAAATGCTTTTCAATATCATTCCACTTCCGAGTAGGAATGTTAAATCACAATGTAGACAGCATGGAAGTTAGTGTTATGATGTATGGAAGACGTTGAATTCTAGATTCGTGACTTATCTTTAGTACGAGTTTCCACATACAAAAAACAGTTTGCAATTCTAGGAATGTGCTCGCTGTGTAATGTGTTTATATACGGATGATTTCTTGAAATATGTTCATACATCTCGCAGACAGAAAGATTAAACTACATTCCGGGCAGGAATCCACAAGGATATATAAATAATGTATTTTATCTGATATAATCTAATTGTAGTTATACCTATTTCAGTTACGTTTTCAGTATAGTTATTTCAGTAACATGAAAAGATGACATCTGTTGAAAAATATACAGTTTTATTTTAATGATAATCACTCAAAATAAGTGGATTACATGAGCGTAGCGAAGATTTTCATATTTCAATTCATTCCTGAAAAAATATGGGGTCTGAATTAATGTTTTTCTAGCAATCGACTTGAAACTCGTTCAGCTAATTGATTCAACTCCTGAATACATTCATACTGTTTTTCAACAAAATAGAGTTCGACCGTTCACTCATGTAAAATGAATGGAATGTGCAGTAAACACCCGTGAGCACAGCATTGGTGATTTTTTCAATTTCTGAATTCAATTGATTGAATTGAAAGCTTCACGGGATGTTTCTCATGTTTTCATTTTAAAATATAAAGAAACGTGAAAATCCAATCTAAAAATCAATCGAAGCTGCGTAGGCCTATAAGGATGGAGTGGGTGACTGAACTTAGTTTCCAATTAAGGTGTGTACCTTTCGAGTGCAAATATGCGAATATCTCGCTCATATCACAACGTATCTGCGGCGTTTTCCTGGGTACGTTATCAGGGAAAAATGTACACAAAAATAGTCAATATAGGGAATACAAATGAAAATAATAGAACATTATATAACAGGATAGCGATTCTATAATGATTCTATAGTATATAGCATGATCTATATCAAATATCTGTATAGTCAATATACGGAATTGAAATGAAAATGTTATGAAAACATTTTATAACAGATCAGTGATCTATTTTCTATATATTATCATCCATGGTCAAGTATTTGAACCACATGCTCAATTCCAATGTGTACATGAGAACATACTTGAATAATATACCGGGCAAACACAGTATGTGCGTTGTAAGATGAGCGAGGTATCTGAATAAGATATAATAAGTTATTCTACCTCTGCTACTTTATCGACTCTGGTATTCTACACACATTGACACATCTAAAAAATACTTCATTGTTGGTCAAATATCGAATCTAGGAAGCAGTGAATCTTAACAACATTTTACCTCCGTGTTAAAAGCTCAACACGAAGCTTAACCCACTTGATCACTTTAAATAGTGGGCAAGGTCTACTCATTTGCTCTATCTCGGTGAAGAGACGGTGAATGGTCAATACACACAAGTAGGCGGTTTGCCGTCTGTCCAACTCCCATACTGATAATATGGAAGGCAATTGTGGTTTCTTGCAGTCATTTCAGAGCCAATCGTCCCGATTGCCTGTTGCGATTTAGTGGATCCCCTAGTGAACTAGAAGTAAATAAGAGTGGCTACTCTTACCGTACTGTACTTAGGTACCGGTGACTTTGTTGAACTGACAAAATCTATGATTATCGTAATCTACTGGGCCGCGTATAGCATTGTTGAGCATTGTTGTTCTAAACAGTTCGATATGAAAGCATTAGTTGCGCTACAGGCAATCGGGACAATGGACTCAGATTCTGACCCCGGAAATATTTCACTTTCTAGACTCGAGTTGGGTTACCTTCTACATATTATACTAGGAAAACGCGGGATGCGCGTTGTGAGATGAGCTTAGAAGTATGGAAATGTAGAATGAAAAATATTCTGTCTGCTCAATTTACATTCACGGACCCTGGATTACTTCAAACGTTCAAAAACCTCACCTGCAACTTGTTGATATTTATAGTGCTGCAATCTGTCGCATATACATGCACTTTGCAAAACTAATTGATCCAAAATTAATATTCAATACAATGTATACTTCTATTGCGTTTTATTTGTTATTTCTCATCCGATTGTTGCAAAAATCTCTGAAAAAGTGTAAAATAGTATTTTTCATATTTGGTAGAAATATGAGAGCTTTTGAAGAATTCTTGTTTTTCAAGTATTTTCTCTCAGCTGGTTATTCTTATGAGGTTTTTTCAAACTTCACGATTTTTCCGGAAAAACCTTTTGACCGATTTTTGTGAATAACAATCTCAGCCCATTCTGGTATAACAGAAATATGTGGAAAAAGTTTCCATTCGATTGGTATTTTTCCTGACCTGTATGCCGCGCACAAAATATAAAAAAAAAACATAAGAACCAAGCCCATTTTTTTCGGTAGGTCAAATGGAATCTTCGCTACGCTCATCTAATAATAGAACAGGTTGGTATCACAACATCGTGCTCAAGGCCTTTTATCCTAATATGTATATTGATAAAAAAGGCCTTACTGAATTGCCAACGTGGGAGTAGCTCCAACTGGCAGTTGAATTAAGAACATGGCTGCCGTTCTGGAAGTAACAGGAAGTACATGGCTCGTCACTAAGTTGAACCTTCATAACAATACAACTCCATGATTTAACTATCATTTGTATATATTTGATGACTAAAAACAGTCAATTTAATTTGTGACGTCAAAAGGTTGGTTCGAATTGCTTATAAAATAGCGATGATGTGTATCCATATGTGATTTGGATATGTGTATTTACGTATATACATACCGAGAGATTTTATTTTCAAGATTTTATTGTCCAGCCTGGGTTTTTTAGAAATGTTGAGATAATATTTATGAAAATTGGTCGAACCGATTCATTCCAAAAACTACAGTTTAAAGTTGGACATGATATGTTAGCGTGTACTAAAAAAGTTTCACGTTGATCAGTCCAACCCTGCGGTCTGTGGAGTGCTTACAAAAAAAAAAAAAACACAGACAAAGCTGTATTTAGTGTGGGGTGGAGTCTTCGCTGTCGCTCATCTAATAACTGATGAAAACAACTGAATTGTTCAAATAAACATCAATTAACTAAACCTGATCATCATTGGTTCAAAACGCATTCAATCAAAAATTCGTTCCGATTATCATTGTTTCATTAACGATCTACTATATAACAATGTTAAGGTTATTTAAGGGTACAGATGATATGATGTCGCAATGAAGTGATGATGGGTAAAAAGATGTACACAAAAGTATATGCCTTATGCGAGACGATCCCACGCTAACTGTATGATCACTATATGAAGCAATACCTCAGCGGACTGAGCTACGGAGGGCGTAAAAAATTCGTTTCTGAATGTTTTTTTTCAATATACACATGTAAAACTACATTGTGTGATGAAACTTTCACCATGATACATAGGCCTATACACCATTCATGATTTGGGCACAATCGGCTCGTGTGGCAGTGCATTTCTTTGTCAAGAGTGGAGTGAATGTCAATATATTCAGCGCTGAGTTGTTTCACTGATCACTTCATCCAAAATCGTGAAATATATTATGTATAAAACTCGACATTTTTGCATCCAATAATGCGAAAATAATGAACTACTCTACATGAATGTATTCGTTGACTCCCATCTCATACATATGCATATACAATTTCAAGTCAGGTAATCTGATACGTTATGTTCATGATGATATTATAATAGTAAAAAATAATCTCCTAGAGGTGCCAGCACTAGAATGCAGTATATACTAATACTCATTCACGGTGATATATCAATGCGCGAACCATCCGTGCGCTCTAGTGGCGTGATTGAGGGGGGAGGATCCATCGGAGCCTTTATCTCCTGAGGATGCAAATATATTTTATGGGCTTACGAATATTCCAATTTAGTCAAGAAGTAACTTGTATTCGTGTATACATATCATGGAATGGTCTCATCAAAACTCCAACATGGACCTTCAAGGTGATATGTTTCCTTAATCAATACTATTCATTATATGAATCGGAAAAACAGATCGAGCTGTTTTTTCAACTTAGAAAACTTGATATCAGGATATTGTTTCCCATGATTGATGCGGAGGATCAGGATCTAGTTTTATTTGAACGGAGAACCACACGGCCGATTTTACCAGCCCGAAAAAAAATGCCTATAATTCGATGTTGGATCAAATAATTATACAAAATAATTAAGATGCATGATGTGTGTTGACACATGCATTGTATCTGCCGAAAGTCTCAAATGAATTCAGATTTTCTCTCTAGTTGAGAATATCTATTATATTTGATCTTTGACAGCTTATAAACATAATGATGGATCAACGTGAGAATACAAGACATATATAAAATATGGTGGAATAGTATTTTGATGAATAAGTAGGCTGATAAATATAAAAACGAGATATGCAAACAATGTTGATAATACAACCAAAATTAATGGATTATAAAACAAAATATTTTGAATCATGACTATGAATGAAGTGATAAGAACTGAAGTTGATATACAAGTGATTTGATGTAGAAAAAATTGACCGGACTGTTGAGGAGATGTATTCAAATGCTTGTGTAAAATTCCTGGTAAATGGAAATCGTGAAACATAAGGTCGTGTCCAGAATAATATTAATTATCATATTATCATATATCTAATTCAAGTTGTATAATTATCAATTATGAATATGGAAAAACCCCACATATGCGTTGGATGGTGAACGATATGAGCATATTTATATGAAATGTAATGGAAAGCTATACACAACCCATTCGGATTCAGAAACTATCATGTCGCTGCCTTCCTGTTTCAACTGTTGCCGATTCTGAATGTTTCATGATTGAATTAGTTCTACCTGTTGCACAATTCATAATAGCTTCAGAAGTATTTGAAATTGATTATTTTTCAAATAATTATTTTCTCAGCTTGAAGAGAGAAAATCATTTATTTATGACTGCTGTTCATCTCGTTCACGATGACTGACCATGAAGGTCCAGCCAACTATAAATTTGGAATTGAAAAGAGTTATAAATTTATGGTGGTAAAATCAAAAACAATATATACTTGATATAAATGAATAATAATTGAATTATTAGAATAATATAATTAATATAATCAGATTTTAAGTTGGTTGAGAAACGCTGAAGAGATGATTGTGGAGAATGTGTGATGATTTATTAAACATCTGGTATGACGTGCATTACTCTTGTGCCTGAATTCCCTGGATATCGAAATATATTCATAGAAATTTGTGTTCCGAATATTTTCTCTCGAATTAAATCCTCTGGGAGAATCCTGACGAAAGTTTTCAATGAATGAATATTGGGGTTTTAAGGCGCATCGACATCGAGGTCATTTAGCGAGGTTTTCAATACAAAACCTGAAAATAGTTTCTCTCAGAAGTCGTTCTCAGAAATTCTCAAAACTACTTTATGCCGAGTTAGATGATGACAAATGTGCATGCCAGGTTCAATTACTATTTGTGCTGGCCTATGGAGCACGAAAAATATACGTTTTTTTAATTACGGTGAGTCTTCGGTTCCGGCATGCAATTATTCAAAATAATAGTATGGTTGGAATTAATTTCATTCATCCATCTGTTACTAAATGATTGATATTATCGACAGAACTGATAATTTTATTTCATTATCACTAGTATTCGAATAACGTATAACATTTTCCTCACGTGATGCTATCTCAATGCTTATTATACCTGGTTTTGACTTTCACCTCTCACTACATGATATAACGCTTCAACTTCAACAATTCATCAGTTCTCGTTCAATCGTACACACATTTGAGTATATTCATATCAAGTATTCAATCTATATGAATCGCTGTTCTCAAAATGCTTTAAATGGAAGTATAATCTCGGATGTGGAGCGTTGAATAAACCTGTGCATTGATGAGGGATAACACGAGAGGGTGTTGTGGGCGGAGGGTGTGGGGTGTGGGGTGAGGAGTTATGAATGTATAGTTGAATGTTGATGAATAGTTAAATCATGAGGTGGCGCCTACTCTTTTGTGCGCAAAAGAGTCAAGTAAAAGCATATATATATATATATATATATATATATATATATATATATATATATATATATATATATATATATATATATATATATACATTTTGGGTTATATAGAAGAGAGGGTGAACCTTATATAATAATCTGTGCATTCTCCACTTTCCATTTATCAGCTTTACTCTTCATCTACATTTCCTCCGTCATCTTAACTTTCAACCAAACCTGCTTCCTACTCAGTCAAGTTTTTAAGTGATTCTCGACTTATATCTTATATAATGTATAAAGTAGGCAGTGTGATTTTGTGTTAGGAATATGCAAATCCGAGAAGGTGGTACTGGTATATAACTTGTAAGTGTATTTCACTTTGATAGGTATTGAGGAATGTGTATCGATACAATAGACATTTTGAATGCTGATATAATAGATACATTACGGAACACCCGATGGAAATCATGACAATATTGCATGCTGGATGATGTGAATATGAATCAGCTGACAAAATATTATTCAATTATTCAGACGCTCTACTTTGGTATCACTCAATCTTGAGCGTTGTTCCGGAATGACGCAAAGGCGTGCATTTTATATCTCATCACAAATAATGTATCCATGATCAACCATAATAATGTTACTCATAATAGTCGACGATAATTGTAAATGTTCACAATATTCAAAGCGTTACTCGAGCTCATTGTGATGTATAATATGATGTGATTGATGTGAAACGAATGTATCTCAGAGAATATACAAATCTGTCCATGATTTTGGTTATTATTAAAATGGTAGGAAGACAAGAATTGGATTTGGAATGGAGAAATGAAGTTTTTGAAATTGTGACACATTCAGTTATGGATTGGGAAAATCATGATTGATAACAATGTGACGTGTTTGATCTTATAATAATAATATGATGATATAATGATGATGATAAATATAATAATGTTGGACTTGGATGATGACTTATTATAATGAGTTCAATAGTGTAGGCCTACATATCACATTATACGCATATTCTTCTATCAATATCAACTTACATGAGATATTTCATGTATACAGCGATATATTAGATCGAATGGAACATATACGCTACGAATAAAGTATTGAAAATGACACAATGAAGAAATTAAAATTTAATTAGATGGGAAAATGAAAGTTGTTGTTCTGGTGCTATGTAATATATTATTGGGTGGATGATTTTCACATGTTTCTGAATATTTGCATGTATGAAATCAAAATTTATGATTTTCTCAATATAGAAGTCAATTCATTTGTGAATATATACATATATATATATATATATATATATATATATATATATATATATATATATATATCTATATCCATATATATATATATATATGTATATATATATATATATATATATATATATATATATATATATATATATATATATAAATATATATATATATATATATATATATATATATATATATGTATATATGAAAGTTTCATTTCAACCGGTCTACAAACCCGAGACCTCCCAATTGCAGGTTGAGTGCTCTACCGCTGAGCCACTGAGACAACACTAGTGAGATGTGACTTTTCTCAGAGTGACGACACTTCAAGAGGAGCTCTATGATAGGGGCTTCAGATTCTCCCGGATTCATATACACCGGTCGAGACGTAACTTTCATTCATATTTATGTATATGTATATATATATATATATATATATATATATATATATATATATATATATATATATATATATATATATATTACTCATTTCTTATTTTTTTTCAAACATCGAAACTTGATACAAAATCATTGTTTCCCAATTGAGGCTATGGATGAAACTTCACCTGTATTCATATATGAAAAGCACATTTGACCATCAAAGTGGATTTCATAGAGATTTTCTGAAACAACAGATTGCTAAATATTTCCAACTTTACATTCACTTTGAAGTTGGGATTGTATTGGATCATAATAATGATGAATTTAACTATCAAAGGTAAAAATGAGGAATGTGGATTGTGGATTGTCGCTTATGAAGAATTTTATCCCAATTAGAAAAGAAAAACTTGACTCTATACGCCGTCTAAACGAGACGCAAGGCACTCTATGTACAAGAAGTGAAGGGTTAGGATGTGGGCGCGGGGTAGACGGAAGAGTTGGCGGCGTGATGGGAGAGGGGGTAGAGACTTTATTGGCTTTTAAGACGGAGCGTAATTAAAATGTAGGGGCTTGTCGGCCAAGTTGGTTGCCTCGCGCGCGTTGTTGATGAATGAATAGCGCTAGGAGCTAGCGAAGGAACGAAACTCGCGCTTGTTTCCCTTATGAGCGTGCTTTTCTTTTGCTCGACTGCGATCTGCGCCTTTCTTATGTAGTAATAATATATTCACATCTCAGGTAAGGCGAAGTGTTGCTTGTATTCCATTGGATAGGAAAACCACACACCATCTAGCTATTTATGTTTTCATCTATCTCGTTTTCTCTCTCTCTCTCTCCCTCTCTCTCTCTCTCTCTCTTCACTCTCCATATATTCATGAATTCATATACACATATATATATATATATATATATATATATATATATATATATATATATATATATATATATATATATATATATATATATATATATAATATATATATATATATATATATATATATATATATATATACATATGTATATAAATATATATATACATATATATATATATATTTATATATATATATATATATATATATATATATATATATATATATATATATATATATATTCATTCATATGTTCATGCTCATGTATACATGCTTTCTATCATCATCATCATCATCATTTTTCATGTATATATATATATATATATATTTAAATATATATATATATTATATATATATATATATATATATATATATATATATATATATATAAATATATATATATATATATATATATATATATATATATATATATATATATATTTATATATATATATATATATATAAATATATATATATATATATATATATATATATATATATATATATATATATATATATATATATATATATATATATATATAAATATGTATACATATATCAGAGGGAATGGTTGGTAGATTGTTGAAAGGGTATGCTCCAAAATGCAATTGTCGCGAAACTAATGATAACTCATAGGTGAAAGATGGGCTTGGAAAGCGAAAGCCTTCCATTGTGCCCTGCATAAAATTTTACGAAATTGGGAATTTTTCAAGTGAATTCCGCGGTTCACTAGAAGTTGTGTGCACATTTCAGGTGATTTTTCCATTGTTTGAATGATATTCTAAAAAAAGTACCGAATTAAATCGTACTGTTATAAGCTGAGAGACGTGAACTTAGTTGCTGGTATTGATCTAACGCTGAATTATTTATCAACACATGTTTCTTTTTCATTAAAGTTGGCTCATTGAGTTCACAAATATCCTCAAATTCTCGAGATGTCATTATTTTGTGAACATTATCGGCTATCATTATACATCATCATCATCAGTATTATCAGCTTGCTTGATCTTACTAGAAGAGTAGATACCACTATAGATATATCACCGATATATGTTACTCAATTCAACATATTTGTGTCTCGGCAGTAACTTCACACCATTTTGCAAACTGGTAAGTTTCCGCCATATTGAACATATATATGTTGGATATATACTAGTGATATAATCCTCATATATCCTCATATTTAGTAATACATCCACCTAGCTCAGAGGCTAAGACTAAATATGGCCGCCGTGAGCAGTCGAGGTCGGTCGCGATCGGAAGGAGCGTATGTCGCTAGTGGGTCGCAGGAGAACGTGGAAGCTGATACATACCTATGATCGCACCACTTTTCTCTTTTCCAAAACGAACTGTACCGCACTGACTCGCACAGCTTCCTGAAAATCAGTATAGCGTGATCAACTGGACACGCCGTGAGAATGCGAGATACAAAGTGTAGTTTACGGCCAGAATCTATAGAAAATGAATTATACGTTCATATAAGGAATACAATTTTATGTAAATCGTGAAATACTTGAGAACGATTCGAGAATTATTGCCACATTCTCATGGAAAATTATTCTACTCAAAGAAAAAACGAACAAGAATCACAATATATTCTTATTTCATACACACCTACATTCTTCTTGAGAAAACATGCGGCATCCGGCCATTATGTGTTTCTATCATTTGAGTCCAGCTGAAACATATGACATATCAACAAAATTATATTTTCTTCTATGTTGGTGTTAGATGGACACTCAATCAACAACGTGGTAGTCTCAGGTCGAACTTGAATGCAAAATTATAACATTTTCAATTTTATTTTGGAAACATTTCTACACTCAAATTGACTCATACCAAGAATGATACTCCATGTAATTGTTATTTTTCACTCCTTTCATTTCCAGCTGTCTACATCATCGGGTTTTTTCACTTTTTTGATTTATGGTGAAGTGAATAGGCATATCTTTGCATCATCTTTCAACATCTTCTAGTTCAATATTTTATTTCGTTCTCTGAGAACATGCCGTGGAATGCTTTCTGCTTGCTGCTTTCTAATTACTGTTCTTCCATATTGCGTTTGAGTGGGAAAAGCTTCAGCATTGTACGTAGAAAAGCCATGTTCATAAAAGGAATACCATACATATGTGAAGAACAAAATACGTGAGAACAATTTGAGAATTTCAATTGAAAATGTTTGTTACCATGAATAAATAGTGTGTAACATCAGAAGATTGGTACACTTGGTATATTGAGCATATTTTCAACCTCTCCAATTATGTAATGATTGATGATAATTATGCAGTAACCATTTGATTTGCATCAATTTGGTATGATATAAAATAGAATCGATAGGTATCTGGATTCGTGGGATTTCACCATCCATCTGTTTTGCAGATCTTTGTATTCATTCCATCTGAACGGCCATTCTAAATCTGTATCAGGTCTCATATTTAAATAGAATCTGAAAGAAAACCAGATCAAAGTTACCTCTTGGGTATGATATAACTTTGTTTTTCACTCAGATTTTGACCCAAAGCGATTCAAACACAAAGTGTAGAAACACGATAATTCAGAAATGAGTTATGAAGGTATATTCTTGGTTGACTCAAGGCGCTTTTGATGTTTTAGTTATTAATCCGAACAATTAAAAATGACTATACACATTCGAAATATGAAACAGTAATAACCCTTTGATATTTTTTTCATTTTGACATGATGTAATCATCCCTCAGGCAATTTAGAAACAAAATTATATGAAACAAAACTCGAATTCTGTTTGTGACGGTATTGAAAAAGTAAGTAATACCTGGCCTTCAACCTAGCCTGTTCTATTAAACACACATTCTAACTCATCAACCAACTTTTCGAAACATTTGACGGCTGTTTATATGTGTTGGAATAATTAATTTTAGATGCAGCTTTTCGAAGTCGATCCGAATTGGTTTCATTATAACAAATGAATAATGAAATTATGCATTCATCAATATCGTACTCTTCTCTTTCTTCCTCTCCAACAAGTCCGAATATCTTTTTGAAAAAGAAATTAAATCAGTCCAGATTCTATATGAAATTCGAAGAAATACACATTCAGAAACCCTATTATCGCCATTAGTACACTTTATAAAAAGTTTTGTAAATTGGATTGTCCATGTCGCTGAGCTATGGGATCTCTTTTATTTACAAAATTCGAAAAATATAGAAATTGAAATCATTCCCATGATCCCAATTATTCCATAAGCATTAACAAACTATAAATTCAGTCCAATAATCAGATTGATCGATTTCTGCCATTGTACTTTATTCTATCCAGAAAATATCTGTAAGCCTTTATAGAGATAATCCATTGTTGAAAATATTGATGTTTTCAGAAGCATTATTCTTGTCGCATTGTTTGAATTTCAAGACGTGGCATCAAGTTCCGGAAATGAAGTCTAAGAGACTCTCATCTATTCAGTCTAGAATAACAATATTGTAGATGTTAGAACGGTAATAACTAAATTGATAACATGATCATTTTCAATTCTCAGTCAAACGTGACAATATGGTATAACAATGAAAAGATGTGAAAAAGCAACCTTCACTAATACCTAATATGTGTTTTGAATAAAATAATGGCTCTTCCTCTCATACTAATAATCATCATTACAATTTGAATATATTCAAATTGTACACTCTACTTCATAATTATAATCTCTTCTATGCGAGTGAAATTACTACAATATATATTTTCTTCAGATAGAATACATTCATAATAACAAACACTTCTGTCCGAGGCACACAACTGCCACGTGTTGGACATTCAAACTAACATTAATTCGTAAACTGCACGACCCTTACCGCGACTGCCACTTGAAACAACGTCCTAGGCCTAGCTAGCTCCAAGAGACCAAGGACTTTGATCGGATAATGTTCTCCCGGAGAGCTAAATACCATGACAGTACGAGATGATAACAGAGCCACGGTCTCTTGGAAAGCAAAAAGATCTATTGTTAGCCCACCTCGAGAGCAGTGCCAGGATTTTATGCTAACAACAATGGAAATAAACAAATATTGGATATGTTGCTATGGTACTTGGCTTCACCAGTGGAAAAAGACCCATCGAAATATTTGGTCTCTCGGGCCTAGCACGATGTGGTGATACCAATCCATTTTATTGTAATATAAAGAATGTGCCCCAATTCGGGTCTTGAAAGTGAAATATTTCCGGGGTCAGAATCTGAGTCCAGCGTCCCAATTGCCTGTAGCGCAACTATCGCTTGTATATCAAACTATTTAAAACAAACAATGCTCAACAATGCTATACATGGCTCGGTAGATTACGAGAAATATAGATTTTGTTAGTTCAACCATGGACTTATATTTTGTTGGTTTAACAATGCTACCGGTACCGTAGCCACTCCTATTTACATCTAGATCACAAGGGGATCCGCTAAATCGCGACAGGCAATCGGGACGATTGGCTCTGAAATTACCGCAAGAAACCACACATGCCTTCCATATTATCAGTATGGGAGTTGGAGAACCTTCTCTACATCATGATAAAATAGGTTGGTATCACTACATCGTGGGCCTATGCCGTTATTTTGAGTGCCGGTCGCGGTAAGGGTCCTGCATCTGGTACGTTCTTCATGGTATAGCTGAAAATATCAACATTATTTTCAATATGGGATTTATAACAACGCATCATGAGGATAACTGAGGTCTATTGGTGTCGGATTAATGATCCATGAGTTAATAGTATATGATGAGATGATTGTTCCTTAAATAATGGAAAGAATAGTGAGAAGGAAGCGGTCGTGACCTATATTGTAGCATCCATCCCGTCATTTACTTATAGGCAACAGAGGCAAACTACGAGAAAACTCTTTAGATGGATAGTGGCTGAGATCGAACGGCAGCTCGATCTATATACCATCATCTTGCTCTTGTTTCTTGTTCAGCTTCTTGTTTCTGAATTAAGATTAAACATCACAATTGAAATCTCTTTCTTAAAATTAAAATTAAATTCTTGCGATCAATTCCATTTTACCTTAAAACGTTCAAAATTGATGTATATATTTATAGAGTCGAGATATTGGTTCCATGTATTGTTAATTTAGTATTATGATATTGTTATAAAACTATATGTTTAAATGTATGTTTGTACAAGAATACAATGTGATTGTACAAAAATATGTGTTGTATGAACAAGAAAAAAATGATATTCAAATTGAATTGAATTGAATCTTCTGGTCACATGGAGCAAGCGCGTTATCACTGAACTACCAGTGCTAGTGAGATTTTTCAACCACGATAAATGACGTTACTATGGTGAAGCAAAACAAACAATTGTCATATGTTTTGACACATTGATATCAATAATTATTGTCCTATCATCAAGGTAATTTAATTCACACCACTCAGTAGATTGTATACCGGTACACACATATGAAATGGGCAACACACATATGAAATGGGCAACACACATATGAAATGGGCAACACACATATGAAATGAGCAACACACATATGAAATGGGCAACACACATATGAAATGTGCAACACACATATGAAATGTGCAACATACATATGAAATGGGCAACACACATATGAAATGTGCAACATACATCTCATCATATATTGTTATTCTAATTATGTTTCGTTGATGGCATGACTTGCATATTGGCTATCTAGAGTTTTTTTTCTCAAAGGTCAATCATGTTCGAATCCACTACAAAAGACATATATTTTTGTTCATATTATTTCAAATATTTTGTTGATAGACCAGCATATTCTCAAATATGTTACTGACACGTACAAAAAGTAAAATAATGACTCTGGTCTATTTAATGCCCATGGGTTCAATTATTTAAATAACCAACACCTCCCTCCTTCACACGCACATAATTCCAAGTCTTTAGTGTTGATAAAAAAATCAGCTACAAATATCAGTTCAGAATTCCATTGGATGAATAAGAGCAATTTGTAATTTCATATATCGTACGCTCAAAAAAATATATAAGCAAATCAGTAATAGTACGAGAACGGATGATGAGCCACTATAAAAATTATTTCCAGATCGGCGTATCATGTCTTAAGACATTATTAAATGTCTCCGAGAAAAATAGAAAATAATTATAGAAACACGGTGACGGTTGATTACAGCTCCCATTAATCATATCAAAATGGTTGGTTCCTTCACGATGCTGCTGAATCTTGAGATGAATTATGAATGACGTCATAAACAGGAGGCAGGGGGTGGGGGTTGTTCAGTCAGTCATGCCTTACGTCATGACTGAAGCGAGTGAGTCGGGAGCGATTTAGACTGACTGATGAATGTTTGGACAGATTTAGCAGCGATGATAAGCTTATTCAAGATCAGAATAAGTTGACTTTAATAGGATTCAGGAAAACAGTTTTGTGTATTAAATTATATTTGAGAGATGAGAAGTGATATTCAAACTATGGGTTGCTGTAGTATCTGCATTCACTGAACAAAGGAGTGTGGACGGAATACATGTATACACGGTAAATGGAGATGGCTCACCGAGAGCATCATTGTAAACACATTTAGATTGCACATGATTGCTGAAACTTGTAAGTTTCAATATTTTTCATGGATCTAGAGTAACGTTTCTCATCAAAAACCTCGTCTGAACGAATCTTTTATACCAGCAGGATATCACGTCTATTACTGTGGAATTTGTGTATATTCCGTCAGTAGACGAACTTCTACTTTCGTGAATTCAAGTAAATGAACGAGTTCGAAGTCCCGAAAATAGCTTAAATTAGCGATAATAGCTCAGTATCATAATTTTCAATAACGTCCATGAGATTTAATAATGAAATTGGTTCTGAGAGAATATTGTCT
>OZ023326.1:52228564-52411064 GCA_964007535.1 Brachyptera risi
AAAATGAAGAATACGAACATTTACATTATCTCACACAATTAAAATTGATACGAAATTTGAATCCAGAAAGACATGTATATTTTAAATTTGTTGCTATTTGCTATTTGTTATACTGTGTCCACGTGGCAACCGTATTGTCGGCAGTGTTTTTTTAATAAAAACCATATATATATATATATAAAGTCGAAGAGAAGAAGGTAAATAAGAGATATCACTCATATATTCATAAAACAATTCACTCTTATAATCATGGGTTTGGTATTATTATTTCAAATTTGATGGTAGTTCTCAAAATTTGAATTCAAAAGAAGAATACAAACACCCTCATTATCTTACACAATTGTTTTACTGATTCAAAACAACGTTTTTTGATAACTCAAGTCATTTGAATCCAAGAATCAATGCATCTGATGGAAATAGCTGCTCGATGGTGGATAAATAGAGCTTCCAAATCATTTTTACAAAACAGAATCATATATTGGATTATTCTTTGATTTATGACAGAATCTCATATTTATGATTCCGTGATCTTTCATAAGTCTTCAACGAGAATCATGTTTTCAGAAATCATGGGATTCTAATTAACGGTGAACGTTTATGGAGATAAAGACTCCGTTTTTTAAATTATTAGAAACTTTGCCTATTCGATCTGTTGATCTGTTGGTGGTAACCTGTACCGAACGTAATCGAGCGTAATTCCTTCATGGAACAAATTGATTACTTTTGTATATATTGGGTTTTTAACGACGCACTATAATGATGACTCAGATCTAATAGCGTCGGATGGATGATTAATGATATGATGGGATGATGAGATGAAGGTTTTTATGAGTAATGAGAAGAATAGTGGGAAGGAAGCGGTCGTGGCCCATCCTAGCATTAGCGTAGACTACAGAGGGAAACCACGAAAACCCGAAAATCCTGAATGCCCATCACCTGCCGGGTCACATGAAGCAAGTGCGCTAAATACTCAGCTACCCATGCCGGTTGAAATTCATTACTTTCACACACTTCTTTCATATAGTAGAAAAATATATAATGAGTTTGAACGATGAAATTCGATCCGTGTGATGTAATTCGATCCGTATAAAGTACACGAGAATATCAAGGCTGAGAGTTGTGGAGAAAATCCATTGTTTCATTCTTTAGAGGGAGTGTGTTCATACTCAGATACAATGAGAGCTATTGCTGTTCCATTATTCTAATGGCAATCGAGAATTATAACATGAAAATTGATGTAATTTTCTCCTCTGCATTACATTGTAATCTGAACCAAAAACTATGGTATCTATTTCTACAATAATTATACCCGCTTGTACAATGTAGCATTATATAATATATACAAGAGTATTTGCGTGTGGTGGTTTATAATAATGTATATACAAAGGATGTTATATGTTTACGATTCAGGTTTGTTCTCGTACTTTAAGCTCTATAAGATTCTACACCATGCACGAGTAATAGGAGGAAGGATTCCTATTATAGAGATGTTGTTCCAAATGGGCACATTTGAGTTGAGACTATTCTCATACTTGTCAAGAGAAATGTAGATTCACGAATTGCAATACAACGTAAGTGGCTGATATAATTATTACATGTTTGAGATAAACTCAGTATCAAATGAAAAATTTCTGTGATCCGTATTATATTTGTGGATATTCAAGAAGAATTATCTCGATATTTCTTCTAAATGTGTATGAATAGAACTCGAAATTTGTAATTTATAGATACAGTACGATTCACATGTATACTGATTGGATCGAGCCACAATGTTGCTGTCACATTGTAAATCATTGAATTGATTTGTATACCTCATTCGAGGAATATATTTTCGAGTGATTGAATCGAATCGAATGTATACTAGTTAAAACGACCAACTGTTAACTCATGATACCTCTGATGACTATCATGAAACAGTGACACCAAGATTAATCAGGAAAAGTGATGTGGTGGTGGAATAGTGAGAAATAGTTCGTACATAAAATGTACCATTCGAAAAGAGTTTGATATGAATACACTCTTTTCATGCATGTGAATATATAAATATCTCCGATAACAAATCAGATTGTATTATTATATAGAAAGATGATGAATCCAGGATTTATATTTCGATGGAGGAGCTGGGTTGTATAGTTTATTACGTGGATCCATAACTCCTCATGGATCGCGAATCAACTATGAATGATGAATGGACGAAATCATACCAAATATGCTTCAAATATAATTCAAACTCTTTCGAATGATGTCACTTATTTCAATTATTGTTATATCTGAGAATATCCAACAAGGTTCTATCCGATAGGATTTATAATTGAAATTAATAATGAGGTTGAAAAGTAAAAAATGTGCATCAGTTCTACCGTGCGAATTGTAGAGCGCATACAAAAAACAGTCAATCCAACGGAGAGAGACCCTATTTGAACCCAATGGATGTCATTGCAATTGCTCAACTGATTATTGATATTCTCATTGAGATCTTCTTGAATTGAATCGAATTGATATGCATATTGGCCTATATCATTATGAGTATGATTTTTTTTCAATTTATTATCTTCTTCATATTGGTGTTTCGTAATAGTGTGTGGATAATTATTCATCGAGACGCGTGGCCGAGTGGTAACACACTGAACCGTCATTTGGGAGACCGGGGTTCGATTCCCGCTATGGTCGACCATCCTGACAGGGGTTTCTCGTGGTTTTCTTATGTTCAGGTTGATACTGAGATGGTTCCTTAACAACAGACCACGACCGACTCTTTCCCACCATCCAAAACACCTAATTAAATAACTTTTCATCTCATCATCCCATCATCTCATTCATCATCCACCGACGCCAATAGATCGTGGCCATCAGTATAGTGCGTCGTTAAAACCCAATATAAATATAAAAAAATGATAATGAAAAAAAAGATAATTATTTCTTGATTCTGTCTAATGAGATCATTTTCTTCATCAATTTTCAGACTAGCTTGAGTTCGATTATAATTATCATTCTTCTTTCATTTTTGACATCTCTTTCTCAATTTTCATTCCTTATGTTCCATTTTAAACCATGGTATTTTTTGTTTTTCTGTGATCTGATTTTGTGTCGTTCGGTAACCGAAGATGTGGGCAGAGATCTAAATGGAGGTTGTGATTGACATACAAATTGAATCACGTTCATCATGAAGACACATTTCAATCTTTGTTCGAAATATTGATTCGTCACTTGCAATATACGAATATTCCGAAACAATTTCGTAGATTATATCGAGAATTTCCAACCCACTTCATTTTTAATTCACATTTCTCTGAACTGGAGTACCGAATAATAATAATAACAATTTGAAATGTGCGGTTCATGTTATTTCACTGAACAAGAGAATACAGAACGAAGATACTTGCAATTCAATGTTTAAATCTTGTGAGAAGTAAGTAAGAGCACCACAAGAGACATTGAGTGGGAGGAGGGAGGACATCCATTTGGGAGGAACACGAGAGTGGTTGAGCCTCTCTCTAAGTCTAAGAGGGAGGAATCATCTCTGGCTAATGGCACAAGATACACAGACTCTCACATACCCACACATAGGGCCTATACTACCTTGTCCCATTTATCTACATTCATTTATTCAATTGATAGCCGAAATTGAATAACTCATGTTATTAGGCTTCAGAACAGTTTCATAATACAGAGAAAGCTTCATTTGAATTTGTATTCCAGGAACATTTTCAATGACATACCGATACTTTTTGATTGAAAACTATCAGCCCTCCAATATCAATCAATTCGATACAAATAAAGAATGTTTTGTTATGAAAAAAGTTCATTGAATTGTAACAGATTGAATATGGCAATGTTTTCTCTCTTTACAGGTGAGTACTAAGAGATTCCATATGTGCTGAGTATACATAATGCCCACGTTTCATAAAGACAACTTGAACGGAAAACACCCTGTCAATGGAATATATGGAAACACTACTGGGGTAAAGTATACAATCTGCTATTTAAAACAATTTAATTTCTTCATCTTCACTGATAACAGAAAAAGATGTCGGTATATGCTGTCATTGCTGAACGGAAAAAATTTGAAAAACTTGAAGTCAAGGTCTGAAACATTTCAGAAACTACGAAAACTTCTATAAGAGGTGTGTAATCAAAACTGCATGCCAAGTTCAACGTATGAATCGTTTATCAATCCGGTCTGGAATATTTCATCAACAACAAAAACCTCTTCATATAAGAGATGTGAAATCGAAACTGTATGCCAAGTGCAGCTTATGAATCATTCATTGATACGGCCCGGAAAATAACAGGGAACACTTGTCTCATTACCCCTCACGTCCCCTCATAAAACACCAACCTGAATCGAAGTGGACTACATGATGTCAAGTAATAGGTCACTAAGAAATGTTATATTCCTGTGTCAGGAAAACAATGTGATTTGAGAAAATGTGTAATTCACGCATGATTTTATGGACACTCCGTCGCGTCAAGGATAGTTGGAGCCTAAATTATCGAAATATACATCTATTTGAGTGGAGGTTGCAATTTGTGGCTCAAAAGAAGGCAAAAACTGACTCGATCTGAACTTGGACTTCCTTATTGACGTATGAAGAATTATAATAATAATAATAATAATAATTTTTTATTTCCAATAACTTTACAGTTGTGATACCCTCCAGGATAAATCCCAATAAGGGTGTATGGAAAAACATATTTCACAAATATTCACAATTGAATTTACATTACAGCTTACAATTATGAATATTCACAATTGAATAGATACAACATAATTTTCCCTCACTATATTATCCGTAATTAAAGTTCGAAATAAATATGACACAATTGCTTATTTTGAACAAATGTAGCATAACAAATATTTGGGATTTTGAAATCAGATTTTGTCATTCAAATATTCTTCTACCAAATAATATGCTTTATTTTCAGGAAGAGTTTTGAGTTCATGTTTGAACACTTCAATTTTATCAATACATCTTATATTTTCGGGATATTTGAATATCTTTACATATTCTGTAAGTAAGGATTTCCGAGCTTGATAATGAGATCAGGACTAATGATGGTCAGAAATTAATACTGTGTTATTTAAAAGTCTATCCATACAGCGCGTGAAGCATTTTGTTACCCAATACGCCACTATTCAATTATCAGAACTATTTAATGTTGGTTCGTTATGCAACGATATTCAAAATCCACTCTTATAATGTGACAATTCATTCGGAGAGTGTACTCCCCAACGAATTTTGGACCTTTGATTATAATTCCTCATTCACCACCTACTAAATGTCATCAAATTGATGAGGAAATATATTTTGGAATATGATCATGGACTGGGAGGCAATGAGCCAAGCGTTTCTTGTTATTTTCCAGGCCGTTTTGATGAATAATTCATGAGTTGCACTTGGCATACAGTTTTGATTTCACACCTTTTATGTGAAGACGTTTTTGTGGTTGCTAAAATATTCCAGGACGTATTGATGAATGATTTATCGGATGCACTTGGCCTAAAGTTTTGATTCCTAACTTTTTATACGAAGAAGGTTTATTTGTAGGCTAGTTGGTGAAATATTTCAGGACTTGACTACAAGTTCTCACCCGCCAGGATTTTGAGTAGGATATGGAATATGAAAGCAATGATGATTTGAGGTTTGAAGCTTTTTGGGAAACCATACAATTTAAAATCTTTCAACTCACTGCCCTCCCGATTCACCCATCAATAATTTAAATCGTTTTATGATCTGATTGATCCACTTGTTGATCGACTTCATTGTTTTCTCAATAGGTTCAATTTGAATTGAGAAGAAAAGACTATATGTATCCAATCAAGCCCGTCGATTAATCAGAGATTTCAAAATTATATAACAAGTTAATTCCACCAATTATCGCTTAATCAACAAATTTATTATTCGTAAAACGGGTCCCAAGTGGTGGGTGGAAAGCATGATTTTGGGGAACACGGTGTGATGCGTGTATTTGAATTTCGTAGGAATTTGAATGTTCGGGAGAATTTTTGCCTACCATATTTCCCCTCTTGAGCTATTCTTTTTTTTAATTTATTGAAAAGTTTTTTTTTTTAATTTTACAAATTATTTTTCTCATAAGTGGTTCAGCCGATTCAGTCTCAAAACTATACACCATCGAATCAAGTGATGACATGTCAGCATCACAGGTTTCATCATTGTTTTTGCCTGACTTGAGAAGCGCGTAAGATACAGAACATACGTTTGTTTGTTCAAGTTTGGTAAAATCGAGGTCTCGCTTCACTCATCGAATTGACACAGTATGCTCACATTAACACTTGTATACATGCGAAAAAATGTATATTAGAATGTATATTAGAAATCAGAATGTATATTATCATTATGAGAACTTCTATCAATTAAACGATATGAGTTGATTTGTTCACATAAACCATCTTGCAGGTACTCTCGAAAGTACTCTTGAAAGTGCTCCAACATCATGGATGTGTTACAGCGTCTGTGTTGATCCAGCATCAAATTAATGATATTTTATGATTTCCGAAAATTTTTACCAACACATTGTTATCTCGCAAATTCGACGCCTATGCGTTCTTGAATCATCAACAGGCCTACAGTCTTTCACATTCGAGTTGGAACATATATCAGACTCCGTCTACAATTTATACAGTCACTATCTGAAACTATTCCATCTTATATTGGCAACAAACTTATTGCTGCGCAGTCCTGTCTACAACATAACCATTCGTTGTTGTAACATCAAACATTATGCTGTGACTCGCTTCCCTGTTGATTCCTTCTTGGCTTTTCTTCATTCCCGGCCCAAACGAATCCTCGCGACGCTGACATTTCCGACGTCAGTATTAGTTCATTCATTGGGAGGCGTCGAGGTGGTCACGTGATTGGTGAACCCAGACGTCGTATGAGACTGCCGAGCTTGAAAACACATTTAATGAAACTGAGAAAGAAGCGCTGTGACATAAATATTGTTTCGAAAGAATGTGGTCGTGAAGGCTATAATGAACGTCTGCATTGATATGATTTCTAGGAATTATAATTGGGATAATTATCAGAATAGAATACATTATTGATTCAAAATATCGATGAAAGAGTAGGAAACATAATAATGATACATAATTGTTTCCAATAGCAATGGACTCAAACAACATAGTAAATAAGAATGGCATATGGTTGCCCACTAACGTGAACATCTATGACATTTTAATAATTGTATTCAATATGCAATATGTAATATGTGATACATGATTAATATAGAGGAATAATATCACAGAATCATTCCATTCCTTCTATCAATTATTGTTATCCTATTCTTTGACCTCTCAAAAAAAAAACGATTCATATATGGAGACCCAAATTGGGGAGAAAAATCATCCTGAGCACATTCCATCTCTACATTTTCAAGCAATTAGAAATTCATTCTAGAAAATAATCCAAATGAGAAATTCACTCGGTTGAATTTGGAACGACCACTATTACTAATATTACACCGAGTCCTTCTGCGAACAACGTTGTTTACTTACCTGCCGTTCTGAACAACGCGGTATATGACTGGCACACACAGTAACAGCTTGTTTTCAAAGCCCCCTGGGTAGCTAAATGGTCGTCACTCGATGACGATGTTGTTCGTCCCAACATCGCCGTTTTATCTTTTGTAACATATTGGATCAGATTTTGGTGTCGTTCGAGCAGGAAACTCCGAGCATGCGATACATTATATATATAACGGGGATAATCGATGGCAAGCGACATACTCTATCCACTTCATCATAGAAAAACTTCCTTCATTGGTTTGGAGATGAAAATTGACGGTTGAAGCTATTGAGTGAAGAAAGATGGTGAAATTTGTGGCAGCTTGGATGGTGTATAATCTTGAGATATAATCATGAGCAATAGAAGTTTGTATTCATGAAATAATATGAAGATCAGAAGATCCTATAGTTTCTATAGTTTCTATAGGCCTATAGTTCAAACTGTACTCTCCGATATATATATATATATATATATATATATATATATATATATATATATATATATATATATATATATATATATAATATATATATATATATATATATATATAAATATATATATAAGTATATATATATATATATATATACATATATATATATATATATATATATATATATATATATATATATATATATATATATATATATATATTATATATATATATATATATATATGTATATATATATATATATATATATATATATATATATATATATATATATATGTATATATATGTGACATAAATATTGACATTTATGTATATATTCATATATGGGATCAAATGTACATTTTGAGAAAACATTTTCATCGTTTGAATTAATCAAGTGTGTGGGCCTAGATGAATCGCTTTCATATCATGGGCATTTTTCATGCTCTAATTTTTTTTACCGAATAAGTAATTGATTGCCATGTTATCTCATCTTTATCATCATATTTTAAAGCTCAATAGCATAATCATTTTCTTTGCATCAAACATTATTGTGTTGTCGTATTGCTCTCTTTATTCATCTGTTATTTTCATTCCTATATTATTCTGTGACTAATAAGCAACATTTATGAGAGCAGATTCTTGATGTATCACTCATGGAGAATGTACATTCATGTATTAAATTGATCCAGCTGACATAACCATCCATAGTATTCAACCAATGCATCACGAATCGTGAATGAAGTTGGATAGCTATTAAACGAGGATTGTTTTTTCGTGATCATAATCTCAATCATGAAATGAAATACTGAATATCTCATACCAATGAATGATATATTCACAAATCGAATCATAACAATTTCCAAGATTTAATTTCTCATGTCATTTCATTTCTTATCGATCCTGATTGAACATGTTAAGATGAGTCAGAATAAATACATTGTCAAAATATCAAGAACCAGTACATATATTATAAATGACAATGAGTCAGAATATGAAATATAAAATACAGTCAAAAATTATCTCACAGAATAAAAACACTTCTTCAAGAGGTATTGTTTCACTGAAGTCTTAAATGATGACCCGCCTACTTTAAGTTCAAGAGACGGTGGTAAAGGCATCAAAAATCGTAATACCAGCATATATCGGTCCATTCATCCATTGATACATCCAAATTCTTCCATCCACTGAATGATTCAAGCGTGCCTATTTCACTGATTTTGAAAAGTGCATTCTAATCGTTCTATGAAAGAGCAGGAACATCTTCGAGTCCATTTCGTCCTACGTCGATTACACTCTTGTTTGTTTATTCAAGTTCCACTGTGCCTATATTGTATACAGATGATGCCTCTGATTTCAATTGAATAATCAATTATTCATACCATGATTCATATGGATATGCTTTGGAAAGTGAATAGTGTCTCAAGTTGATCTAGAGTTATATTTGTTCGTTTGTATTCAATGTCTTTTGCACATGTGAGTGAGAAAAGGCTATTTTACGTAGGCCTACTTATTCATGATCATCAAGGGAAATAAAATCAAGCATTATCATCACTTTCCATTCATTAAAATCACCATTCACTCATTCAAGACAATCAACTTAATTCTCAACCGTCATTTCGAATGAAATTAATCATACTTTACAAAACATGAAATCTGTTATTTGAACTTTTTTAATTAAATCTATCTCATCTATCTCTAAAATACATTACCCATCCAACCAGACAGCAATCTAGCTATCTCTCTTCAATGGACGACACTTCCCGCAAAAGAGAGTTTGAGTTGAATGTGATCCTTCCGAGAAACCCCGTTTCACATTCTGTCGAGAGTTGCCCGATGCAAACACTCACATACACACACACACCCAAACACACACACACACACACACACACACACACACACACATAGAAGGAAACCTTGATGATTTGCCAAATAGCTTTTTCCCATTTTGAAGGGGTATAAACAAGTATGGCATTCGTTCGTCTCGAACAAAATGATACAAAAAAAAAATATATAACATAACAGCAGAGAAAAACGCCAGAAGCAGATTCTACATTTTATATGTAGATTGAAGTGAGGTTTATGCAATGGATGGAAGGGAGGAAAGGGTATAACCATTGAGTCTAGGTACGTATAACGAACGATATTTCCTCTCTCTATTTTACTCTCCATCCTCTCTCTTTCTCTATATGAATGACGATTAACTCGTTCTCTCTCCGTCTGATAATGAGGTGCGTAATCGAGAGGCGAGCAATTGAGTAAGACCAGTTGCTGCCACCACACTTGAACCCCCTCGACCAATCCCCTTCTACCTCTTTCACCCCCGCATGGCAGATGCTGGTAGAGGGTGGCAGGGATAATTGGTTAGCACTAGAAAGTAGCACTTGCTCGGCTACTAGCAGCTTGATAAACATCTAACTCGATTAATTTCGTGCTAGAGGCTATTTCTGGATACATTATAGTTTATTTCAAAGTAAAGATTTTTGGAAATAGAAGGAATGAGAAATATAATGAATTTCATTGAAAAGTATTTTCCTATAGGTACATCACGATCACGATGGATCAAATGGATGTCTATTCATACGAGTAGATCACAACGATATGGTTGATAAGGCGAATAATTTGTATCGCGTTTTGATGGGAAGGTAGGGGGGAGGGGGGCTGCTCAAACATAGCTCTTTATATAATGTGAATGTTAGTGGAGGTGCCAAGTTGTATTGGAGTATTTCGTTCATTTGTTATTAATGTTATGTAATATTGCATGTACCTTGCATTGTCATATTGATTAATATGAATATGATTCCATATTAACCTAAAGTGATCCATGGAATAAATTTTTCTTGGACATTTGAATTAAATAGTATGAATTCTATGTATACTGCGTATATTTTGTTTTGACAATACGAACACTTATGGAGTATTCAGGTTTATGTGATTGATATACGAGGCATGACGTGTTCTGTTCTCACTCAGTATTTATATTTCGAATCACAAAAAGTCAAGAATGTGTAGAATGTATTTTCATTGAGAAAATGTAAATGTTATCAACATCAAATCTCTTTTATATCCAACGTCTCATATATTTTCATTATTTCTTCAACCTCAGAATCTACATCATGTCATTACACGTCTCATTATCAACTCAAGTGCGATAAAAATTACTTTTATTATAATTTAACCATACACAATCGAACAGTACTAGCTCGTAAACTGATTGTATGGTGTATACACGTTCATTAAAGGTAGTCGTTAAACAGTTTGGGGACGTATCAAGGTGCAATGTTCTATCTTTATCATGCATCTTGATATTGGTTCGCGTGAGACCTTGTCGCCGCAGCATACACAAGTATAATCGGATACGGCATGTTTTTTATAGTTCTTTCGCGGCTTATCGCTTCAATAAAACCTCTGATTACGGGTTGCATTCTTTAGAAAGAAGCAATGAAAAAAACTATTATGATATTCATACAGTGATATTTTCAGTGATTTGATTATATGAAACAGAGAAGTACAATAGGAAACGCATGCTGCGTCCTAATTGATGAGCGTAGCGAAGTCTCCATCCCACTCTTATAGGGCTTTGTCTGTGTGTTTTTTTTTTTTTTTTTTTTTTTTTTTTGTAAGCACTCCACAGGTCGCAAGGGTTGACTGATCAACATGAAACTTTTTTTGTACACGCAAACTCATCCAACTTAGAACTGTATAGTTTTTGGAATGAATCGGTCGGACCGATTTTGAGAATCATCATCTCAAAGTTTCTAAAAACCCCATAAGATTTGGCTGGGCGGAAAATGTTGAAAAATAAAATCTCTCCAAATGGGATGAAATTTTCTTCAAATGTGTATACATGGATTTTACACATTATTACGATTTTTTAAGCAATTCTGATCAGTCGTTTTGAAGAAAAAAAATAAAATGACTGATAATATTCATAAAATATATCATACAAATTGTGACAGAATCAAGTTGTCAAGATTCACTGCTTTCTAGATTCAAGAGTTGACCAACAATGAAGTATTTTTTATATGCGTCAAGGTGTGTAGAACACCAGAGTCAATGAAGTGGCAAGAGTAGAACTACTTAAACGACTTCAATAGCTTATTCAGATATCAAGGTGTGTAGAATACCAGAGTCGATAAAGTAGCAAGGGTAGAGCTACTTTAAGGACTTTTATACCTTATTGAGATATCTCGCTCATCTTACAACGCATATTTCGCGTTTCAAAAATCAGGGAATCAATTCTCCTCACACAATGTACCAATCATGAAACTTTCTCCATATCATGAAGAATATATATATATATATATATATATATATATATATATATATATATATATATATATATTGTATATATATATATATATATATATATATATATATATATATATATATATAAATATATATACATATATATACATATATATATATATATATATATATATATATATATATATATATATATATATATATTATATATATATGTATTTATATATATATTTATATATATATATATATATATATATATATATATATATATATATATATATATATATACATATGTGTATATATGTGTATTTATATATATATATATATATATATATATATATATATATATATATATATATATAAATATATATATATATATATATATTTATATATGTATACATATTCATATATATATATATATATATATATATATATATACATATATATATATATATATATATATATATATATATATATATATACAACGGTAAATTTGATGGTATCTCGAAATGATATGTTATGGATAAATTATTTATTCATTATTTCGAAGATGTGTTTCGTATTCACGTGTAGATAGTATGTATACATCATCATATTTTCAAGCCACAATTGAGGAAATCTTCCCAAGTGATAGAATGATCGACATCACCTGATTTTGCTGAATATTATGACAAAAGCGGAACTTGTGGGAAAAATATTCAATCATGATGCTATGATGATGCAAATAACATATTGTTAGCAAGCATTCTCACAAAAACGAACAATTTGCTGGAGGATCATTATCTATTTTTGATCAACTTTATGAAGAAATCTTGTATATACCAGTACTTGTGACTGTATCCTCAGTTCTTCACGTACTGAAAGAAGCGGGAATATTGGGAATTCAAACAAATCTAAAAAATCAAGTGTCGAGGTGCTTCCTTTAAATCGTCCCAGTTCCAATTTCGAGGCCACCAAGGAAAATTTGCGACTGTATTTTCCACAATGAATTATTAATCAAATGATTATTCCCGAGCGACTACTTTTCGTGATACCACAAGTATGTATCATCAACGTTTTCCACCAACCGTTTTCTTTCCGTAACTATACTATAGTGAATAGTTATTTAATATGAAATGAATTATCAATCATTGTCGTAAATATACTGTGCCATATTTATATTCTTGAGAACATATTTATTATCAATATTATTATTCATTTGATACACAATACATTATGATACAAATAAATTTTAAATGTTGTGTATCGCTGGTGGTAAGAATGGAGCAAGCCCCGTAACAACATGTGCCTCACACTCACTACCAGCCTAAACTAAGATAACTAAATTACCATACTGGAATAATAAAATATAACATTCAAGGAATAGAAAATTGGAAGAAAATAACATAATGGAGTAATACAATGAGAAAAAACAAAACAAAAAACATATAAATATCATTATAAAAAAAAGAAATAAAATAAAATTTGAAAAAGATGAATGCACACAGTCATGTGGGGCCAACTTCATTTTCACGTAGTGAATCTGCTCCTAATAACATTTTAAATTTGGAAATATCATCTTCTTGACGGAATTTCTATTTGATTTGATTCTAAAGGTTTATAGATCTGATGTAAAAACCATTCTGGTATTGCTGGGTTCGAGCAAAAGGTGTTAATATTGTGGGAGAGCCACTATTAAATCTAGTTGATGCAGTGCTATTATTTACCATCAATCTATCACCTGGATCAATATCAACTACATGGGGTAACAATTTTTTAAGAAAAACCAAATCCATTTCTTTAAGATAACTCTCCACTGACAATAACCCACACAATTTTAATCGATCCTCGTATGAGTAATTTCTTCTGTTTGTTATGAACTTGGTGGCCCGGTTTTGAATATTTTCTAGTTTCATGAGGTTACTTCTTGATTCCGGATGCCACGCAGGACATCCGTATGAAATCACAGCTCTAATAAGACATACATATACTGTTCTTTTCACTACTGGTCCAGCATTGTGTGAAATTCTGGAAACATACCCCAGAAGTTTGGCAGCTTTGTTTCTGAAAATTTCTGTTTGTAAATTCCATTTCAAATCGTTTAAAATCATCACGCCAAGTATCTTCATCTTATTGTCTTGAATAATTACATTATCATTGATGGTTTAATGATTATATGTGAGCTCCTCCGACTGCGTGATGCACATATGATGGCATTTAGATTCGTTCAAATTCATGTAATTTAGCTTACACCATATACTAACAGTAACCAAGTCCTTTTGTAAGCTCTGAACATCTTCATTGGACCTTATTTCTTCATACATTGTGCAATCGTCATCATACTGGCATACACCTGAACTTATACAGAGGGGAAAATCCATCATATAGATTGTAAAAAGCGTAGGTCCCAGCACTGAACCTTGAGGCACTCCGGACACAACACGACAATATGAAGAACATGCTCCATCAAAAATCACCCGCATCCGCCTACCAACTAGAAAACTGTGCATCCACTGAATTAGGCCATCATACACATGGTACATTTGCAGTTTCGACAGTAACCGTTTGTGTGGTATCCGGTCAAAAGCCTTCGCCAAGTCCAGTGAAATTACGTCAATGTGTGTACCAGCAACAGAATCCAAAGAGCGTTGCCACTTATCGATAGCTCCAACAAGCATAGTAACACACGAACGCCCAGGAAGGAATCCATGTTGATGTTCATTTATTGCAGTAATATTACGTGAATGCTGGATTAGTTGATGACTTACAACCCTCTCCATAATCTTCCCTACAACTGAAGTCAGTGAAATTGGTCTATAGTTGGAAATGTCACTGCAAATACCATTTTTAAAAATTGGAACTACATTAGCAATCTTCCACTCATTTGGTAGTATTACCTGTTTTATTGACCTCTTGAATAAATGACACAGGGAAGGAGAAATTTATTTCTTCTGCGCATTCATATAAAATCCTGGCAGGTATTCTGTCTGGTCCCATTGCACCGTCAGGTTTGGTTTTCTTTATTGCTTCTTTAACGAGCCAAGGCGTGAAATTGACTGTTTTGAGGGGATCAGATCCATAGCCACTACGAAAATTGGGAGGACACAGATCGTCAAACTCATCGGAGGAGGTGGCATAGGTATTTTGAAATTTCTGCACAAAAGCCTCGGCTATCTTTTCAGAATTGATCAATTTATCCTCTCCATTCAAGCTGAAATGTACAGGAGCAGCGCCACCAGTTTTTCCATGAATATAGCTCCACAGTCTCTTTCCGTTTCCACCACCCAATTTCCACACAAATTCATCATGAGCTCTTCTTGATTCAATTTTAGCGGTGTTTCTTGCTATTCTATACTTTTCCCAATTTACATCTGTTTTATTCCGTCTCCACTTTTTATAACAATGACCTCTTTTGTGTATCATCCTTACAACACTCTCCATAATCTTCCCTACAACTGAAGTCAGTGAAATTGGTCTATAGTTGGAAATGTCACTGCAAATACCATTTTTAAAAATTGGAACTACATTAGCAATCTTCCACTCATTTGGTAGTATTCCCTGTTTTATTGACCACTTGAATAAATGACACAGGGAAGGAGAAATTTATTACTTCTGCGCATTCATATACAATCCTGGCAGGTATTAATCCAAGGAGCCCTTCGCTCAGATTTAATATCGACACACGGTATTACTTGGTCAACACACCACCAAAATATTTGTTTCCATTCAGACCACATTATTTCCAAATCACAGTCAATTACACAGAAATCACGCACATTATATCGCAAGAGATATTTAAGGTGTTCCCAATCCACCGTGCGATAATTTCGTGAGACTCTTTGAACCATTTTCACTCTAATGGGCTGCCACTTAAGATCAAACCTGACGGCCAGGTGGTCACTGACACCGGGAATTACCTTCACATTACTTATGACAGAGGTATTGTTTGTTAGTACAAGATCCAATAATGATCTTGATGTAGTAGTAATTTTTGTTGCCTCCATCATCATTTGACAAGGTACAACACCCAGGAATGCAGAGAGGAACCTATCAGCTACAATATTAGCTGGCACCGCGTATCCGTCCGAACCCAACAATAACCCGTCCGAAACAATGTTGAGGTTGAAATCCCCACATAGATAAATTGACTCATATTTGTGTTGTATGATCTGTACTTTTTCAATAGATTCAACTAACAATTCATCTGTAGAGTTGCTTCATTCAGTTGTAGTTTGATTCAATTTTATCACTTCAGAACACATGATATATGTGTAGTATAAGATGAGGTCGATATCTATTTGGCTTCTACCTCCTGCTCATTTTGATAGGTTCAAGCTCAGATTAATTCAAATTCATCAAAAAAATTTACATTTTCATTTCATTTTCTCTCAACGACGTATCCAATCCATGTAAAACTCTCAAGAATATGAATCGTTTTTTGTTTGAATTCCGTGTCACTTTTGAATTTTTTGTTGAGAATATTTATCACAATTTCAACTCTATAAGTTAGTATTTTCTAAATAAAGGAATGTTTTTTCCAAGAAGTTGTGGAACCGATAATGTACTGAAACTATATAGAATCAACCTAAATAATCATGGATGTGTAAGACAAACTCTTCATAATTTGTATCTCCGTTCAATTAACCTGTATTGAGTCTTCGCTTACGCTCACCCAACAACATATTTAAGTACTAGGTGGCTCATACTTCTGATCCTTCTCGAAATAGGCAGCCATTCAATTATGTACATCAACTGCTCTACAGAATTTTCGAATATTTCGTAAACATGTCTCACTGTTTTTATTCAAGATCTACTGAATAGAAAAAGCGACTCAGCTTTCCCAAAACATTTGTCCTCCAATGGAAGCCAAATTTGAGTTGCTCAGTTTGTGAATTCAATGGTGACTAATGGCTTGACTAGCTATGACCGTTGATCATCAATGTTAATATGGAGTGGACTGTAATAATTGAAATAACAATGCAATTGGAACATTCGAATTTTGATTTTGAAGAAGCGAAGCAAGTATACCACAACAACAACAATACTAGTTCAACTTATCAATATTACAGTAACTTTACATCATAAAACCGCTGATAAAATTTTCTTCGCATCATAATTGTGTTGATATCTCTTTCCATACGCTATAAAAACATAATAGGAATTTGTATTTCACTCAAAATGAAGCATCATTCTCTTCGTTTAGTTTCACTCTAATTCGATATTCGTTCAGTACTGTCCATTCGCTTTTAAACCTATTACGTTGACCGATTGTTTTGCTTCTATTCTTTCATGAATGATGCTTATACACATCTCAAACACCTCGGGCTCTCGCTCTACACCCTTTACTTAATATTCATTCTGTTTGTGTTCTTAGGGTGGGGAGGGGAGGAGGGGGGGTGAAACGTAGAGAAGGAGAGTGGGTGGATTTGATAATGCAGCCAAATGAATCGTTAGAGAATAAGAACAAACAATAGGGGGAGGGAGTGGAGCTGCGTGAAAAACTGTTTAAAGCCTTCAGTGTTTGTTCAGAGAGTGAGAGAGAAGGAGAGAGAGAGAGAGAAAAAGACAGCGAGAGAGAGAGAGAGAGAGTGAAGGAGAGATGGTCTTTGATGATGGTGATCCTAAACGGAGGTGCACTGGCGATGAGATGAATTGTATTTTAGAAACAAGTAGGAGCAAAGGTTTCAAGAACAAAGGGGTTAAAGTTTTTGTTCGTCGAGTCTTCATTCGCACAGCAAACCGGACCCTAGGGAATTTAATTCGATTGTCCGCGGTCCTTACACATTGCAGACCGGACCTCTCGTGGCCGGATAGCGTAGCTTTAAACTTTAGTCAAGTTGACCCCCTCTTCCCTCTTACTCGACGCCCTTAGTACACCCTCTTTGTATTGTGTTTTGTCATAGTTGTCGTGTGGCTAGCTAGCTAGATCCATTCTTGTTTTCAACTTATGCGTTAAGGTTTACTGACAATTTCTAACAAAAACAGGAACAAAACAGGAGAACTGTCCGAGTTCAAAATATATAATGTTCGCTTCAGTTTGGTCAGGATTGGACTTAGTTAATTAGAATAGCGAGCTAAGAAATTATTGCTCTCACGGTTCTACTATAGTTTATTGGACGTTAGTTCCAGAGTTTTCTTTATATTAGCAACATGAAAAACAGTCGAGTATAACGACGGGCTTTCCGCTCATAGCTATAAGCTCACTTCACTTAATTGTTTATTCCTCTTTTTTACAGCGACAATGGTCTTCGAGATAGTTGAAAAGTTTGCTGAAAATCATAAATAAAATTGTAGGCCTACAACAGAAAAAGAGATTATGGAACTTTGTACGTATGGATTTATAAATAAAAGGACGATAAAAAAACTCGAACGACAATAAAATCCAACAAATTATCAAAATTAATATTCTAGACAACGAACATTCAGGCTAGTGATGTATAATATGTATGCTATAACGATTGTTTGATGAATTTATCCCATACCTTTCTTCAACATCCTCTATATCTATAAACTTATTCAGAATAGATTTCATACCTGAAATATGAATTCAAAAGATTTCATGTGGTACGACCTTCATGCAGATTTCTTTTAGCATTATTGAGTCCATAAATATCTTGTCCATTTCATTCAGGACTTCAAAAAGGTTGTCCAAACGGCTTACTTTCTTATATCGACCGTTCAGTAGATTGATGAATTATCGAATCAATTCCGAGCTATTAATCTCTTTTTGACAGATTATACAGTATATTAACAACATATTCAGGCAAAACCTTCACGACTTTTGAAAATGACTGAGATTTCACTCTGAACATCGACGACATTGAGAGAGTGTTATGAGAATACATGAAGAGTGACCTCGAATGACTTTACCGACTGGCTATACTGATGGAAAGAGGTTGGTTGATATAGACTTGAGAAAGGGTGGGGAGGGGGGTCACAAATCCCCACATAAATCAGGATGTTTCTTTCTAGCAATGTGACATCCGGAGTAATTGGTTTCCGTTACATTTTATAGGCATGTCACTATCCTCTCTTGAACTTTCTAGCCGATCCCCTCACTCCGCTTCTCAGCTCCATATCTATATGTAACGTGCATTAGTTGTTGGTATGCTGGTCACTTGAATACCATTTGTCTTGGTTTTAATAGCCGTCATGGTGAGTGTTAATCCTGTCTCACTGTGGCTGTGTTGAACAAGTGAGTATTCCAATTTGACAGTCTGGATCTTCTAATTGATCAGTTGAAGTGGTGATATTAGAAATGTAATAGGTATTCATTCATACAGGTATATTGAGTGGTTGTTGATATCTTCATTAGGATCAGTGATATTGAGATTTAATGACATAATTTGATGATTTTTGGGGGTGAAGAAACCCACATTCAGTCTGTGATCATTCGACCATTAGGTACGATCTACAATAATTCACAGATTCAATAGTACCATCCAATTCGTGTTATTTCCTTGTAGTTTGATTATGTTCATTCTGTTACAACTTCAGGTCACAAACAAGTTTGTCAGGCGCTTCCCAATATCCGAACCTTTTATCAATATCATTTTGAAATGATTGAAGAAGTATACCTATCAGTGATGGGATATAGATAATTTTCACCAAATAGACAATTTTCAATCTAAAATTATCGAAATTCGTAATTCAGATTCCTTAACATTTCCAGGGAGAATTTTCAATATATTCTTTCTCTCACTTCCCAAATGGGATATTTTCGAATAACTTTTCAGATGAAACAGTACGAAGTGGTACTGGCCTCACTTGTTGTTGATCGCCGAAAAGTCTACGTATCAAATAATTAAAGATCTATCAACGTTCAAAAACTTATGCTAAGCCCAGTTATCATCTCGTACGCATTATTTCTACTTACATTGCGAGTTATAATATATTCATTTTCCAAAGTAGACCTAGGCATCATCCTTCGTTAAATATCTCAATATAATGTGTTCACCATTCAGCTGTCACTTCAATAATGAATGGAACTGATAACATAAGTATCATCAGCTCATAGAATCAATGCATTTTACTTTGCCTTGAAAATTGTCTAAGAAAATTTACATTCATACCTTGAGGAGGTGCATGCACGGTGCTTATAAAAATTGAGATATTCACCTCCACCATTTATTCATAATGTTCGCAACCTGAACCAAAGTTAATCTGATGAAAAGTATTTCAACCTCAGGATAATGTTGAGCTCTTCTATTGACATGACATTCGCCATCCTCGATAGCTCGGTCATATAAGGCACCGCTTCAGATACTGAGGTCACCATTGGGCGGGGGTGCGTATCCCGCATAAGTCATGGGTTTCCGTGAATGTCTTTCCACTTATTATCACTTCATCGTTTTATAATCACCTACTCATTCGTACCCCCGGTCAAATTGGCTGTTGGTGGGGTCGTTAAGTGAACAATAATCATTCAAACAAAAAACATAAAAAATTTAAAATCATACAAAAACATTAAAATCATAAAACAACAATAAAACATTCTATTCATGTGAATTTGATCAATTTTGAAATAATATTTTAATGAAATTCATCACATTCTTCTCATTCATTGAAGTGTATCATCTCAAACTGTTCAGATGCACAGTATTAGAATTTCATTTTGATTGAAGAGCATACAATGATCTTGGTTTCGATATAATTTTCATTGAACATGGAGAAAATAGTAAAGATGAATTTCTCCATTTTTATAAACACTGTGCATGCATCTTTTTCAATGTCTTGGTTCAGCAGATCGTTTGAATTTTCATCCAAGATAAATGTTCATGAACATTTTCATCACGAAGACTTACTTTTGCACCATTTCATTTTGCTCATTTCATATTCCTATTATCTATATATTACTGGTGACCTCACGTGACCAACCTACGTCACTTCTCACATTCAGTAAGACACTGGCATACGACGTTTGAGCCAACAAAAGCACGCTGTTCAGTGCCACTGGTCTTTGCTCCAGTTTCCCATTGTTTCTTTTCATTCTTTTAGCAGGCTGTATTTTTATATATAAACCCCCTCCCACTCCAACCACCCAACCAACCACCTACACCCACGTGTATTTCAGAGAGGACTAGGGGTTGTATTGATCTTGGTCCGGCGCTTGGTCTCTCTCACCCCCAATCCCGAACCCCCAACAACCCCATGTATTAGATAAACACCCATCTTGGTCTCTCAGCATTTTGCTTCGGGGAATAGGCTGAGGAGGGGGGCATCGTGGATTCCTAAGCCAACATTTTGACCGTCGTGTTATCCTTGCTTACAGATTATGTACGAAGAAGTTTCAGTAAACAATTCATCGCTCGTTGGATCTATAAATTCGAATATATATATTACGAATGTAATTACAATAATTCCTTATGGTCTCACTCTGACCAGTATCTGTACTTATTCTTGATTGACGATATCATTTGTAGCAATATTTGGGAAATTGCTATTCAAAATATGTCAAACAAACCTGAACAAGAACAAAATCATGAGAGTGAATGAGTCATTCCAATGAGAATACTATCCTATCGTTATTCGTGGTTTTCCTCAGTCTTGATGTGAATACTTGTATGGTTCATAAGGGATATCTCCATCATTCTTTATTCCGACCACGAAATCTCATATTTTTAGACGAAGATGGTCAATTTAATAATTCGTAGATCATTGAATGACAAGATCTTATAATAATGTCATGAGAATATTTGGTATTCGATATAATGTATATTGACATTATGAACTTGTGGAACTGTGTGGCACTGGTGAGACTGTAATAACTGTGCGACTGTTGGAACGTAATTGGTTGCAATTCGAAATAATTCAAAAGTTATATCTCCTGGACTTAATAAAATTGGAAGATCATACCTTGAATAAGTTTGTTGAATTTACTTTCTAACCGTTGCCCTGATTGAATATCTCTCTTGGTCCGGTTGCCGATTGCTTAATACATTTATAGAAGTTATAATATAATTTTGGATGAATTCATAAGGTAGCAATGATATTTCCAAGTACACTCCGAGGTCAGCTTGTACACTAATTTCACCAATTATCAAGAAGAGATCATATTGCATATAATAATCACAATAAAATTATACGAACCATATTCTAAGTCATGAACGAATATATCGTACGAAATAGTCATTAACGAACGAATATATTGCTTTGATAGTTTCTTATATACAACTGAATGGAACTTAATGTGCAATTGTTAGGACTGTCAATGACCCTTTTCATTTGAGTGACCGACATCTTCAATCGCTTAGCAAATCGCCCTTTCTGCACATTGATTACTTCTCTATCACTTCTATATCCACAATCTGTTCATCTTGTATTCGCCTCCGACCAAAAGTGGCATTGCTTTTGTACTTATATAACAGCTATGGAGGCTAATAATGCATCTATTCTCTACTAACAAATAATTCCTTCATATATCTTTCTTCCTTCAACTCCCAACATACAATAACGTCTTAGCTCTTTCATCCGGTCTCATCGATTCGTTCTCAATGATTTTCTTTTTTTGTTCTTGTATCTAGTGTGCTTTCTGATGTTTTGTTGCTGCTTATTGGAGGTTTAATGGTCCAGAAGGGAATGGGCTAAGATGTTGGGTGAAAAAGAGGGGAGTGTGAGAAGAAGGAAGATAAAGAGAGAGAGAGAGAGAGCGAAAGAGAGAGAGAGAGAGAGAGAGAGAGAGAGAGAGAGAGAGAGAGAGAGAGAGAGGAAGAGAGAGAGAGAGAGAGAGAGAGAGAGAGAGAGAGGAAGAGAAAGATCTTGAGGGATGTTGTTGGATAGTGAAACGGAGAGGAAGCTTCTGACAGATTCTTTTTATGATAGCAAAGGCAGTTAGATCTAAAAACAAGATAACAAAAAGGATGGCTAAACCAGATAATATAAATATATATATATATATATATATATATATATATATATATATATATATATATATATATATATATATATATATGTAAATATATATATATATGTATATATATATATATATATATATATATATATATATATATATATAAATATATATATGAATATATATATATATATATATACATATATATATATATATATATATATATGAATATATATATATATATATATATATATATATATATATATATATATATAAATATATATATATGTATATATATACATATATATATATATATATATATATATATATATATATATATATATATATTTAATTATTCATTCATATGTATGAATGAATATATATATATATATATATATATATATATATATATATATATATATATATTCATATATATATATATATATATATATATATATATATATATATATATATATATATATATATATATATATATATATTTATCAATTTATTCATTCATTAATTCGAGTTAGTATGTGTGTTTGGTGTTTTCGGGTGTGTGCGCGCGTATATCAAAAAAAGATTCTTATACAATAGAGAATTTGGAACAGTGAAAAGTGTTATTTTTTGGAAATTTCCTGCTGAGTTTGAATCGAGCAAAATACATGATACCGGTTTATTGTACATCGGTGATTAATCCAACAAGACTGTTTGTGGATCCTTTTTTTCGTTACAATGTGAGCTAATCTTGGCGTTTGGCAGCATGCAGGTTTGTATGTTGAGACTTCTTGATGTCAACTATGAGCAAACTATGAGCAAAATTCTAAATTTAGTTCTTGAGAAAATTTCATTCAAATTTGATTCGGAGAGTGATTTAATAAATAATGGTTTGAGGTACACTGACTATAGTTGATCCAACATTGAATCAGGTCAACCCAAATAATATAGTGAATAAATCTTGACTTTTTATTCTCAACAGGAATAAAATTTGTTAGTCAATACAACAATTGTATTATCTCGTGTGTTTCCTACGATCTCGAAATAGAGCATTGGTTTCAGCCGCCTGCCCGCCCATGTATCTCTCTACGAAGGCATCGCGTGTTGCCCAAGGGTTAGGCGGCGTTGTTTATGGATAGGAAGCCGGAACCTTTATCCATTCTTTCTGGTTTACTTTATATAATCTTATACTTGGATTCTTTCAACTTTTTTATATCTATTAGAGCATGCTTCATTCTATATTCACGGTCGCTTCTTTCGAACAAGATTATTCAAACCTTCATTATTTCAACTAAAAGGAGGAGCTGTAATGTGTACCCGATTAAAACAAAGGCGAATTTTCTTTTCAAGTTTTCATCAGTCTCAAACAACGGAGAAATGCACGTCCATTTTTCCAGTTTCAACCTGACACTGGAAGTCTTCAATAGTATCAATTCGACTATTCATACAGTGTATGTGATGAAAGAAGAGAATATTCAGCTATACTATACGAGAGATAGGTAAAGTCAGCATCAACTTATCGATGCCTAGCATTCTACTTTGACGAACTCACTATAACAAGTAAGTTACACAGGGATATTAACCAACAAGTGAACACTACGCCAGTAGTTTAATAAAACTAAAACAAATAAATAGTAGCATTTGCGGATGACTCTGCTCTAATCGAGACAGAGGAGTAGTCAGCTTGGCAATGAATCTGTTCGAAGGCTCCAGGACGCGATGCTATTTTGGTGTGATTGAAGTAAGCTTCGATAAGTCAAGTAGGTAACTAACTGTTGTTGACATGAGTAGCAGTGTTAAGAAGCGAGTAATGTTCAATTAAGTTCATACACACACGCAGAAAGTAAATAGACCTCATTATATGTAAATGCTAGATAACATTCGTGAACAATGATGGAGCAATAATGTTGGATGTTATCTTGTTAATGTTTTATACCGAGTTTATGTTTGAATTTTAATTAATTCCCCGTTCCAGATTATCAATCTCGTTTTTCAAATAATTAAGAGAGTACAACATGAAAATGTGTTTTGAACCGAGTCTTAACACTTTGGTGCAAGTTGTTAGATCGCAAAAACGACGAATGATTAATTGAGCCTGGAGCTTTGAAGATCCTCTATCTCGCTCTTTCTCTCTCTCTCTCTCGTGCTCGCGCGCGCGCTCTCTCTCTCGCTTTCTCGTGCTCTCTCTCTCTCTCTCTCGCTCTATCTCTTGAGGGTGCTTTTCTCACTGCTGTTACGTTTGAAGGGCGATATTTGGGGAGTGGAGAAGGCGGGGGTGTTTTCAACAAGATCCTTGCATATAACGTTGCTTAAATGTTTTGCTTGTCGTTTTACCAGTTTACAACGTCGTCTACTCATTATTCCACTTAGATAAGCAATAAGATTGCATGCTTATCGGTAAGACAAGATGAAATAGATATTGGACGTAATGAAATAAAAATCATTATAATGAGATTTCCATATGTCTATGTTCACGTCATCAATTCTCTTCCTGGTTGTTCAACATATTCACATAGTGATGACAATAATAATGATGATATTTTTTCTATTCATTCATTCATTCAATTTTTTTTTTTTTTTCAATAGTTTCGTACAATGGTATATAGTGTTTTACGCTCATAAAATAACCACAAAGCCCGAAACAGGCTTATCTGAGGGTGTACACAAATTACAAAGTATATGTACAGTACATGTGAGACATCCAAATGATATGAAGTACAATATTGGAAAAAGTATCAAAAATGGTCAAAAGAACCGCGCGATACTATTATGATAGTAAAGTGCATGGTTCGTGTGAAAAATATTATGCTCAGGTTGTAAGTGATGTTAAGTGATGTTGTAAGTGATGTTAAAAACATAGTTGAATTTATAAAAAACTGATATGAAGTAGAGACAAATAGACAGACACTAATTTTTTTTATCATCCATTTGAATAGTTTTGTACAATGTTATATAGTATTTTACGCTCATAAAATAACCACAAAGCCTGAAACAGACTTGTCTGTGGGTGTACACAAATAACAAAGTATATGTGTAGTATACATGTGAGACATACAGATTATTTAAAGTATTAGAAAATGTATCATTATGATGATAATAATAATGATGATAATAATTGTTTTATTTCCTTGGAGATCATCACAGGATATGGTGACAAGTCATTTAAGAGTTATATATCAAAATGGAATAGCAGACTCTACAGTTGAATACATTGCTGAATAGAAATTGCCATATATTCTAACTTAACAGAACTCATCTATCCTATGGAAGCATTTTCGATTAGATAACTGCGTAGTCTTTTTTTGAATACATATTTGGAAACGAGTTTGCTGGCATCTTTCAGAACAATTGGCAAACAATTAAGAAATCTACACGTAACATAAACTGGCCCTTTGTTTGAAACTCCAGCTTGTGAGCCTCCAAGATGAATGCGGATTTGTTTCTTGTATCAAAATCATGTGGTTTGTCGTGTGTTATACCGTCTCGGTTGTTCTCTAGTACAAATATAGTAGTACTGAAAATGTATAAGCCGGCAACTGTCCATATAATCAAATTTAATATCAATATTCCATCAATTTAAAGTCAGTTTAATTTGTCATTTTGTATTGCATATAATATCCATGTTACGGCCCATGTTAATTGACTACAAATTATTCGATGTTTGTCGAAAAATTCATCAAATGATCCATTGTGATTTACCATTGTTTTGAAGAATGAAAAACGTAATATTTGAATTCGAATCATAGTATACACAAAATGTTTCGAAGCAATTAATCTGAGGAATAAAGTAATTTATATCTCTCTCAAAATTGGTGATTTTCCAAAACGGAGACTATAATTTATTCAATCCATTCTGAAGGAATCAGTTGGGAATTATGATTATTATCGCTCTCAATATTCACATACTGCATTCATTCATATATCTGTTCACTTCTTGCCGATTGGACATTCACACATTTTCTATGCAAAATGTGTTATAATAGTGCTGTTTCAACATTTCTATCAGTTTCCATTATTATCTATAACCTACTACTGGTATTTTGCCTTATAGATGATGAATACATTCTATATAAGAATCAGATCAACATATTTGAAATGAAATAGTCCTTATACTTATCTTGCCATGAAAGTGAGAGCCTCACAATAAACTGAATGAAATATTGGATTCAGAAATATTAATTAAAATGTATCATCAATCTATAGGGCATATTCCTATGGAATCGTCTCATATTTTATACATTAAGTCTCTGTCCACTCAAATAAGAACGGTACTTGACCCCTGTTTTGACTTCAGAGATAAAATATTCAAGCATACCCCCATACCCCCATACTTTTGAGACGAGTGTTTTTCTGATATATATTTCTTCCGTTCCACCTCTCTCTGGTCTTTGACCCTTCTTTCGAGTTGAATCATTCCACTACTTGCGTTTCCAAGTACACAACGGTATCTACTTTCCAAAAAGGGATTTGTTCTAAAAATATATATAAATTCTTCGATCAAAAGGAAAAACGCATCTTATTTCACCCTCACCAAGCAATTTATCTACTCGATTACGTATCCACTTTGGTCCGATATGTGTTTTTATACTAAGTCTTTTACCCCTCTGTGCCTGCCGATATGTTTGTTGGGTAGTAAAAGGTTCTGTTTTCATTTTCATTCGCAATTTACGTAAGTATTGGCGTCGTTGTTTTCGTTTTAGATCACAGTGAGCAAATTCATAAATTAAGTAGTCTGTTTTCACTGTGGAGTGAAACTGTATAATGATATTTATTCGTAAAGAGGTTTTCAATTTCTATGGGTATAACTTCCGTATGATATGTTATTCCAAGATGAACATGAGGTCAAAATTGTTCCAGAGTGATGTGTTTTTTTTATAATGTGTCATCACTCAATCCACCTTCAATATATATATATATATATGGGCCTATTCATGAAGTCATACACATGCATTTCCATGGTACTTGATTACTTCAACCATACATTTATCACTGATCAGCTAAATAACACTTCGAAGTAAATAACATACGAAGCAGTGTGCATCCATTCAACAGTGATTCAGGAAATATTAGTGATTTGATTTTCGTGGATATACATAATTATCCTCTCCTCAACTGCTTAAGCAAGTGGCATACACATGGCAGAGTAATGGTATAATTATGAACGCTGACTCATTGAATATCCCGATTAATTCGGTCAGAATGTCAAAGATGTTTTCTACAATATCGAATTTCAAACATATTATATCTAAAAAAAAAACGTCAATTCAAGGCTGTGGAGATGTTGCGAGAGTAGTCGGATAACAATTAGCTGAGCATGTCTTGACAAAATGTTCTTGACTTCTGTTCTTGCCCGTGGATGTGTTCTTCTTCCAAGAGATGGTATAGGGTGAACATCAGTAGTAAGAAGAAAAAGTTCAATGAGTTTGTTATTCACTCAGTTTTAAGATATAGAGGACAAGATATTCCTCTTTCATACATCTCAGCTCAACGAGAGATGCCATACATCTGCAAAGAAGCCATATCAAAATACGAAGGTTCGATTGTCAGTTTTTCACAAAAAGCTAGGTAGAGCGATCGGTCGTTTCGAACGTTGTTTCTGTATGATGATGGCCAATAAGTGGCTTCTCTCCTAAAAGCTAGGCCTGCAGGTCCGAATGACGACGTGCACTAAGTCAGTCGAGCTCTTCGCCAAACTGATAAGTGGCTTTCTATTACGTTTTTTTTTCTTCATGTTGGAATAGAGCTGTATGATAGAAAGGTTCTCTTAGTTCAAGAGGAAGAAGATGTATGATGAAAAATACATTTTCTTGAATAAATCTGTGAAAGATTGTAGGTGACAAAGGTAACTTGGTGAAATAAGGATACAATTTTCACAATTTTCGTGGACAATTATTACGGGACCGATCTTCAGTTTTCAACATTAATTTTGTGTGCAACCACTTTCGAGAATACTCAATATCTCGTCATAGTATACAATTGATCTTATATGCTGTATGGCTGGTACGGCTTCTGTGCAGTGTGTATTACATACAAAGTACAGTACAGGTATGATGAATACACACTTCATATGTGACTGTGATTCTCACTTGGTGACATGTTACGTAATATTTACATCGAAAGGGGAAACAAACTTGGAGAAATCAGCAACAACCATTTTAAAAAACCACAAGAAGCAACATATGTATGACACATAATTATCTAATCATTCTCGTATGTTTTCAGAATTTCCAATAATATTCAATTCATTTGAGAGGACACGGAAGTACACGATTTTTAAGTCGATAAAAATATCGTACAGCATGGTGTACATCATTCATAGAAGTCATTTAATTTAGGGGGATGCTGTGGAATTCGTGATTTCTTATGAATCCATTCAATTAACATACAAATATAAATTTGTAATGATCTGATACATAATGTTCCATTCATAATTCCTCTCTCAACCCACACTCATAACCCAATATTGTGTACAGCATTTAGTTTGACATCCTCATTCACATCGTGAGTATTTGCATAATTTCAATCGGGTATATTTTGAAAACGTTATTCATTCTAGTTTACGTCAGAATTGAAAATGTCCAAGTATGCAATTGTAAATTCCCTCTACGAACATTTCAATGTTGGATAACCAACCCCTTCTCATTTGAAGACTGTAATAAGCTAGACTGTGGAAACATGCGTTAGAAAGTGTAAGATGACTTTGAGTGTCATCTCATACTGATTACCACAAGGGCTCATAGAATGGTATCAAGTATCAATTTGTTTTAATTACAGTCGGGCGAAATTGGATAAAAGATTTTGGATTATTGCTTTTCTACGAGGAACTCTTCTCTTACTTTCCCTCTATGGATCTCTCTCTCTCTCTCTCTCTCTCTCTCTCTCTCTCTCTCTCTCTCTCAATCTCTTTCTCTTATGAGAATCTCGTCATATCTTTGGGATATTACAAAAACATGGGGTGCGTACTTTGTTCCATACTTTTTTCACCCCCTACCTCCTCATCTTATTAAAACTTCCAATGTTCATTGAATTGAAAAATACAGCTATGCCTTCTTAAGTTTCTGATTATTCTCGGAAGGGGATAATACGTTTTAAATTTTCACAATCAGGAAACTTTTTATTATAATGTGAAGAAGAAGTAAACGTGAGTGTTCCCTTGAGAGTAGAGAAAACGCTCAATACGGTGATACATTTTATTTTCAAAGAAATTGCTTCTTTCCAATACTTGAAAGAAAAAACACGGAACATTAAATGGGAATATATACATTTCTATCTCTCTCTCTCTCTCTCTCTCTCTCTCTCTCTCTCTCTCTCTCTTTCTCTCTGATAGATGAATATATTTATATATATATATATATATATATATACATATATATATATATATATATATATATATATATATATATATATATATATATTCATATATATATATATATATATATATATATATATATATATAAATATATATATATATATATATTTATATATATATATATATATATATATATATATATATATATATATATATATATATGTATATATAAATATATATATATATATATATATATATATATATATGTATATATATATTTATATTCATATATATATATATATATATATATATATATGTTTTTAAATTCATATATATATATATATATATATATATATATATATATATATATATATATATATATATATTGAACACAACGGCATAGGATTACATAACAGTACAACATAATGTATCCGTATGAGTGTGTTGATACGCAGTCGAAAGTTACACGTAAGTGGTTAGATACATTATTCAATCTGAAAAATATGATGTAAATATCTCTATATCTCACACTATGTTGTGGAATGTTCTGAAACAACTTCTCCAATTTTTTCTGAGTTTTATATCTCAACTTCTGAGAAATATTTGATAGGTATATTCAAATATGAAATCTATTGGAAAGCTAGATAGACACGTTGATTTCGAAACCAATATGGATGACTTCTTGCTCCACTTGTTGTTTATTCTCTGCAACGTTGGATGAATCAATTTTTTTCACGAATCGATATCATTAATAGCTTTCTCAAAAAATTACAATGTGATCATTTCATACATGACGGTTCCACTAACTAACTTGATCCATGTAAAATTGAAATAATGTGTCCTCTTCGATTTGAATTCCAAAAAAAAATCGAATTCATTCAAAGATGAAATCATTCTTGAAATTCCCGGGTTATACTCTTATGAAGTATTAGAAAATGTCAGAATAATTTCTCTCAGTATTGGTGCAAACGATTGCGCCTCGAAACTATATAGTGGGTATCGAGATAGACGAAGTCACTTGTGTGTGTCAAGTTTCAACATAAATTTGTGCTTTTGTTGGCAACCTCAACTGGCAGTTATTTCTGCCGACCTGACTGCATTTTATGACATCAAAATCTACGATTAAATTCGAAGATATATATATATATATATAATATATATATATATATATATATATATATATATATATATATATGTATATATATATATATATATATATATATATATATATATATATATATGAATATATATATATATATATACATATATATATATATATATATTCAATATATATACATATATATTCATCATTGCTCGGTCGTCTCTCCGTTTAGAGAAGCGTCCACAGAACTCAAATTGTGTCTCACTCAAACTTGAGCCTGAAGGAACTTATCAGGTTAATGCAGAACATGTCCTATTTTTGTTCAAGTTCAAGTGAAGAATAATGAATCCGAGAGAGCTGCAATCGCTCATAATCGATCCACGGTCTTAGGCACGGTATTACCAAGTCCAGTTAGCCTTTATCTGACAGTTCAAACTTGTTACCATCATGGTTACCTATGCTATTTGTTTTCACCAACTCTCAGATAAATACTAATCAAACGCAAAATAAGCGTTATTAGATGAGCGAGATATCTCAATAAGGTATAAAAGTCCTTGAAGTAGTTCTACCCTTGCTACTTTATCGACTCTGGTATTCTAAACACCTTGATATCTGAATAAGCTATAGAAGTCGTTAAAGTCGTTCTAATCTTGCCACTTCATTGACTCTGGTATTCTACACACCTTGATGTATATAAAAAAACTTCATTGTTGGTCAACTCTTGGATGTAGAAAGCAGTGAATCTCGACAACTTAATTCTGTCACAATTCTTATGATATTTTTGATGAATATCATCAGTTATTTTTTTTGAAAAAAACGGCTAATTGGAATTGCATACAAAATCGTGAAAATGTGTAAAATCTATGTATACACATTTAGAGAGAATTTCATCCCATTTGGAGAGATTCTATTTACCAACATTTTCCGCCCAGCCAAATCTTATGGGGTTTTTAGAAACTTTGAGATGATTTTTCTCAAAATCGGTTGGACAGATTAATTCCAAAAACTATACAGTTCTAAGTTGGATGAGTTTGCGTGTTCAAAAAAAGTTTCGTGTTCATCAGTCAACCCTTGCGACCTGTGTAGTGCTTACAAAAAAGAAAAAAAACACACAGACAAAGCCCTATAAGAGTGGGATGGAGACTTCGCTATGCTCATCAATAACAACTAGTCAATCGCGAAATATGCGTTGTAAGATGAGCGAGATATCTCAATAAGGTATAAAAGTCCTTAAAGTTGTTCTACCCTTGCTACTTTATCGACTCTGGTATTCTACATACCTTGATATCTGAATAAGCTATTAAAGTCGTTAAAGTAGTTCTACTCTTGCCACTTCATTGACTCTGGTGTTCTACACACCTTGACGCATATAAAAAATACTTTATTGTTGGTCAACTCTTGAATCTAGAAAGCAATGAAACTCGACAACTTAATTCTGTCACAATTTGTATGATATATTTTATGAATATTATCAGTCATTTTATTTTTTTTCTTCAAAACGACTGATCAGAATTGCTTAAAAAATCGTAATAATGTGTACAATCCATGTATACACATCCAGAGAGAATTTCATTCCATTCGGAGTGATTTTTGATGAGCGTAGCGAAGTCTCCATCCCACTCTTATAGGGCTTTGTCTGTGTGTGTTTTTTTTTTTTTTTTGTAAGCACTCCACATGTCGCAAGGGTTGACTGATCAACATGAAACTTCTTTTGAACACGCAAACTCATCCAACTTAGAACTGTATAGTTTTTGGGATGAATCGGTCGGACCGATTTTGAGAATCATCATCTCAAAGTTTCTAAAAACGCCATAAGATTTGGCTGGGCAGAAAATGTTGAAAAATAAAATCTCTCCAAATAGAATGAAATTCTCTCTAAATGTGTATACATGGATTTTACACATTATTACGATTTTTTTAAGCAATTCTGATCAGTCGTTTTGAAGAAAAAAAATAAAATGACTGAAAATATTCATAAAATATATCATACAAATTGTGACAGAATTAAGTTGTCGAGATTCACTGCTTTCTAGATTCAAGAGTTGACCAACAATGAAGTATTTTTTATATGCGTCAAGGTGTGTAGAACACCAGAGTCAATGAAGTGACAATTGAGTAGAACTACTTTAACGACTTTAATAGCTTATTCAGATATCAAGGTGTGTAGAATACCAGAGTCGATAAAGTAGCAAGGGTAGAACTACTTCAAGGACTTTTATACCTTATTGAGATATCTCGCTCATCTTAAAACGCATATTTCGCGTTTGACTAGTATTTTTCAACATTTTCTGCCCAGCCAAATCTTATGGGGTTTTTAGAAATTTTGAGATGATGATTCTCAAAATCGGTCCGACTGATTCATCTCAAAAACTATACAGTTCTAAGTTGGATGAGTTTGCGTGTACAAAAAAAGTTTCATGTTGATCAGTCAACCCTTGCGACCTGTGGAGTGCTTACAAAAAAAAAAAAAAAAAACACACAGACAAAGCCCTAGAAGAGTGGGATGGAGACTTCGCTACGCTCATCAATGACAAAATCGATGTCATGTGAAATCTCCCAACGAAACATCACATTTGAAATATTTTGGACAATACTGCTAATTATTCGCTGTCCACTTCAACTATTGCATGGCACCTCCACCAATATAATTTGATATGAACTTCAGTTTGATTTCTATTTGCTATATCCACTTTCATGACACTCCTTTTATCGAATGGAAATGGAATCATTGATACTTCCAACTCTTGAACAGTTCTTCCACATCGCGTAGCATTACGAAAGATGATTTGTTCGAATATTTCAGAGCATTCTGTTACTAGACTCCATTACCTAAAATATAGCCATGATATTCAATTCAAACAGTGGAATCATCAGAAACCATCCATACATATATATATATATATATATATATATATATATATATATATATATATATATATATATATATATATATATATATATATATATATATCTATATATATATATATATATGTATATATATATATATATATATATATATATATATATATATATATATATTCATATATATATATATATATATATATATATATATATATATATATATATATATATATATATATCCATGGTTATTCAAAGGTTTTTCAAGGTTTTTACTGATATCTCAGTATGAGCTGAATCGATTTTCAATAATCTTCCTATACATGATACATGATCCTATACTATGTATGAGATGATACAGTATACGTGCACTGAACGAGGATTATCTGTCTTCCGTACGTTTGAGTATCCAATTGAATTTTCCGTATAAAAAAAAATCAAGTTAATGTATATGAGATTAAAAATATCGTAACGATGAATATGAAACATCATCCTCTAGCGCTGTGCGACCAGACATATAACATTTACTGTTACACATCACACTTCATTCCCTTATTGCTTGACTCACAGTTTAGATAAACGTAAATTTGTAATGATATATTTCAAAATCTTGTTTTTTCGCGAAACATTTCTTGTGTTCACATATCGATGAAGGGATTCACATATCCCTTCGATGGAACAAATGTTGCACCTATACAAGAAAACAGTACAAGTACACCTTTCGATCAAGAAAACTCTGAGGATGTCAATAATATAATTCGAGATATGATTCTGAATATATTCACCATGTAATACTGAAAGATCTGAATATTCATCCTCACTATTCCCAGTTCTAGAGGAAGTCTGCATAAAGAATCCACATGAGTTGAGTAACCACACAGCCTAAATCCCAGCATGAATTCACCTTGCATCGCACATTTCAGCATGTTACATTCACATCAATTACCAGAATAGGATTTTGAATGATACAATTAATTAATTGATAAATATCCCCTAAGACTTGAATTTCGAGATCATAATTCAAGAAATATGATGATCATTTTTACAGTTCATCACTCGTTTCTCAATGTTCAAGCTATTTTTTATTTCATTTCAATTATTTACCAAATCTAAAGTATGAGCGATGTCTATAATATGCGAGTAAATAGTGTTTTATTGAATAATCAATTCATAGTACTTCCCTTCTGGGAAAAACAGATCTCAATGGTTTTTAACTACAAAGTAGTATAATTCTCTTCAAACATTTCAAGTATAAAACTGGCGAATGTTTCTAATTGATGGCTCAATTATCTGGTTGATCCTGAGAATGAATATGTCTGATATATGAAACTCACTGGTCCGTCAGTGAATGCCAGGCACATGGGTTAATAGCCTCGTCCCTTAAGATCAAGAATCGAAACGGTTGCAGGACAATGATAATATATACGAGAAGACGGTCGATCGTCATGTCATCATGTAACAACCCTCCCAGATACACTTTACGATTGGCTAATGTTCAATTTAGACGTTGAATGCAATTTACGAGTCGCGACGGTTTATTACGTCAGTATAACTCTATAAGAGAGTGCGATCTGTATTATATAGAGGGTAGATGTGGACAAAATGCATTATACAATAATATTTGACGTGAAATTCAGTTTAAGTGTGTGAAATATTAGATGAGCCCCGCAAAGTCTTCCATTGAAAGAGGTTATTTTGTTTGTCCACAGAGAACAAAGCTCATAAACGGATCAAGAACGCAACCATGCATTTGAAACCTCTTAAGTTTATGATCCATCTTCTCATTTTCTGAATGATTTTTCAAGATGGTGCAACACGTGATGAGTTATTTGAAATGAGAATCGTCAGCGGTAACCAGTACTAATTTAAGTTCTCAATTGATAGGATGAATTTCTAAATAATTTGTGTTTTTAAATGACTCAAAAATGAGTTACATTTGAATTAGAAATGGGAGAAACATTTCAAATTGGCAAATTGATTGGAAAATAGAGTAATATATATATATATATATATACATATATATATATATATATATATATATATATATATATATATATATATATATATATATTCCCTATATTCACAAAGTTTACAAATATACTATACCTATTGTAATCATATTGGCATTTTTTTCTCTCAGAAATATTTAGATGCCTTTCGAATGATATAATGTATTCTGAATTACCGTTCTTCAGAAGTCGGAATTGATTCAGTAGTTCATTTTTAATAAATCTCACTACAGTTCACAGTGTTCATCATTTTTGATGAATTTCAATGAACATCTAACATAACTGATTACATATAACGACCACCCATGATTAGAATCGAATTTTTCGTAAATATGAATGAATTACTTAGGATTTGGAATATATCACAAAGACCAGACGATGTATTTGATATCGCATAACATAATAATAATTATTCATCATGAGGTTCACGACTTTTAATAACAATAAATATACAATATTGCATGCAAGGGTGATAATTATTCATGTTCGTAATATGAAAAAGTTCATATTGAAAATACCAAGGTACCGTGCTTCAGATAGAGTGTATTCTCAAGACAAAGTGGTTCCACAAAACACAGTTTTACTCGAGACTGTAGATCAGCATCTCAGCGATGTTACAGGAATATCAAATAAGACCAACAAACTAAACAGAACTTTTCTTAGTTAACTCAGTGGATCGAGTTTCACCTAGGACTATGAAGACAAGACGGATATATATATATGACGCGAACCAATTCAGATACAAGACGAAGTAACTTTCGTCTCTCCGTTAGCTCGTAATTTGATTGAGGATCAATGTTATCTTGTATCTCAATTGTGTTCAAAACTTCGGTTCGTATGCAAGGTGCGTGTACGCTTATAAACTGTGCGAAACGTGTGTTTGGCATTTTGATCCGGGTTTTTGGTTTAACAGAAAATAAAAAAATGAGAGGGAAATGGAAATGGAGGGGACACAGGGAGAGTAGAACGAAAAGTGAGAACAGAGAGAGAGAATGGTGTGTGTATATATATATATATATATATATATATATATATATATATATATATATATATATATATATATATATATATATAGAGAGAGAGAGAGAGAGAGAGAGAGAGAGAGAGAGAGAGAGAGAGAAAGAGAGAGAGAGAGAGAGAGAGAGAGACTGAAAATTATTGGCTTATGCATACGGTTTTAATCCTCAATTTGCATGTGCAAACAGCCGCGTTCTCTGCGGGGAGCCTCACGCATCGTATCTATGTTGACACAGCTAGTAGTGCTGGCGACAAGCAGAGTTGTACATACTTGCTATAACACAGAAAGACTTTCGACGAAGGAGAGCAGAATCATAAATCATAATAACCGGTGTTATTTAATTGAAGAAAAAAGATAACACAAACAATCGTATCGTTTGATTATTTAATTTGATGATTACATCATGCTACATTAGAAAGATCGCTTGTTTGTATTCAAATTTATGATGATTCTCAATTTTTTGTGAAGCGAAAAACAACATTCACACTGCAAATTCTCAATGTTCATACACATAGCTATTGGGTTCATCATTTCAAATAGCATTTTTTCATGTTATACTTCATCATATGAGTAGATCAAATTTAGAATAAAACAATGACCAGAACGGAAAATTCTCCAAGCTATACTGTTGATAGTTCGTCTCATTTTCGAATATGAGTTTGTTCAAAATCGAAATTGCATCGTTATTTTCATATGATCATGTGAAGCCAAATTTTGTGTCGGAGAGAATATGGAAAACCAGCTGTCCGTGTATGATGATATACATACAATTATTCATTGCCCCATCACCTCATATATATTAGTAATACACATCTACTCAGGTTAATATTCACATCTATATCGTATACGTTCCATATAATTTCATCGTAATATGGAATCATTTTACTTTGAAATAACGATATAATAGAGCTGAGGAAAATGTGGAAAATCAAACAAATAATAACAAAGACATTTTGGATGTGAATGTAAAGAAGCAATTGCTATCAAGGAAATTAGTTATCAGAGATACAATAAATTTGATTGATTAGTTTCCATCCAAACGTGATAATGGTATCATACTAATCACGTGCGGATTTGTTGACATCACTTATCACTATCCTCATTGATAGTTCCATGTCAAAGGAACAAAAGCCCACGTAAATAGCTGTCTTTCTTGTTGCTATTTGTTCGTCAAGAGAGAGATAGAGAGCGAGAGGGAGATATATTTATATAGAGCGGAGCCACACGTTCATTCTCTGTGTGAGTTGAACTTGGACAGACAAAATATATCGATTTATCGAAGAAAGAATTAGGAGCGGAAGACGTGTGCTCGCTAAAGGCGTCGTACGTCGGCTGGTAGGGACAAAAAACGTGAGCATCACTGTGATTTCTGTAGACCGTTTATCTGTTGAATGGACAAAGAACTGGACTTCGAATTGAATGGTTCGTGAATGATCCACATTCGGAAAGTGAGAACATCACAAATATATGTGTGTATATATATATATATATATATATATATATATATATATATATATATATATATATATATATATATATATATATATGAATATATATTTTCATATATATGTATATATATATATATATATATATATATATATATATATATATATATATATATATATATATATATATATGAATATATATTTTCATATATATGTTTATATATATATATACTGTATATATATGTGTACAGTATGTACACATACTGTATATGTATATATGTATATATATATGTATATATATGTATATATATGTATATAGAGAGAGAGAGAGAGAGAGAGGGAGAGAGAGAGAGAGAGAGATCCGAATTCGATATTTGAAATGCCCCAAAATTGAATATTCGTAAATACATGAATTTGTAGAGAAAATATCATCATGAGCGCACTCAATTACATGAAATTGCTCTTTCTTACCACATTCGAGTGTTTTTTTTCGTCCGAAGTCATTCAAAATATGCTCTTTTTGTGCTGAAATGTGCTTCAAAAACTGTTCCGTGTTATTACCATTTTTTATTTTTTACAATTTCAATGTTGAGAGGGCACAAGTTGATGCTGAGTGAAATGTTCAGCCCTCTTCCAAATGCAAAATGCATACTAAAAAAAAATCAAAATGCATGCCCTTCAAAATGCATACTCACGATGAGGTATTTGAAACGGGCTCGTTTTGTGCTAGAATGTGCTGTATGAAGAAATTGTTCTGTGCTGCCACCGTTAATTGTTTGGTTATTCCAATTCAGCCAATATGCCAGTCAGGTTGACGCAAGCTTCTCACTCCTCTCATGTATTGTTGATGTTGTTTTTGAAAGGTGCTCGTTTTGTGCTGATTTTTGCTGGTGTAAAATCGTCCCGTGTTACTACCGCTCTATTCTATAATGCCACATTCAGTGAGGGGGGAGGAAACACATCATTCATATTTTCCACAAGTGAAAATTTTCAACACCCTGTATAATTAAACATTGGAATAAGTTTGCGAATGAACCAAAATATATTCATATACCATTCAGAAACATTGATTATCTCAAGAACTATGTATCTAAAATGTTTCAATGTTTGTCTCTCATGTCATTTGAATGGAAGACTGCATATCTTGTTCCCATTTATAGAAGCATACAGATTTGAAATCACACTATTGAACATTATTGAGAGAATCTAGTCGTGTCATGATGACTTTCATGCCGGGTGAGAGATTATCATTTTTTGCAGTTCACCGCTGACGTATAGCAGGTATTATTCAACATTTGTATCAAAATTATCAAAAACATAAGACATTCCAGCCCCAAAGATGACCAAGGATCACCAAAGATTGTGATTCATGTTACCATTGCGAAACTAACTTCAACAATCGTCTGTTATCTAAAAGAAGGATATTCATTTGCTACTACTGGAAATTGAGATGGTTCAGTATTTTAGGCGATGATAAACTCTCTTTGTTTCCATTTTGATATAGTTGAACAATAGATTACAAATGATTGCGATATATTGGCGTCAGTGAACGAGGACTGAGGTGGTGAAAAGATGAAGTGTGAGCTGTTATTATTTCGGGCATTTTGGATAGTGGAGAGGTAACGGTATTTCAACAAGCAATGACAAGAAAGCATGGCGAGTATGAGGAAAGTGTGTGGAAATAAGACCACGAATGACCTCAGTCAGGATGGCCACGACCTGGGCGGAAATCGAATCCCAGTCTCTCGAATGATGAGTCAGCATGCTATAGCCATGTTGATTCACCTGCCTCAGTATCATCCGATGAATATGATCAGTGCTAACTATAACTATGTATATTTATGTATATATATATATATATATTTATATATATATATGTATATATATATATATATATATATATATATATATATATATATATATATATATATATATGAATAAATGAATGAATGAATATATATATATATATATATATATATATATATATATATATATATATATATATATTTATATTTTAATTCTCCATGAATATTGGTTATTTTCATTTTTGAGTTCACTGATGGGTTTGTATAATATGTCGTATTCTACAATCGAGTGAATATGGTATTAAGGTCCATTTCTATTTTGATCCCTCCCACTGATTCTACTGAAAAGTTCTTCTTGGCCAATGTTCTCGTAGAATCTAAATCGCTTGCTTTGTGCCAATAGCTAGAAAGGGGTGGTTCCTTCCCTATCCAGTAAGCATCTCACTCCAGTATCTCTGAAATCAGGCCAGCGTATTGCTATCCATTGTTGTCACAAGTACTACTTCAGAATGTAATCTTAGTTCATTACGTCACTTTTATGATAATTGTACTCAAAACTGAATAATGTTTCACAAGTCCTCATTACGAACTCGATGGGGCTTCTCAGTGCTCATCTTATTTCACTATCTAGAGCACGTGAGTGACAAAGTTCAATTTCTTTCATAAAATACGAAATGGCAACGCTGCGATCAATAATTCAGAAATTGGTGTTCTTGCATGAGAGGGAGTCGAACTCGGAGCCTTCACTCCATGTCTCGAAGATATGGTTCATGTTCACACATTTTCATCACATGTTTCTCACTCTCTGTAATACCATCCTTGATTATGAGCAGAGTTGATGTCCATTGTATGTTATTGTATGTTTTTCCTCACATCTAGGAGACAACGTCATAAAAACAGAGAACTGAACTGATGAATAGAATCAAAATATATGCAAATATATTGTTTGCTCAGTGACAATTTATATGGAAAAATTATTAGTTCATATATTTTTGCCTTGTTGACACATGATATTACGAAAAGTGACGCCAACTTCATAAAAACATTTCAGATCAAGTTTCTTCAAAATTTGAAGAATGGATGGATATCTTGATATAATATAAACCGGCACATGTAGCTGAGTGATTATCGCACTCGCTTTGTGTGATTCGGGAGGTGAAGGGACATATCGGACCTGGTTCGATCCCCGCCACCGTCCATCTCTACAGTTTTTTTTTGTGGTTCCTATCTGTGGTCTAGGCTAATGCCAGGATGGTTCCTACAATGTAGGCCACGATCGCTTCTTTCCGACTATCCTTCCCAATACCTAAGAAACCTTCACCTCATAATCTCATTAATCATTCATTCGACGCCAATAGATATTAGTTATCATTATGGTGCGTCGCTTAAACCCAAAATTAAAAATATATAATATAGTTCATAGAATATAGCGAATAGAATATAGAATATAGACTATAAAACGTTTTGTAAATGTCAGCAAATTCAAACAGCATATATCGAAGACGTAGGTCAATATTAAAATCAGATTAATTTGATTTGATTTAGCGTGTGACGAGTGAGCCATTCAATACTCCTCGACCCTATGACTCTGACGAGAGATTTCCTGAACTGAATCGGAAACTTAAATTCTATCAACATTTGTGTATGTTATCCTGATTTATTGAGGAGATTTTATACACATTCATTACTGTAATTCAATAAGCCGGCCTTCTCTCATTTAGAATCAAATTTCCCTTCAATTGGATTTCCCTTGGATTTCCCTTCCATTCCCACTTGGTGAATATATCATTTTCTCTGCTATTTATAAATCTACAAGATGCTTCCGAGAATGGTCAACTTCACTCACTCGTGTTTAACGAACTTTCCCGTTCAGAAGTATTAAAATGTTTTTTGCAAAACCCATATTCAGAATAAGTACAGTTGAGACTGAATAGTATTTGTATTACTCCCCTTTATTGCACGCCATGATGTTTCATTCTTTTTTTTTTTCATAATTGACATGAGAATAGAAACATTACTCAGTCACTACCGGTATGTGAGTGAGTAATAATAAGTCTTCACTTAACATGGAGTGAAATAAATGAAATCATTCTGCTTTGACTCAGTGATAAAGATAGATGGATGTACAGTGGATAATTCATATTTCAAATTCCGAATAAGAAATTCCTTTCATCTACAACTTTAGTAAACATCTTGATTCACTTCTACATTTCATTTCATGAGATGGTATACATAATACATACTTTATTCTTATACCTCTTCCCTTTACCCCATACCTCTCTATATCTCCCTCTATATCCCTCTCCCTCTCTATCAACTCATCCACTTCGTTCATCAAACCCTGCTTGTCTGTTTAGAGAGAATGAGACCCGATGGCACGGCAGGCTTAATGAAATGAACGCGAATCCAGACATTTGATATGATTCTTTCAGTTTCTTGTTCCTTCACTCCTTACTCATCCTCCCTCCAGAAACCTCCTCACCTTCATCTCAACACTCCACTCCAAAATCTTAGTCTCAATATTCATCATGTTTATCTGTATTTATTCTGTTCACAAAAATATAACGGCCTCATCTTCCAACGGCAGGGACAAAAAGAAATGGAGAGTAAGATATAGAGAAGAATTGTGTTGAAGAGTGAAAAAATGGAAACTTAGAAACAAAGGGAGGAGTAACTAAGTAACACATGTGTTACTGAAGCCTTCTGCGTTTGTGATATGAAAAATAGGAGATGCACATCCCAAATAACCTATCACTGTTGGTGTGGTCGCTGAGCAAACCAACAAGAAAATATAGTTTCGGTACAACGAATTTCTCGGAAATGCAAACAGTACTTGATTAGGACTCGAAATCATTCGATTACGTTGGATGCATGTATATTTTCAAGATAACGGAAATTATTCACTCATTTTCACTTTCACACACAATTCAAACCGGAGAGGTGAAGATTCGAGCTACCCCCAAAATCTAGAGGAGTGAACATGACAAAGGTCAATGCAAAACCGAATCATGTGGTTGGAATATGCGGGTCACTCGTGGTTTTTCCATCAAAAACATGCTATACAAAACATATTTCCAAGTGAACATGTCTTTGGTATTGATATATTCGATTATTATTTATATTTCTCACTTTTAACAATCATCGATAGATCACTGAATATAGTCACATTGTGGCCACTGTGCGTGTTTCTATACAGAAACCTATATATATATATTTCAGCCAATTGGTATTCCTGATTGTTTCAACTCGACGATTGCCTTTTGCTTGATTGAATTCAATTGAAAAGTTGAACTAACATTCAAGTACTGAGGATTCTTCAAAAATATTATGTCAAAGTGTTCATATCGATGATCATTAGCCTGGTCCGTCGACTTTTTTCTCTCCTTGATTCACTATTTTCCATTAATTATACAACAATATTAACTTGCTAACTTTCGGAAAAGGACTTTATGCGTTTACAGCAGCTGTTTGTGATCAAAGAATTTAGAGCTTGTACTAACTACATTCCGTTTTGCATGCATTCAGTGCAATTAGCGAGCATATATTGTAAATCTGGAACACACAGTGATATATTACAGTATAATAATACAGCGTCATGCTTTATACAAGCGTTATATCATATTGAGCGTATTATATATTTTATTATTGATTTATTATACTAATTATAATAGGGCGAGCAATGTTGTTCAATCGATCACACGGCAAAATATGGCATTAATTAAACACATGTGTACGAGTTCAAAAGTGAAATATACTTCAAACAACATATGGATATCCATGACTCAATTACGATACGGACGAACATAATTATGAAAGCTCATCTCAGTTTTTCAAATTCCACAATTTCAGTTTGTATTTCTGATGATTTGAAACAGAATTGTAATCAATTATTCATTGGTATCACGAAACTTCAATCGGGACGGGTGCTATATATATATATATATATATATATTTCAATGAGGTCCTCTAATTGTATACTCTTACTTGACGGATTATATGCATTCCGGATGGAAGTAGGCCTAGATACTATGAATAATATCCATTATGATAATAATATGTTCGGTCTAGAACTGATTGAGCGATATGTCTCGACTGGAATGAAGTCCGTACAGCCTCCAATATGTTTTACACTGAGTTTGAGGGTCAATTCAAAATTTGAAGACGTACCATACTTAGATTTGTTGTCGTCAATTCAATTAGGAGAATTACATAATATGGCATACCAAAAATCAGTAAAATTTACTGATACGTATAGATGTTGGAGTATAAGGGCATACGTAATCCAGTTAATTCTTCTTATCTGTCAACCTACGTTCAAAATCTATGAACTCTTGTACAGCCGTGATTACTCAACCCAGTGTGTATGCCTTTTCTGAAGAAAGGTGTGAAATTAACCTCTCTAATCTAGATGCATAGCCCTTCGATCGATACAATTACGCATATTTCTATGTAGGCCTATGTGGTCATTCAGGGTCATAATATCGATGCCAATGTTTTGACAGCTGGAAGAAATTCATCGAAGCTATGTACAAAACGTAGTCATTATGTATTATAAATAAAACTTCGATATTGTTGGAGAGTGAATTGGCGTCATGCAGGCTCATATTGGAAAGTACTGTATCTTCCTTTTCTGACGATCTTCGTAGTTGTCTTCACTTGACAAAAAATCAGAACAGTTTTTTTTTTATAGAACAAGACATTATCTATATACGCACAATTGTTTTTGCTCTAAAATTGAATGATGTGAAGAAAAAATTGTGAAGATGTACTTTGTCATTGATTGTAGTACTTCGTCGGGTAGATCGACTGCTAAAGCATCAAGCAGTCATTCAGGTGATCACCGGTCTCAATTCCCGGCTCTGTCCAAAATGCAGAGAGAGATTTTTCTTTTTGTTCGTCTGTCGTTAACTTAATACTGTAATTGTTTCTAAATATTATCACCTCATTTTTCTTATGAGAACAAAACACATAATCAAATAACATCTTATCTCCGACAATCCCACTCATCAATCACAGACGCCAATTGATATGATAAACTGTACTTCGATTATAATATCTAGTTAATGAGGCGTATTAAGGATAAATGGTATCCAAATAGGTAAACTTTGATGAGATATTTAAAAATGTGAATGTGTACCCGTGCCATACAGCAGATTAGTTGATTTGATTGTTTCAACATTGTCACAACAACGACTTACTCTCTGATACACAAATCTCAGTTAGTGATGACAATTCTTACTGTAAACGTCACTCATCTCATCTTCTAAGTGAAAGTTTGCCAAGTCTTAACAACTTCCTCGTGTATCTAGAAACTCTACAGAGTACTATTCGAGTTTATGATACTCACTTTAATAGAGTGTCCATTTAATTCCAATACACTATGTTGGTTGTTTGCAACATATACAGTGGTGTTAATGCAATACTTTGCATACATAAACGTGGCGGCACGGTGTAAATCGACAATAGTTTCACCATCGAGACTGGATGGGTGGACAATTGGAGAATCTTCTTCACTGTGGGGCTTTGCGTAATGTTATTTTCCGTCTGATGCGGTCGACCGTGCAATTGCGCAAATATCACCCGCGGGAAAGTAACCCCTTTCTCCTTGCCAACATGACCACTACCCAATATGGACACTCACTTCTACATCAATTCAGCACCCTCCCTCGCATACGATTCAAGTCACCCGGTGTATTATTTGGATATGGTTCTGCGTTATTTGTATATGGTGCAAGTCAAGAGAATTCAGTTGCTGGGTGATGAGTTGAGATGTTGTTTCACCATTGATGATCGTTATGTTATGAAAATGGTATTCATATACAAATTTCCGAAGAATATTTGATTAAGAGGGAATTTCATTTTTCTGAGGGATATTTTTTTCGGACGATCAGAGAATTCAGATGCATTTTGGAGGATGAATTCTATATTGAATAGGCATTCGATTTGAATAGATTTCGAAATGTTCAGAAAATTGGAGGAGAAATCAGGAAAAAGTCTGAAATATTGTCATCTATCATAATATAGTGAGTCGATATTTTATATATATATATATATATATATATATATATATATATATATATATATCCCTCTGGAATGTGGATTGATTTTAATGGACCTTTGTGAAGGAATGAGCATTTTCAAATATGGGCCATGGGTAATATTTCATTCGTGGAAGAAAGAGTTCAGTACTGAAAATGTAATTCTTCTATTTTATGTGTATATATTTTTGACCAATGATCATTTTTATCCGTCATTCTCCAATCACATTTTGGACTCTTATCGAATCCACTGATCTCATCGAAGACGAATTAGAAAACAACGATGTGAGAAAACGTCCAACCTTAATTTTTCCAATGTATTCCTTTCAACTTTTATCAGTAAACGGGAATAAACGGATGTAAATGGAAAAGTAATAGGAAATGAAACATTCTTCAACCTCCTTGTTGATCCACATACTATGGTGTTTTCCTCTGGGTAACATTTTCGTAACTTCAATCATAACACACAACAAAATATCTGATAACACTTCCACATTACACTGTGTTTGAGGTTAACTATGGATTTTAGTATGTTGGTATGATCATCATCATTTGCGGATCCACACGTTTATTTTAGTATATATTAACGTATTGTGCGGTAGGATGTCAGGTCCCAGCATCGTGACTGTATTGAAACTACTTGATATCAATTCAACTATACAATGTTTCTCATTTTGAAATTCACATCAATGAAATAAAATTGAGATAGTTATCAAGAACTATCGTCGATTGAGAACAGAGCTACCACTGATGAAATAGTCCCTGAAAGGTTATGTTGAGATCGAAATTAGGAGAGCAACGCTTTTATTTTCCCCTTTCATTTTTCTCAAATTTACATTTTTTTAAATGCATGTATCTTGTTTTACAGGTGAGTTCCTGGAGCTGTATATACCTCCGATCAAGTTGGTATAAAAAATGTGGCAGATCCATGGTAAAGTGATCAAGTAGGTGTACAACATATTGCTTGTATTCATATTAATTGATCAAATATACTGTGCTTGTGACAAAATTACTGCTGTGTGATTGAAATCAATTTCAAACCAAATATGTTATCAATTTGGAAGAGTGTTTTTCTAAGTGCGTATTTTTCATCATGAATGATCATAATGACTTTGAAAACTCGTCAAATGTCTGACAGACCATGCATCATTGATGGACTGATATGGGAATAACGGATCTCAACAATCGAAACATGAATTTTGGCTTGAACTAAACTAATTCGAAAGAAAATAACACAATTGACTACTCGCAGTCTCCGCCCCCATGACGTCAGACATCATACCATCCAATCAACAGGGCTGTTAAGAAGTCAAATTCAAATATCCAATCGGGGTAAATTGAAATGACTACAAATGATATGATTCAACTGGCTGACTGGTAAAGCCACGCCTATGTCGAGTCGTCAATCAGATTCTTTTATTTCAATGATATATCTCAGAATGTCTTGATCGAAAAAACAATTATTAATATCAAGGTTTCGATGTTGATAAAAATCAAAATATTGTAAATCTTGATCACATGGTGAACTTCATCATTCTTATCACACTTATACATAAATAAGGCAGGTACATAAATTTTGGGATATGGGTATGTACAATATAATATATTTATCCAATAGCTTATAATATGTACATCTGATATAATGTTTGTAACAATTCACCGTTTAGCTGTTGATGAAATGGATTACATGCTAATCTTCACGTTATTATTCCGCTAATGTTTGAACTTCGGCTTCCAAATAGAACTATGTGCCGAGTAATTGCTTGTGAAATATGATATTACGAGCGGATTATTCGAACATTTAATACATTTTATAGTTTACTCGTCCTAATTCTTCACATTACTGCTATACGTCCAGCTTATGTTATGTGATGCGAAATTGAACATAGGTCCATAAGAGTAATCTTCCATAGTAACTTTTTATAATGAACATTGTATTGTTTTATTGCTAGTTTTGACAGTCAGTATTACTCAGTATATAATATTTCAAGATGGGGCATTCACCGAATGATGATATCCATCTTTCTTGCAAATTTGTATACTTATTTCACATTGTACATATCTGTTCACATATATCACATATTGGTTATATACAATTCTTGATGACATATTCATTAAGAGGAGTTGTATTTCATTCCAATTGTGCACGTTGTCAAGTCAAATTGAAATTGGATAAAATATTTCACAGAAAATGTATCTCTTGACTCATCAATCTTGTGATTGTTGAATTAATGAGAATACGACTTCGTAATGAAATAATCGATTGGTGAACATGAAAATGATTGATCATTACCACGCCCATAATGAATTTACTTTTTTGACGTCGCGTAGCAAACATCTTCCTTGATTTTGCTCGCAAAATGCTTGCAAACCGTCTGCTCCCAACTAGCTGAGCTATAGTTGTATGTGGGATCGTGTGATGAACAGTATTCATTATCAATATATATATATCAGGAATATGTTATATATATATATTATATATATATTATATGAATATAAATATATATATATATATATATATATATATATATATCTATATATATATATATATATATATATATATATATATATATATATATATATAATATGTGTGTGTGTTTATAAATGACGCGTGAGCTATTAATCCATTTGAAACAAGTTTTGAATTGATCATGATAGGATATCAAGCAGTCATTCCATTTTCACAACAATATTCGGGCATCAATCCACGTCAGATGTGTAGCTCAGTAGCTGAATCTTCTTGAAAAATTAGTATCACGATTATTTGAGAAAAATGATCAAATAATTGAAAACTAACTAATGTAAAGCTCAAAACATCATTGTATTTTTCACTAATTCAACTATTTTTCATTTCTCTATATATTAATATCAACAATTGTATTTTATATTGATTATTAAATCCCAGAAACATTTTATAAGCCAGGGACCAATGAAGGTTGTTTATATAGTCCACTTTTGGGAACCGGAATTCACTGATTATTCTGAAAATTCAAAGAAAAGATAATTTTTAAAAGGTTGACAGAAAATGATGGAACAGAGTAATTCATTCACTTTGCAAATACTTCCTACCATGTACCATGAGATTATTCGAACAACTCACTTAGTCGGAAGGATTAGTTGCTAGGTCATTGAGTCGTCATTCATGGAGATCGGGGTAGCGGACGTATTCTCGCTTTGTCGGTCATCCTCATGGACGTTTTTCGTGGTTTCCCGTAGTGGGCGAAGTGAATACTGGGAAAATTCATCTGATGCAGGCCACGACCGTTTCCTCGTCACGGTCAAGAATATATAGTGAAATAACATTTCTTCACATTGTCCCATCAATGCATTCATTATTTTCTGACACCAATAGTTGGAGTGCGTCGTTAAGCTACACGCCCAACATGAATGAAAAGTATCTAATATAGCTTGGTCCATACACATACAGAATGATCATACACGGTGGTAATATATGCGATACACATGATACATTATATATATATATATATATATATATATATATATATATATATATATATATATATATTTTTTTTTCATATATATATATATATATATATATATATATATATATATATATATATGATATATTATTATATATATAATCAATATATCCAGATGATTTTCCCGTTGCTATCCACGTATCTTCGTTCATGCCAGTCGCGTGGAGTTGTTTATGAGGGCATGATTTTATTACGACATCAAAGGGAATTATTCACAAGCTGAATCAAAAAGAATATGACATGCTGATACCCTCACTATTAGGATATTCAATGCGTAGTTAGTAATTCGTCACAAGATTCAAATTTGAATGGATGTGATATTTGTCTTTTCATATTTTTCGGAGAAATATTCAATTGATTCGAATAACCATGATGCTATCACCTGGAGCAATAACATTCAACTCAGAAGCGTTCAGCCTTCCATTTTCACAATTCCAGGAATACATCTTCATACTATCATTCATAAGCTGTCATCAATTTCGAGCCACATAAGCCATTGATGATGAATCAGTCAGAATACTGGTACTGATGTGTCGTTGAATCAAATATAAATGCATTATGTAGATTGCTAACTTTGACTTTCGTTAGACGACCGCTCAGCTTCTATCAAACATATGCGGGTTTAGGTTTGCATATCAATATTGATCATACATTCTAAAGTAAAATATACGCCATTCGAAAAAAGAAAATGATTTCATCCACACACGTGTGCTCAATTCAACTCGGTCAAACGAGAGTGTATATATATATATATATATATATATATATATATATATATATATATATATATATATATATATATATATATATATATATATATGTATATATATATATATATATATATATATATATATATATATATATATGAATATATATATATATATATATATATATATATATATATATATATATATATATATATATATATATATATATATATATGTATATATGTATATATATATGTACATTCATATATATATATATATATATATATATATATATATATATATATATTTATATTTATATATATTGTTGCGATGATAGATACTCAACTGGAGGGGCATTCATGTACGCCTAGCAAGCTCTAGCAAGGCATGAAACCTGTTAACCACTGACATGGCGGCAATTTGCTATCAACTTTGCGGGGTTGTTTTCGATGATCGCAAGTTGCGACCGCTAGCATCTTTGCTAGACGTACATGAATGCCCCTCCAGCTGGTCGAGTTTCGACCCTGAACCCGTAATCAGCTGTGCTGAGGTATGTAGCCTTATATGGGCATCTAAGCTTTACCTGTATAGGGTTGAGACAGAGAGCAAGTAGTGTGTATCGCAATGTATTAGAGGCATGACCTATGTACGTTCGTCAATAAATATTTGGTTTACGATTTAATTGTGTCTTTGTATGATTCAAGTAGCGAACTTCGCTTCAATGCATTGAAGCGAAATTCGCTACTTAGTCCTGGTGTTGAAGACCATTAGTTTTAAATAATCAAAATGGGGTGGTTAGATCGCCCTTGTGGTGCCCCGTCCAAACGATCCCATCTTTCATCCATGGCCTTAATTGGGGAACAATGATTCTGTATCAAGTTTCGATGTTATCAAAATAAAAAAAAAACACAAAGACACAATTAAATCGTGAACCAAATATTTATTGACGAACGTACATAGGTCATGCCTCTAATACATTGCGATACACACTACTTGCTCTCTGTCTCAACCCTATGCAGGTAAAGCCTAGATGCCCATATAAGGCTATACATACCTCAGCACAGCTGATAACGGGTTCAGGGTCAAAACTCGACCAGTTGAGTATCTATCATCGCAACAATATATATATATATATATATATATATATATATATATATATATATATATACATATTCATGTATATATATATATATATATACATATTTATGTATATATATATATATTCAAGTATATATTTGATTTTTTTGACAGGAATTAAATGCTTTGATATTCAAATACATTCAAAATGTTCGTATATGCTGATTAATGATGAGAATAATAGATACGGAATATGTGAATGTGTCCATATAATTCAATCGATACTACTCGATTCATCTAATCATCAACATATATGGCCGGAGATGAGTGAAGAATTTTTCAATTGGAATTATTCTTCATTATTCACATAAAGCTCTAATGTTCATCTGTCATACTTCTCACCCTACTTCCGAGTATCTCTTATACAGTGGACCCATAAAATACTCCCGCCTCACAATATAATAATACCAACATGCATACCTCCCCATAATCTCCCTTTCCCTCCACAAAGCAAGCTATATCGCACATTCTCGGTTTTGTAATTATACGCGTGGCGAAAGTTGCACATTGGTGGGAAGGGAGAAGGAGAGAGGGAGGGGGTGATGTAAGGAAACCAAGTCGCAATTAACTGGAGCAACGAGACTATGGTCTTCACAATAATTTATTAATTAGAGTCTTTGTGTTATAGTCTCTGAGGACTATGATAACCGTCTCATATTAACATCATGTACGTAACGGACCCCCACGTTCGGGCGCCAATGTAATAGACTGGTCCACAAGCGTCTTCATCAAGTCGTAATTGCTCCATTAATTGATGAATGAGGGCGAATAGTTTCGAGGTGGCTATCAATCCATTTCTAAAACATAATTATAGACGGATTGTGAGATAAGTATAGTGTTGTTTTCCATCTTCACAGAATCCGACCGAGACCAAGAGGAATTTGCTATTGCTCTTATTTACTTCCAGGTATAAAAGATTTTCTGTAATTTGTATACTTGGGCGCGACCGAATGATAACCTCTTTGTTTATTCATTCGAAATCTGAAATGATTTTTTCTTGCACCATACAACTACAAGGAATATTGGATGAGTGTAGAAGAAAACTCAAATTCATCTTGATTGAAAAAATGAGAATGTTTCGTTGTGTCTTATTTCAGTAATCCTGTTCACGCTTTATATAGACGGAAGGAGACACAAAAAAAAAATACCCATGAAATTTTGCATATACATATGTCATTAGGATAATGTATCATCATATATATATATATATATATATATATATATATATATATATATATATATATATATATATATATATATATTTCATCTATAATATTGAATCGAAAGTGATTGCTGCACATTTTTGGGTGAAAAATTTGAGAAATACTGTTGCCGAATATTTTATTCATTAGTATGAAATGGATTATTTTCTCTGGAAATGACCAATAGGTACGATAATTGATTGTGTATACTTCATGAGTGAAGTAACTAAGTGAAGTCAGGCTCCTTGCAAGTGATGTCATAGATCATTTTGATAATTTCATCACAATATCCTCCAAATTGTATTCCTAATCATAATTTTAACATAATTTTGATTGGCTTCAAATTTCACGATATGTTGGAACCTGACAATCATTCATATCATTCATATGTGTGATTTTGGTATCCCGCTTTGTGGACAGCCGTCTGAATAAAGATTTTCTCTCTCTCTATGTGGAGAATGAATGTGTATGAGAACGCAGAGCTATATAGGGTATGCAGATAGCCCAGACCATTTGGGTGAAGAAGGGTATACTGAATATTTTATCCTAAATTATCTCTGACAATTGTCACAGAATAGAATTCATTGCATCAATTTAATTTTCAACAACCTATGAAAATACAATACTATATATACAATATTTTTTAAAACTTATATACATGTCCAAATCCCACATTCTCAATATTACAAATATTCCATCTTTTCCGATTGGACTCATGCTACATTTGCCCTTCAGAATATATAAATGACAAATTATCAAATTATTGGAGGTAATTGGGATGTGATGAAGCTGGAGGCTCTTCGACATACGCGTGCATGGTTGGATAACGATTACTTCGCAGTTTGTAATAATCTGCGAGTATTATTCTGTATGTATAATTAATTTGCTTCATGATATGATATTTATCCGTTACTTCAGTCATTTGGTCCAGGGTATGGTGACACATCAAGTACATCAATGAAAGCATATAAGTTTCAAGTGTACACTAAATAACATATATAATAACTTGGTCAAAACGAAATTCAGTTATACAATAATGAACCAATTCAACTGAAATTCAAATTATTCATCATATACTAATCTGAAATTTCAAAATGTTATTGTCGATACTCGACCTGAATTTCAAAAAACCCAAATTATTTTCCATGATTGAAGAATCAATGTATCTGCATCTGGAAGACTCACGTCTTTGAAAAAAAATGATGGAATTTCATTCTGAAAGTCGACAGGTGTTCTGTTCGCGCAAACCTTATAGAAATGGTTTCGCAAACTGGAAACGAATAGTAAGAAAAGAGGGGTATAAGAGAGAAAAGAGGGATAAGGTGGATTGAATTTTTTACTTGTCAAGCTATAAGTAAGGCTGAGGGAAAGTTTTGAGATGGGCCGGAACCATATCCGTATGGATCATGATCGAGTTTAGCGACGGTTGGTGTGTAGAGAAGAAAAAAAAAGAGTACGGCCGCAGGCGTATACATAGTAAGGATCAACCAAGCCGGAGGCGAAGCCAACGTATGAGGTTTAGTTGAGACAGCACTGGTTATTGATTCCTATTTGTAGTCTGCAGGGCAAATGATGGGGTTTACTGTAACTCTCTTTTATATTTGAGGAAATCACTTTTCTAACCGAGTTTGGTTTTATACTCGTGACTAAACGTATCAGGTTTTAGTGAGAGAAAATTCGTATTTTTAAATGTCGATGTTAATTATTGATGAACACGTATTTCCATATTGGTGAATATGTGCAACAATGATCCATCATAATCGATTCAGATTCAAATTATTTGCTGGCTGAATATAATTATTTCACTAGAATGTATTAAGTAGGGTCTTCAGTACTCATGTCAGAGATGGACTCAAACCATAGGATTGAAGATTGCAATTCCGAGAATGAAGAAGTACTGTAATGGGAATGAAAAAAAATCATTCCGAACCTTTATAGTTATGCTATACAATTGAGCATTCATGAAAAAAAAACTCTCCCACATGAGTTGTTCTCAATTCTGAATCGCAAAATTTCACCCCTCAGTTTTAACACTATACTTCCATTGATTATGTGGTTTATATAGGCCTACACAATTTTTTCCTACATCAAAACTTGATACAGAATCATAGTTTCCCAATTGAGGCAATGGATGAAAAATATGATTATTCATGGGATATATTGAATAGTTCTATATGATGATTTGTTTTTCGTGACGTTGCACAGACATTATTGAGAAGTCGATGTCACTCTGTTTTTCGTAATTTTCAAAAAGCCCTATGGAATTCGAATCATTTCCAAATCAGTGTCATTTTACAGAAAAAGTATAGGAGAAGAAATGGTGGTATTTCAATATTCAATATCACACTTTTTGTGAGGAATTGCTTAGTGTTTTCAAAACTTCAGAAACCTTCCATCTCATATTATTATAAAATAAAATCAATTATCAATGAGTAAAGTTATTTGACAGTCATGAATTGATGTATCTCGATTAACTTTCTCATAGAGCACTTCTCATTATCACTCTACTCAAACCAAATCTTTCTCAGGTTATCAATCCAATTTTACGTGAAGTGGTCCAGTATCTATTTTGTTTTGTCAGTGAGTGTATCGTCTCCATCGAGCTGATGTACAGATTGCCTGCCATACGGGGCTTGCCATGAGCCAATTTGGGGTGAAATCAATGCAACGGAAAGCGGTATTAAAGTAGTCTATGCTATAGCTCCTCTATATCTCCATACTTCGTCTTCTTTTTCTTGTTCAAGCCAATATTTTATACTCTCTCAAGAGGCTTGCAACTGGCTTGAATGTTAAACGTGTAAAAAATAGGAAGATCAAAACTTACTTAACACTTGATAAAAGTTTATTTTTTACTGCGAGTTTTTACCTTCAAGTCACTTCAAACATAAGCCGTGTTTGGGAACTTGTTACGACACTAATCGAAATTTTCATCAATATAATCTGTTATCCTGAAAAAAAATATCTTATAGGAGGACATTGTATAAATAATAACTAGAGAACTGTCATTATAATTTCGAAAAATAGTTTATTAGTATTGGAGAAGGATTTGAGTTCAAGTTCGCCATAGTGAAGACAATCTTATAGAAGATAACAAATTTTCTATATAAATTATGTCGATATGTGCGGTATATTATTTTCAGTGTTGAACGTCATTGCCCTGCTTATTCAATGAAGATCTCGGGAAACAATTGTGAACCACGGTGATTTTAATCACTCTTCATTATTGATCAGTAAATAAGTGGTTCATTTTATAGTGGTGCGACGTACAACACCAGTCAGACTGTCAACAAAATGATCCAAAAGAATCATACATTTTCTTGCGTGCTTGCATTGATGAAGTTTGGAAACATTGTTCAAGTGTTTCGAAATTATTTTTTCGATTTTGTTTCTTCCTGTACCGTGTGATGTTTTCGTTATGAATTAGAATTTCAAAATAATATCAACGCTAAAATAATGATCTCTTGTTTATTGCCTGTAGTTTTCGAAGACGTTCATAATGAGACTGACTCCATTTCCACGAGCGTTAGTGCGGGTACATCGTACACAGCAATCAGAACTACAATTCCCATGAACCGTTTGTTCCTACAACCGATACTATTTCGTGCCGGCAAGAGTAACACAAACTTTTCCCACCAACCGTTCATGCAAGCAAGATTGACATATACACTTTTCCCACTCACCGACGAAACGCATAGTCTCTATATTCCCACGAACAATCGTTCAAGTCGTAATAATAGTCCATCTGCGCGGCCACGTTTCACTTCCGCGATGAATACGATTATCTGTAGTAGGAATAGAAGTGACCATTCGAGTCGTCTATTGCCACGACCCAGTCGATGGTTCGTGGAGATAGAAGAAGTCGAGCTGCTTGGCTATTTATACGACACGTGGGTTGTGGGTCGGGTCATGGGAATGAACAATTCGAAGAATTACCCCTAAATCTCATCATGTATATATATATATATATATATATATATATATATATATATATATATATATATATATATATATATATATATATATATATATATATATATATATATATATATATATATATATATATATATATCATATATATATATATATATATATATATATATATATATATTTATTATTCACTCAGCTTCTGCGGCACGAATGAGAGGGTTGTAAATGAATGAAATAATGAATTACTCATTTCGACCTGAGAATTGAACTATATGGAGAGAAAAAAAGAAGATATAATCACATCGTCTCTCACACTCATCAAATCTCTCACAGGTGTCATACAAAGTCCTTTTCAACTCACCATTGACAGAGTTATAGCTTAGTTGTGGATATAATTAAATTCAACTATTGGTATTTCGGGCTCAACTTATGTTGTTCCGAAACTATTTTCTTCGCCGGAATTTTGGAGAATATAGTTAATAATATTGTACGATCTTCGAGATGACTGCATTACATTGTATATAATATAATAATGTATCTCCATTATTCTGGTATTAGCACTCATGTTTCGTTATTAAATAGTTCAACACAGTTTATAACAACATAGCGAAGTCAGCTAATTATTAGTCGCCAATAAACTAGAGTATTATTCATCTACATGTTCTGCTATGCATCAGCAGAGAAATGTCTGTTTCCACGAAATACGCGCGCAAACACATTTGGCTCGGAAATAAGCGAAGATATAGTAGCGAAATATCTACTCCATTATAATGAGGCCATTTTGTAGCCAATTTTGAATCTGATCTGTTCTGATCGATCAAATGTTGATAATATTGATAAAAAAATGAAAAAACATTGATATTTCATGATTCAGGAGGCCGTTTGTCCGGGAAATCAATAAAAAAAAAGTCTTCCCACTTCGATTTTCTTTTTAAACCAATGGATTGAATATTCCATAATTACTTGAGAGATTTACGGAAGCATACCAGGATATGGTACGATATGGATGGAGTGGGATGTACTGGATGTACTTCTTGTCAAAGATCAGAATGGAAACAAGATTTCGGCAATGTTACTTCAGCATTCATCAGCATGGTAACAACTCATTGTCTGATGCCGTGGCCATGTTACCTGATGAATACCAGAGACACATTGCCGAAATATTGTTTCTCGTTCGATCTTTGGCAAATACCAGGTGAATGTCTCACAGTACGATGCCCTTACAATATTCCTGCCACAATAATCTTATTATTATCATCAACTTGTGAGAAATAGAGAAAGGCACTTGAGATTGGGTTTAGGCCTAGGTAAGAAAAGAAAGGAATTGTTGCTACCGAAATAATGATCATATTCATTAGAAGATTATCTTGATATTATTCAATAGAAATGTTTTCTATTCACTATTTTTACCATGAATTCGATGTTGTTTGTGTATAAAATGTTCATCATGCATGGTCAGTTTCATTGTATTTTCTATTATTTTGTCCATTTCTACGTTTCAGAAATGAATGTCTTCTGATCATTATTGTCCCATTTGATTGACACCACATTTCAAAATAAATTGGAATTAATATTATTATGAAATAGAAAATTGAATAATTTTAATACAGGATAACATAACAGAGAAAATCACGTCGATTATAGTGTCAGAAAGAAGTGATGGATACAGTTGAAATCATGGGTACTCGAATTGTGGTTGAGTATCATTAAATTGAAATTATGTTATTGGCCCTGATGGACTACATTGAACACATTACTAACATGCGTATAAGCCCGTATATTATTGAATGGTTGATCCATACTTAAATCACACGCCACGTATTGGATGAATATTTGTTGATCAAATTATTACATCAAAGTCATCAAAGTTGACAATGTAAGGAAAAGAAAAAAGTTTTCATGTCATATTTTGTTACATTTAAGACCTGACTGACTGTGAGAAAGCGTCGAAGATGAAACTGATAGTTTACACGCATATGTGAAGTTGATCGATGTGTAACGTTGCATGGTGCATGTAGAATCTCTATTCAGTTTCTATACCGAACTAGAACAAAACATTTTCCAAAAATTGTGTTGTATTGATAATTGAATAGAGCTTCCACTTTATATCTGCAGAGAAGAGGCGTGTACACAATTATATTTCATATCTGATAGAGCAATGAAATACATACGCTATCTCACTCTGTCTGCTTTCCATCTCTCCTATCTCTCTCTCTCTCTCTCTCTCTTTCCAACTGTGTCTTGCCCTCACTCTCCCTCCCTCTACATCCATGATGAATTCGCTCCACCCTCCCGGCTGCTGCAAATTAAACTGCTCTACAGCATTTACCCGCTTGACAGGGCTGTACTGCGTGTTGCGTTATCAGTCTGCAGGAGTATAGTTGCAACACACGGTTGCATCTAATAAAGGGACTAGTCTGATATGTACAGTGAGTGCGTATACAAATATGTGAGCGAAGGATAAACCAAATATAATTGGAATTGGAACATCAGTCGAAACGGGTCGGATATATATTTATGTATGATGTATGATTGTTTTCATGATTGAAATGTATGTATTTTCAATTATACTATTTTCCGACGAGAATATAACACAAGTATAGTCAAAATGGACCTTTTCAGAAGAAAAGCACGTCACAATGTTTCTTATTGAGGTTATCGAATGAAATGGAAGACTGACGGGAGCTTCACCTGGTGTTTGATACAATACAGTCACACAAGCAGTGATGATATTCTGGTAGGCCTAATGCAGTTCGGTTTCTTTGATCACAATATCACATATTTTTAAATTGTTCAATTCAGACTCCCATAGCAGATAATCTACAAATATCCGAGTTTTATAACTCCTACATTCAGGCATTTATAACGCTCCCATTAATAAAATTGACGCATATATTTTCAATCCCGTTTATTTTCGAAATATCACTTCTACTTGAATTTCAAATTATATTCACTTTGTTCACACCCTAGATCCAGGTCTGAACGAATATTCCACAGGAATCTCATCATGGTGTTTTGGTGGAAGTGCCATATTTATCGTGATACACGTATATCGTATTTGATTCCATCATTTATCCAATCGGCTGTTTCACTTCTTTGTTTACATGAATTCGTTGCATGAATGGGACATAGTAAACGTGATTTGAACATGTGAGAGAAAAATTTGTTATCAAAACACTCATAAACCATCATTTTACGGTTTGTGTCTTTATAGAACAGCACTTATTGATGATGAAACAATTTAGGCCTACAACATTGAATATGACTTGAATAATCACGGTGCTGAAATTCTGAGAGAAATAATAATTTCACGCGCCTTGAAGTTTGCAATGGAAGGTTATTCCACACTTTTTCAAATGAATGTAGAATTTAATATGAAATTGAAGACGATGTTGATCCGATAATTGACGATAGAACCCTTAGATTTGTTTTTAATCGTAAATTTCTTTGAGCAAACACAATTCCTGGTTATAAACAAGTGATTTTCCAATTGCATCGCTAACAACACATTGTTCCCAGTACCTATATCACTGTGAATGTCATTGTATTGGGCATTGATGAGAGTTTAATGAATTGATTCGAGAAATACGTTCAAGCTATAAGAAGTGAGCCGTCACCCTTGCCCAGCCTCGGACTATTGCGTTATATTCTCGTTTTTTTCCGACCGTAGTCGTGTGTGGCGTTGAATTATATCAGTATCGATACGCGACTCAATTGCTTATTCCTAATGCAGACTCTCTCCAAGCTGGTGTCTTTTCCATATCCATTCATTTCAAAATCATATATTGTGAATGACTCTCATTCACTACCAGTAAGATGAAGTGCTTATCATGAAGTGACATTGAAGCGTTTGAACCAGAAAATATCATTTCACTGGGCTGATGAACATGCGGCTATAACAACCAAAAACCAAGTCAGAGCATCTTGAATGAAGCCTGCCGTACTGCATCCTTCCCACTTATTATCTCATGCATCCAACTAAGAATATATTACACCAGTTTCTATTTATAAACATATTATTACGTAACATCCAACCACTCTCTTTAAGAGCAAAGTTTGACGCCACGGAATGTTACCTCTTGGCACATTAATATTACACCACACGTATCCAGGTGAGACGATGACTCGAGGCGCAAGCGCGTTCATCAAGTTTGGTAGAAGGAGACGTGCGTTCGAACCCTCGTGCTAGGACACCCCGCGAGTGTAGCGAAGATAACTCTTGTTTTATAATTATTTAGTTACAAACTACTTAGCATAAACGAAGATGTAAAGGTAGACGACAATCTAGGCAAAGCAAAAAGTCGATCTCGTATTTCTTATAGAAAACTATAACTATACACAATAACTAGTGAAGAGAGCAACAGTTTGAATGCATTCGGGAGTATTGGTTTCTGATAACTCTGAACGCATGAAGACGTAGAAAGGAAGATTCCATTTTGCTTCAGAATGATATTTTATCGATTTTAGAAATAGTGATGAATATAAATTTTGTCAGTCATTCATTTGAATGAACTAAATCATCATATCACTACTGTACAGTTTCAAGAATGATGGAATAGTCGATCAAACGATATTCTACTGATGAGCTCAATTGTTACTATTCTTATTTGCCGATGATAATTCTGAACCTTGAATGATACGTAACTCTTGAATGACCGATGTTAGTCTTTCGTGGGACCCATTCTGAATTTCGCTATCTAATTTGATATCATATATGAATAAATTATAAATATAAATTTCTCGTGTCTGATTCCATTCAGAGGCTATGGAAATGTATTCTCGCTGTCATGGCCGCATGCCGAATTTTCAGTAGGTAGAGTAATAGTGTATTATCTGAATCATGTTGCTCTCGAACCGAATTACTTCATGATGAGTGAATCAACTTGACAGTGGAGAAAATAGAGATATGAATATGGTACAGCTTGAACTAAATGATAAACAGACAGATATCAACAGACAGACATATATAGTCCAGACATAAAAACATGGATTCATGAATGCTGTTGGATAGCACAAAGTTATCCGCATTCATTGGCTTCTCATGCCAGTAAATTTGGTATGGTTCAAGAAAAATCGGCTCCTCCACCAAAAACTATGTCTGACCATATTTGATGAGCGTAGCGAAGTCTCCATCCCACTCTTATAGGGCTTTGTCTGTGTGTTTTTTTTTTTTTTTTTTTTTTTTTTTTTTTTTTTGTAAGCACTCCACAGGTCGCAAGGGTTGACTGATCAACATGAAACTTTTTTTGGACACGCAAACTCATCCAACTTAGAACTGTATAGTTTTTGGGATGAATCGGTCGGACCGATTTTGAGATACATCATCTCAAAGTTTCTAAAAACCCCATAAGATTTGGCTGGGCGGAAAATGTTGAAAAATAAAATCACTCCAAATGGGATGAAATTCTCTTTAAATGTGTATACATGGATTTTACAAATTATTACGATTTTTTAAGCAATTCTGATCAGTCGTTTTGAAGAAAAAAAATAAAATGACTGATAATATTCATAAAATAAATCATAAAAATTGTAACAGAATTAAGTTGTCGAGATTCACTGCTTTCTAGATTCAAGAGTTGACCAACAATGAAGTATTTTTTATATGCGTCAAGGTGCGTAGAATACCAGAGTCAATGAAGTGGCAAGAGTAGAACTACTTTAACGACTTTAATAGCTTATTCAGATATCAAGGTGTGTAGAATACCTGAGTCGATAAAGTAGCAAGGGTAGAACTACTTCAAGGACTTTTATACCCTATTCAGATATCTCGCTCATCTTACAACGCATATTTCGCGTTTGACTAGTTAATCATATTGAATGATGTGGAAAAACTATGAATAATCCATACTTTAATTTTGGAGTGATTAAAGTAACACTTGCTATAAATGTAGTTTTCATAGAAGTTATAGTGGGTCCGAATTGATATAACTGGACCAACTGAAGTGTTTCATCTCATGTTCTATGATTTTATTTACATTGAGTTTCTGTGACTCATGACTGGGATGTGAAAAATAAAATGATATGTTTTACCATCATACTTTTCTGAGGAGTGAATCTGCATGGAAAGGTCATGGTCTGTTGTGATATGACATGTGGAAACTCTCAGTCAGGATTGCCGACCATGGTGTATATCGAAATCAGGTCTATTCAATATGGTTCAACAGTTGATATCATTAATAGTTAATGATTCAGCTCTTTAGCCACTGCTGAACCCAGGCATGACTAAGTTTCATGAAATAAACTCTTCAATCGATCGCTATGAAGATTTTCTGATAAATAACATTTTCTATATCAACTTTCTATGAACTAGAGTTCATAGAACTAGCCTAACCTGTTCAGATTATTAATTCACAACCACCTTTTATGTATAACTTGTTGCATCTTTATCCAGGCAAACGATTAGAAGTAAATGCACCTGCGCCTACATATCTGTAATCTAGGATGCACTTAGCTGTTACACTAGAACAATTAACCCGCATGAGTTATGAGACGCAGCGAAGATAACGTAACCACACGCGTGGCTATATAAGACGTACGAGAGGCAAAGTTAGAATAGTTTGCACATCGTCAACATTTTACAACTTTGAATTGATTATCATATAATACTTGATAAAGTTAACTCTTCAATAGTTAATTGAATATAAAATAGACACAAGTGTTCATTGTTGAGTTGGTCATCAATGAATTCATTTGTCATTATTTTTGTGTGCACTCATATTTTCAAATATGATATATTGTGGCTGGAAATCATAGTTCTCAATAGTTGTCGGCACTTCAAATATGACTTTAAAATACTTATCCTATATGAAGTGATATATATAATCACAATCATGAGTATATACAAACATTTTAGAATGAAATAGTCAAACATTTGAATGAGTCATTCTTAGACGAGCTTTAGCGAGGATTCAATTTGACATACTGAAAAAAATTGGTGTTCGTTTTTATGTTGTTTTTTATGTTTTTTTGTCGGTCCTCTAAAGGTCAAACGGCTACAGCTATTAACTTGAAACTTTTTTTTATTATGCGTCCTCATCTAACTTAGATCTGTATAGTTTTGTGGAATTATCGGATGGTAACTTTTTTTTATGAATTTTAGAAATTTCAAAAATACCCGTTAGAATAACACGTCGGAAAAAGAAGAAAATATTTTTATTCTCCAAAAAAAAAAATTAAATTTTGCGTGAAGTTGAGTTACATTCTGATACACATTTATGAGAACTTTCCGCTTGATCGTGTGAGCCATTTTGAAAAAAAACGTAAAATGTGCTAAATTAGTACCACTCGAAGCAGTTTTTTTCCATTTCTTACTTAAATGTCACCCAATTGGCGAATGTAGGCAAAAGTTTGGCAAAAAAGTCGACATACTATTACTATCTGCTCGTCTAACAACGCATATATGGCGTTTTCCCAGTTAATAATAATACGTGTAGATAATTAATTGTGTGTTATGTTCACGATGACAACAAATCTTGTAACGATGACAGATAATACTACTGATCGATATAATACCAGAACCGTGCATCCTTATCATGAGAATGATGCATCTACTGTACTTAGGAATATTTTGAACGATTCAAACTGATTTTTGTGACAATCTCAATATTTTGGGTCATAAATAGTTGAAGGAAGAAAATAATTCAAATTCATATGAGAAGTAGTTGATTTATTCGTTCACACGTGAAATTTCATGATATAAATATATTATCAGTGTCCAATAATCAACTGAATAAATCAATATTCACACATCCATTATTTCAGAATGAGGCAGTTTTGGTAATGAATGGAGAACCAAGAATTGAATCTTCAAATATAAGTGAAGTATTTAGAAAATGTGTAATTGATTATTATACTGTATAATTCATCATGATTCATCTTCTCTCTCAGGGCAGCGAGCAACAGGTTGGAGCGGCAGAATTCAGAGGCATTCTAATGTCTAGAAAGAATACGCCAGCTGCCTGCCGCCTAACTCGAGTTACAAAAACGAGACTCAACTACAGTGTAGATTTAGTAATGATAACAATCCTATCCTGAGCTATTCGACAATTCAGGTAGCTCACAAATCCTGGCAATTTTCGATCCACTCATGTATACACACATGTGGATGGAAAACAATTAGTCATGGCTAGCTATTGTGCAGATACCAACAGCAATGAAACCACGTGGGTGAAAGTGAGATTACCATGGTCGGGTGTGGAGTAAATATCGCGGTCGGATGTGAGCATAGGAAGTGCGAGCTAGGTGGTCCGGAAAGAGGTTATGCCGCAAGCATTTCCTGCATGACTACTGACCACCTATCGTTCACCGAGAGTGTGTGAGTGAGATAGAGAGAGAGAGGGAGAGAGAGAGAGAGAGAGAGAGAGAGAGAGAGAGAGAGAGAAAGTGCGAGGGAATGGAAGACAATGAGAGAGAGGGATAGAAAGTGAAGTACATACCACATAATATAAGGCGTCGATAGTTATGGTTGTAACGCTGATAATATTCCAAGTACATCATGGATGAATATTGAGTGATTATTATGATGTTGTGATTAATTTCTTCGTCATGTTCTAGAAATGTACGTTTTTTTTCTCTGATCGGAACAATATTATTTCATGAAGGCTCTAGAGATAAATCTCCCCAATCTATTGTGGAGCTAATTGAAATATATTATTGGCTATAGTATTGTAAAATTCCAACCATATATTTTAATTTTGACTGTAATTGAATAGACAAATAGGTCCATCATCGAAGGTTGACTATGAATTACAAAAAAAATAATTGTACGATATTGAATTTGTTACATTGGGAGAAAGATTGAGAAACACATTTTTCCACTCAGATTTGGAAAGTCTCGTTTATTTGAAAGTTCAAGTTAAACATGATGATTAGTGGGAATCCATAATGAATAATTCACACTTGAGATTTTTGATGGAGGTGCCAGAATGATTAGATAAGCGTGAACACATGGCTATCACTTGAATAGGTTCATCCCGTATTGGGGCTTGCCTACGGTCTAGCAGTGTCGGAAGGATAATTGTAATGAGATGATGGATGGGATGCTGATTTAAAGGTTTCTTATTGATACACTAGCATAAATAGTGGAAAAAGCAGTTGTGACATGTATTGTGAAAATGACTCTCTAGTATTCACCTAGATCCACCAAGGTAACACTGTGAAGATGGTCGGTTACCCTGATTGACTTGGATCCTATTATGAATCCTCACCTTCCGCCTTCCGGTCACATGGGAAAACCAGGTTACCACTGAGCTACCAGTGTCGGTTTGGTACCTGAGAAAACAAACGTGTTCTATTGTGTATTCATCACACAAGCTGGGATCGAGGTAGTGATTGAAATTGTATCGGAGATTAAGAGCCGAATGGGTAGATATAATAATTATGTAGCATTTAGAAAAACCATTGGAAAAGTTTGAGAAAATCTTGAATAGATGAGCAATTTTGGAAGGAGAAATTCTCTCAAATTTGTTTGATGTTTGATGAATTAGATTGAATTTGACACATTTCTACAAATTCTCACATGAATCAGACGAGACGTTCTGAAAGGGCAATTCAATTCTTTTTTATATCAGTTATATCTTACGTGATGGCTGTCAAACGTCGTGTGGATTTCAGACATTCAGATGACGTGATGTTCGTATATTGTACACGAATATCTCGCTCACCTCACAAAGTGTATCTAGCATAACGCTCTCTCACGTTTGCTCATTAATGTACATTAATGTATCAAATATAACGAGTAAAGAGTAAAACGTATAATACGTACTTCAAAATTCACCATGGGATTTACACATCATGCATGCATACATAAGGAGATATAAATGAATCACTTGAGACTATTCATGGATGATGAACCATGCAAACTCAATCATTTCAACACTTCGATCTTCCGTTCAGCATTATTATTTATGTTTTTTTCAAATAATTTAACCGAGAATGGTTTGATGGTTGGAATATGTATATTATTGCTTTTCCACTACTCATAACTTTACTCTTTACTCTTTACTTTTTTTACTACTCATAACATAATGCACTAAACTGTTAAAACATATACTTTGCTCCTACAGTATTCTCTGACAACAGAACTATTTTCATCTTCATCTTTATAAGTTGATTCAATTCATTTAAACTGCTGAAAACCTATGAAAACTAAATACCCTTGTGTTTCAGTTCCAACCCGACGAGTGTTGAATCCATATATCTATTACTCTCTCTTTCCATCTATCCATATCTCTCTCTCTCTCTCTCGTTCTATCTCTCTTTCTCTTTCTCTTTCTCTTTCTCTTTCTCTTTCTCTTTCTCTTTCTCTTTCTCTTTCTCTTTCTCTTTCTCTTTCTCTTTCTCTTTCTCTTTCTCTTTCCCTTTCTCTTTCTCTTTCTCTCTCTCTCTCTCTCTCTCTCTCTCTCTCTCTCTCTCTCTCTCTCTCCCTCTCTCCCTCTCTCTCTCTCTCACTCTCTCTCTCACCCACTCTCTCCCTCGCTCTCTCTCTCACTCTCTCCCCACACTCTCTCTCTCTCTCTCTCTCCCTCTATCTCTCTCTCTCTCTCTCTCTCTCTCTCTCTCTCTCTCAGTTTCATGACGTCACGACGTGTTGATATGACGTGTTGCAATTCCGTTAGAATGAGAAACGTGAAATACATCGAGCAATACTGAAATGTAACACAATCAAAATGGTGTTTCAGAAAGTTTATTCGGAAGCTCGTCGACACTGAAGGGAAGTTTTACTGTTAATCAAACAAAGTGTTTATCTGTAGGTGATGGTCCATCTCTTTCTCTTCTCGCCAACGGTTTATTTTACACTCAAGTTGAAATAAACCGAACCGTTCCATACGGTTGGTTGTGTTGCCCGACTCTAGCCATTACTGTTCTAAATGTGGATAACTTCAGTGAATGTAGACAGTGAAACAGAGTGAATAAAATTCTCCTGATATGTTACTCCGTACGGCATAACATTATATGAGGAGATGCTGACTTGACGATGCTCTCAGTGTTGAAATATATGTTTGCAGACACGTTTTACTAAAATGTGAGAGTCAAATAATAATGAAAGCATACTCTATCTTTCCAGCAATGTAGAGTTAGAAGGTGATCATCACATAAATTGTGAGAAAATCACTTGCGATGTGTTGTGCTTTCCAGGCACGACACCCCCTTGCCATCGTCACCGTCCTTCACATCTTTCTACGCCTTCATATCTTCCCACCACTCTTCGTCCTTCACTCTCTTTCACGACCATCTCTTTTTTTCACATACCACTTCATCAATTCTTCCCAACTTACTACACTCCTCTTTCAAAGTCTCACCTTGATATTCGCTCACTTCTATCCCTCACCTGAATTATCATTCATATAGATGACATCACATGGTATGATATTCGAGGACCTAATATTCTAATATTTTTCAAATAATTGTTTGTTTCTTTCACTTCCATTCACTACAGTGATATGCAGCGTGCGTTTTTAGATGAGCAATATAGACCCACTTGTGTGAAATGTGATGAAAGCTATATACACACCTCAATTTATTATATCAATTTAATTTATTATTTATTAATTTTCTATAGTAGATCAGTTATCGATTGAGAGGAATTTCCTGCAAAAACTATGAAACTCAGGAATACAGTGTATCATTGTATTAGCATGTTCAAATTCGTTGGATATTGTATCTCATTCCGCATTATTTCCTGAATTTTCATTATCTGGGTTATTCTTGAGGTTTTTTCAAACATTTCGGAATGTTTTCTCTCAGAAGTGGTGTAACCGATTACGCATCAAAACTTAGTATGAATTTGAAATGATAAAATCTGTTTACGGCAAGTTTCAAAAATATTTTCACTTCCGCTTGAACTGTGAAGCGTACGTCAAAAATTGAGAATTGTTTCTTCAAGTAGGCCTACGGTTGAGATTGAGCCTTCGCTTCGGTAATTCAATTATCATTTCATTTTTCTGAAATTAAATTTCTCACAATTAATATTCAGTGATGATAGGTGAATGGAATATGCGTATAAAAAAACTCAGATATATTTGCATATTGATCGAGGTAGACCTGTATTGGCTCAAACTTCATTCACCGTATATCTGAAAAAATGTCTCACGATTTTGTGACCGATCACTACGGTTGTACTAGGGTGAAATTGCATTCCCAAAAATGTTCAAAATGTTTATATTGCTCGTCATGAGTATGCAATTTGGAAATGGATGATAGTTTGAATCATTATATTGAGGAAATAACAGTCTCCGACAAACACACTGCGAGCTTTCCGAATTAGAATTCACCTGTTCTGAAAGGAATACCTATTTAACTGGTGAAAACTCAAGGTAAGAAATCATTAATGTGGAAACTTAACAGAATTCAGAGTGTATCTCAGATGAGAACAATTGATACCGTTATTGTGGATACCAAGTTTTTTCTAAAATCATATTTGAATAATTATGTAAAAAAAATTCTCATTTAACCTCATATTAAAACCAGGATTAAAATTTCATCACGGACCAACAGAGACATTTTCTGAATGAAAATGAAAATCCGTAATACAGATTGAACGATTCTCGTATATTTTTGAACCAATTTGAATATTTCATTCTGAATCAAATCATATGAACTATTTATTCAAATATAATTGTGATTGAAATTAACGAACTGAAGAATTAATCCAGTTTGAATCGGAAATTAGATCTCTCGTTTGACTCAGTCGATCAAGACATTCTGTTGGCAATTGAAATCGAATCGAGCGTGAGTTCGAGTGGCTCATATGGTATTACATTTCTCAAACATCATTCATATACCGTTTGAACAACAATCAGATTGTGGGATACTCAAGTAAATATTGACCATCAATAGAGAAGTATATACATTTTTCGATATATATATATATATATATATATATATATATATATATATATATATATATATATATATATATATATATATATATATACATATATACATATATATAGAAGTTATATGGAAAATATATTATATCATCGTATCATATTTATTATACAGCCGATTCATTGCAAAAGTTCAAAACTCTTTCTACATTGTTGATCAGCTTTAATTTCTGATTGAATATAGTTGGACTTCACAACTGCTGTATATACTCGATCACTTCTATATCGACTCGAAAGTTGGATGGTGAATGAACAATGTCTACATGCATTCAATTTCATTTTAACATACTGTGGTTGAGGCAATATTATTGCAAGCTTTACTCACTTTTCAAACGATTGTGCATTGTTTCACAGCAAAGTTCGTTTAACAAAGTTATCCAAGGTATATGGCAGCTTCATACATTTCCCTGAATGTTTTGTTATAAATATTCAAAATCCTCCCCCTGTCTCATCTGTTTTGATTAGTAAATCGCCCTTGGGCTTGGTCGATCAAGATTGTCCGCCCCGCTGCTGTGGATGAATGTTTTCCCCCTCCTCGACCCTATTTTATACTCACAGCACTATATCTTCACCAGGCATGCCACACGGTGCTGTAGAGACATGTTCTTGTTTTTTGACTATCCGAGTCTAAAGACAGACTGTCAAGACAGTGAACACGGGGATTTTAGTGTTCTCGCAATCGCTTTCATTTGTATGAGGTCTTTTCAGGTGTCAGCATTCGGACACATTGGAAGCATATATCATCATTTCAGAAAAATAATTAGAGCTGTGAATAAATGCATGACGAAATGAAATAAATGGATTATTCGAATTAGAAAAAAAAAATGATCAACAAGCATATTGATTCTGTATAGCAAATTGGGTATCTGTAGAAAACATTGAACTAGTTATTTGATTCAACGAGAATACCTAACAAAAGACTCGTATACGTACAATATATAGTTGATATTCTCATGAGTTTAGCGAGTAGCATCTATAGCATCTGAATGAATAGTTTTTTTTGCAACTCTTCAAAATACCAATGATATTACATTTTTTAATATAGGCCTAACAAATGTTCAGAACTTTTGAATCGTCAATTTAATGTTGTCATACAAGTGAATTGATGTACACTTGCAATGCTGATGATTACAAATACAAATGGCATGTACTAAACAGTGATCAAAGTGCAGTAATTGATAGAGTTGTGAAGCAAATAATTGAAAATAATTAACTCAGTGGAGTCGAGGCTTGTATACGAGAGCGGAAGGAGCCTCTGAATAATGAATAAATACATCGATTACATCGCCCAAGATAGGGCGATAGAACATGGAATAGAACATGGTGATACAATAATACACTTGTCCTTCAGGTTTATGTTGATGATATTGAAACTAACATCTAGAAAATGATTATAACTATTTTATACTAATACATATGTAGAAATTATGAAAAACCATTGAGAATCCAATTTTAGATCAATTTTAGCTTTCAGAGGAATTTAACTCTGGATTCCGATTTTACCTTAAATAATTCCGAAGTTATTTCACATATAATTCATGATTCCTTAATCTAAATGAAATATTTGTGAATGAGATACTCAAATGAGATATTTAATATAAATTAGATAAATGAGATATTTGAACTTTGGTTTCACTGAGTATAATTCGTCAAGTGTTGTATATTTCTAAAAGCAATTATACAATATAGGCCAACCCATTCACTATAGTGTATGAACACAATCACAACAAACATGTCCAACACATATCAGAATATTTTTTCATGATTTTTAAGTAAGTTCTCAAGTCAAAATGTAATTATTGATGACGACTGAGAGCATTCCAATTCGAGATGCCCGACACACTCTTGACTGATCTGTCACATGAAATACAGGAATACTACGGGCATAAAAATGTATAACGTATATAAAATATGTGAAAATAAAATATCACCGTGTGTTCACCGAATTTATACTACCATTTCATGTATATATATGGCAATAAACTCATATGTCATATGATACGTAACTTATTTAGCTGTTGGGGCATCAACTCTAGCTACTACCATTCATAGTTCATACCATCACATCTCCGATCTACATTTCACAAATAAACTATAATTTTCTCATTCGATTGTTTCCAAAAATATATATTATATGAGACGACCAATGTATCTTCTCTCAGTGTGATAATGTATAATTGCATTTATTTATTCTGCTGTGCATAGAGATCAGGTCAAACATGGAATCGTACTGCAGACTCGCGGATTCATTTTTCGAATCAGGGTTGAAAATAATAATCAATTATACCATGTATAAGATCGACGTTATTTGCCTTGTTATCAAGCATGCAGTTCAATATCATGATCTTTACCATTATATGTACTGTCATTGATAGAATTGTAATTGAAATACTGAGAATGAAATGAAGTATTCTTCAACAGTGATTGTTAAATATGATTTCCATATTGGTATTCATACTGGAAAAGATTGCTGTCATATGATCAATCCAAATTCACAAAGACGAAATTTCAAACATTAAAAGTGCTGTGGAAGTTTTGAAGAGACAAGAATGCATGCAATGGACGAAACTTCCAGTTTAATGGAATGTCATACTCAATATTCAAATTAGATGTTCCATTATGATTCCATGGGCAGCAATATTCTATCAATTTACAATCATTCGTGAATATTTGTGATGAAATTATCTGAAAAATATTTGAAAAATAATAATTTAGTGATTCTGATTTCCGTTCTCATCGACACAATTTTCAACATATACCGTCATCGTAGCTCATGCAGTCAATGGAGGTACGTTGCTTTTGAACTAACTTCACGGCGCGTGGGTACGAGTCCTGCATCACGCACGAGTTTTTGAAAACATCCGTTCACTTTTCATCACTTCATGATTTCATCATCACCTGCTCAATCGCACCCCCATATAACCTGGTGGAAATGGGACGGTTGTCAGAGAACTTGAATCTGAAAGATGACAAGAGTACAAGTAGAAGTTGGTTACTCTTAATACTAATGCTATTAGTTTCCGGTTATTATTCACAGAAATGATTTTCACTCAAAATGTGTTCCGGACTTTCAAAAACTGACAGACTTTCATCTGCCGCTGAAAATTATGGTCACATACAGCGCAGTTCTGGTGTTGAAGCTACTTGGTTCCAAATAATCAAAATAGGGTGGTAAGATCGCCCTTGAGGTGCCCCATCCAAACGATCCCACCTTTCATCCACAACCTGATAACCTAATTGGGGAACAATGATTTTGTATCAAGTTTCGATGTTATTGAAAAACAAGGAGAGGTTGGAGAAGAAAGTGCAGACCCAAAATGGAGACAATAAGGAAGAAAGAGGGCGGAATCATTTATGAGGACTCATATTCATTATTGAATCTCATATAGGTTGATATAATTGTAAAGATAGTACATTTCATTTCAACATATTTCTTAGTGTCTATCTCAAACTTAAGAAGTTATTCTCATCTTTCACCTGACGGTTAGACTAGAGAAAAGCTAAACAGCTGATCAATTTTGGTGAAATGATCGAGCGCTCGACAATGAACCGGAAATCAGTGTAGGAACTTTCAGAGAGTTGATATTCACACAAAAACGCACTATATATGCCAGTGTGTGAAATCTACTAACCACTCACATTTATTTCAAAAATCTATAAACATCGAATCAAATCCAGGAATGAAATACATCGTTCATGATTTCATATTCATCATTCATCATAATTGATGTTTCGTTGGAATACGCGTTTCCTCCGAATTGCGTACGTCACCAACAAGTTTGCTACTTTTGATAATAAAAATAAAATGCAAATTAGCACACTTTTGAATAATATTTATCTTCCTTTCAACAAAGTTTCAAGAGAACCTGTTATCTCAGCCACTGCCACGGGGAGTTTGTCTTTTTTATATTTGCCCGCCGAGCTCAAAAAAAGAATTATAAAGAATAACTTGTAGTGGCAAAGTTTCTAACATCTTTATTTGTTAACTTTTCGATCAGTTTTGCTCGTAGTTTCAGCAAACTTGGTTACCCTATATTCAAGCATACAATAGTGTAGACCGCTAGACTGATCGAGCGATGGACAAAGAACGTTAGATCGCTAGACTGCTATATCGTTAAATCGTTAGTCCCGTTAGATCTATGGACTGTTGAACGTCGAACCTGTTGGATCAGTCATACAGTTTATTATTCAAAACGTTTCCAACAATTAAGTTATTATTATTATTATTGTTATCATTTATTGTTGTTATTATTGTTGTTATTGTTATTATTTTTTTTTTTTGGTACCTCGTGGGTTTGACAAGTGTCTGTATGACTCTCATCGAGAAGAGGTAGGATAGCATGGTGGTAAGGAAGTGGTCGTGGCCTATATTGTGGAAACCTTTCCGGCATTAGCCTAGACCAAGGGAGAGGGAAACCACGAAAAAAAAAACTGTAAGGATTGGCGGGGATCGAACCAGGTTCGATATGTCCCTTTACCTCCCGGATCACATGAAGCGAGTGCGGTAACCAGTCGGCTACATGTGCCAGTGTAGTTCGATCAGATAGTTATACATTCTGCATGTTATACCAATATACCGATCAACTGACCGTCTGTTCGACTGTCATGCATTTCCATCGTTATACTGTCAGACGTCGTACGATCTTCAGATCATTAAATTGATAGAATGTGATGGAAAGCCTCACAATGATAAGACCATTAGATCGCAGAACATTTATACCATTAGACATGCTGTATCAGTGGAGAAATAACGTTAGACTCGTTATACCATCAGATGTATGGTTCGTTGAACAATACTCTTACACTATTAGATCGCTGGACATTCCTACCATTAGACTACCAGATCCGTAGAGCAATACCGCTTAACTCAATATACCTTGAATCTACCTGAATCTATGGATCGTTGAACATTTATACTGATATACCGTTACATCGTTGAACATTTTCATCATTGTACAGTTATATTGATTAAATATCCGGCATTTAAGGATGGACCATTGGTAGGTTACATCACTGGAATTTTAAAATGATGGATCGTTTAACCATTGAATCGTCACACCGTTATAGGCCACTAGAATGTTGATGCATGGGCACTGCACGAATTAAATTTAGTTCATCACGATTCACTTTCTACTCTTCACTATTTGAATGAAGTCCATACTCATCAACGACAATCAATGCAAGTATCCACTTCCTTTGTTGCGATAATGAACGTTGAATCATGCAAGGTTGAATTCAGATTGATGTGGGTATAAATCAAACTAATCGCGAGTAAATTTTTCTAAATCTTCTAACAGAATAAATATAACCCATCATGGAAAAGTTCCTATTCAATTATAGTTCTTTCAGCATTCTCGAACCTCAAATTGTTATATGATCAGTATTTTCACTTCAAACCCATAGCTAACTGAATGAGTTTATACTTCAATCATCGTACATCCCCATATCCTGTAATACATCAGCTATAGTCAACGTCCTGGTATGCCGGCGTCAGCGTCGATCAAGGCTTACTGGTTCCGGTTCCTGTATTGCTTCGGCCCATTGGTCTGCCCTCTTCCGGTCCACCAACCCACAACCTTACCACTCCCTCTCTTTCACCCTCGTCCCCCTCCTGACCGAGAAGATGGCAATTTATAAACAACGCAGGGGAAATTAAAGTAAATAAGAACACCTACCTGTCAAATGTTTTTTGTTGTGGAAAATGAACAGAAGGCGAGAAGGAAAAGTTGTAATGATGTATGGTGTTCCCGGGAGCGAACAATACAGAACTATTGAAAAACCTCATAGTAGATGAAATGAGAATATATAATATGTTAGTGAAAATATAGGCCAAGAGAAGACGAAGAAATATGGGGGGGAAATAAATGAATATGAATATATAGGAGAAGAAATATTCGACTACCCAGAGCTAAATTTCATTAAAATCATAAATCAATGGAATATCGAATTATTATTGAAAATTCACAATTATCGGAATGAGTTGTCTCAATATGATTTGACTCGACGCAGTGATTCAAACATCATAGCGACTGTGTTCACACGTTCTCTCGAACTATAATTTCTAATTGGTAGTTGGTTAATGTTATTCAAAAGTTTAAACAGCTCGATTACCAGTATTCATCATTCTGAATGCCATTCAAATGCATGGTGATATAATCATGATCAACGTTTAGAAGTATTTGAATTGATTTAGGACAGAAGATGATATCGTAATTTCGCGCAGTATTCATATTTCTTGAAAACAAAAATCATAGAACTACATTTTGTCACAATGTATTCTCTTCTCTTCTAGTATATGTTTCTCCTCTTCTTTCTTCTCTTTTTTTCCTTCCTTTTGTTTCTTTCCTCTTCTCCTTCTCTTAAGTTCACATGAGAAACACCAGAACTCAAGTCTCACTGACAAATATCAATATTCAATCTGTATTTATTGTTGAATTATACAATTTTCCCATATTTATTTCATATGTGGGAATTATCTGGTCACACTTGTCGAATCCTGGCACCTCCACCTATATCTGAGCTACTCATTTCAACTCACTGAAAATGGACTATACGTATTTGAATGCCATATTACTCCTTCAGAATGATGATGGTCCTCATTATAATCAATTATTTAACTCATATTTTCGTTATTCTTATTCATTAACAATTATTGATCAAAATGATATTTTCCATCTTTATTTTGAATTTTCCGTTCTTTGCTTGGAAACCTGTCTTTTTCAGTTGAAATTACTTTCGAGATACCATCAAACCTATAAGAACAATCACATGACAGTGAACCAAATGAATGAATCACAGTGCGAGAACAATGAGAGCACAAAACTTTAACTACACTGATTAATTTGATTTCCCTATCTTTAAGCTTTTGTGATACTTGAAAGTGAGTTGCCTACACGACTACTCAGACAATCGTATATAGATATAGAGCTTTGTGCGCCTCCAGATAACATCTGTATTCGTAGCGTGAGAGGAGGTATTCGGTAAAGAGAGAGAGAGAGAGAGAGAGAGAGTAGTGGTCCATTGAGGGTAAAACAGCTTCCTCTAGAACAGATCTTTACACACTGACTCATTTGAGTGAGTGTTAATCATATACCTCAAACCCGCATTCGAAACTTCAATTAATGATAGGGGTGAATGTCAGTAACCATACACAGCTTAATGAACTTGGTGTGATATGATTCCAATATATATATAATATATATATATATATATATATATATATATATACATATATATATATATCATATATATATATATATATATATATATATATATATTTATATATATATATATATATATATATATATATATATATATTTATATATATATATATTATATATATATATATATATATATATATATATATATATATATATATATATATAGTATATATATATATATATATAGTAACTCGGGACTGTCTACTGCATCATTTAACTGACTCAGATACGCTTTAAGGAGATACCGTAGGTTCTAGTACCGATTTCTATTACTCTGACCATATATATATATTATTATAATATATCTGTTGAACCATTTGAAAATCCAATCAAGTGGTTCATTATTAATGAAGATCATTTCAAACATTTCGCTACAAAATCTCATCAGTGACGAATAAGTGTACATCATACAATCATTGTGATACATCATTGTTAACCTACGTATTCCAGAGTATATTCTAGAACGTGAAAATAATCATCAAAATGCCCGGAACGTTTCCATAGATAAGTATTCTATCGAATAATCAATCCTAATTGAGTTCAATAACTATTAGATTATTGGGATAGAATGAAGAAAACTGTTTCCGATTTTCTTGTTTTATTCACTGAAGAGGTAAAACCAATGTAGAATGTATTTTTTTGATCCAAAATTGCAAATTTCATCATGAGAATTACTTTACAAAATTTGTATATAGGTAAAATGGTAGAATCATTGTTTCTACATTCATAAAACTATTTTCCCTATCAGAGTTTATCCACAGGGACACTGATAAATGTTGTTACATTATTAATCGTCATCTTTCTTTGAAATGTGTCACGCGCAATTATGAATTGTGTTATCTCTGGTGCCCCAAACTTCCCCCCTTTCTACCCCGTCCCACCCTACATTGAAAGGGTTATAAAGGGTTGGTGTATGGATTGAACCAATGTTATTAACAACTCCCTCCTCCCCCGGCACCAGTCAAGCTACGATCCATTAGCCAAGCAGTCTTCAGCAGTGTTAATACGACTAGTTAGTAGAATAATGTTCTAATGTTACATTAAATTGAGTGGCTGTTTTACAGTTAGCTGTTAACTGATAACACGTTAGTTACGATTTACATGAATCATACTTTGGGAATTGGTTAACTATAGTTTGACTGGCATCAGTTAATGAAAGAAGGTTTTGATTTCAAACTTCATTTTGAGTGCTAAGAGGTCACTCGGAATTCTGTTCATTCTATTACAAAAATTGAATTTTTTCATATTGTGAATTTGTGATAAGACAGTAATTATACATAGCGTGGGCTGCTTCACATGACATTGGGATTCCAAGCAATTAAGCAGTGGGTTACCCTGGTTATATAATAATAGTTATCAAGTCAAAATGGACATGAATTGTCATTTATGCGTGGAAGAGAGTTGCAATGCTCTCAACTTGAGATACATACGCTTACAGAATCAAGAATAGAATTATTTATCGTTCACACAATTCTGTGAGATTGGTCACTATCTATAGATAGGTTTGAATTATTTTGTAACATATCACTTATATACTCGACATTTCTGATGTTATGTATTGAGTAGTTTCTGAAAAGTTTTATCAATTGATTCTCTTTACAACCATGTTGAGTTATCACTTGTGATGAGTCCTCTTGGTTTGATTATCAATGTGAATTCTGAAATTCATGAACATTTGTTCATTTTTTTGTATGTGACACAATTGAGGAGCAGATGTACATAACTCTCATGAAACATCAGTATATGTTCATGCTTTTCATGTTCATTTGAAATATTTCACTTTCACCAGTTTGCTTGAGATTCGTTTTGAGCACCATTGACATAGATAATAAATATTGATGAATGATGTTTCTTTTAGCTTATGAAACAAAATTTTGTATTTGAATCGTAGTTGAAAATTTGATGAAGAAATATCTTGAAGAATCTAATTCAAAGTATTTCATATAAAATGTTTCAAATTTCTGAAGAAACTGAAAGATTTTTTTTTTCTGGGTAATATTCTTAATTTGAGTCATTCCATGTTCCTATTTTGATCACCTTCACTTGAGCATTCAGACTTTACTGACATGAATACGCAAGCATATGATTCAAAAAGATAAAATTGGTAAGAATATGATTGATATCATATACATGATAATTCCTATGAAATTTCGTATTTCACAACCGTTCGTACGCATCAGTATTGATATTTATGAAACGATGCCATGACGACCCAAAACACGAAACAAATGTATCGAGAATACATGCAGAATTTATAACAATGAACTCCTCAATCTCATTCAGTCTAAAAAATATATCACATCATGCTTCAACAGTCAAAATAATATCGCTATTTTGTATAACTTGGAATGTTTCATAATATTCTCGAATGAGGTAATAAACTCCTACTTTTTATATACGTGAGCCGTGTTGCCATCTCTACAATTTAGTATAGCTGACAACATGTTCCGGAATTTCAACAGAGAACCACTCTTGATATCTGAATAAACCAGGACTAACTGAGAAGAATAAAGATAATCAGGATCAGAGGTTCCAATATGAAGGACAAAATAACCAAAGATGAAAAAATGAGAACTAAAGGATAATAAAACTATTATCAAATTCCTAACCTGTTGATGTTGATATTGATTGATATTGATATTTGTATTCATTCATGGAAATTGGCATTACATATGCAATTATATGGCAAGTCATCAATAAATATAGAAACAATACATACATACATACATACCAAGCTTTCAGACCTACGACAAACAATGATGTAATACAAAACTAGACGAACAATTCATTCTGCACCTGTATACAAACACATGATACCATGGTGGTTAAATACTACCATGGAATAAAGAAGGGTTACACTCTTTTTCTATGATACTACCAAAGCCATGCATATTGGGCCAATGGATCGTCAATAGAATATAGTGCGTCGTTAAACCCAATACATGACAAAAAACATGTATATGGTATTGCTAAAAATGTGATAAGAGACATCTTGTATTTTCAAAAAGTGTAGCTATATATTCACAATCGATACATCTAGCTGTGTTAGGTTTGCCTTCATTCAATGCAATACAATCGACATTTCTTGATATAAAGTCATTACTAATTACTACACTGTACACTGATCATATTTGTGTGAGCCTATATTCTTCTCGATTCCAAACTGAAAATTTTAGAAATATGAATAATGTTCATTCAAATGAGTACAATATGACACTGACACATGATAAATATATTATGAACTATGCATAATAATACGTACTGATACATAATGAATGTTCATAAAATATAATATGATGTACGGATTGCGTGATCACAGTGCATCATTATAATACGACTGCATATAAATTATGGGCTATTCGTTAAAATGCTGTTTTTCTTCAATATTATCTTCGTGTATTAACTCAAAGAAAAATACGGAATGGAAAATATTCAATAAAGCATATTCTGTAAACACATAGCAAGACGATAACATGCTGAAATAACTTGATTCTATTCTTATGAAGAAACAAGTGACTGATTTATACTTCTGATACCTTGTCACAAAAGGTATAAACTATGTACAGCTTCATGATTTATTCTTTCTTGCATGTTTTCAACATTGTTTATCTTACCTGTATGTTTTCGTTTCATAAACGACTCGGAGAAGTTTCGTGAAATTCTCTCCCTTCTCGTCTGTTGAATTTACGAGTTGTGTTCTCGTTAATATTTGATACCAATAGAGAAGCGTCTTGAAATATATTGGATGGGTAACAGTTTTATATTCACTGGCATTATGATAGAATTTATCCAATTATATAATCTCTTCATTCTTGAAGATGTCAGTTAAGTCGCAACTTCAGCTGAGTATTGACCTTATTCAACAGCCAAGTCTATGAGAAAGCATTTTATCAAGAGGTACCCCTTCCAATTTCCTCAGAAGAAAATTCAGTAGATAGTTAATAAATGAATGGATGGGTGAATCAACAAATATGTATTGATATATATATATATATATATATATATATATATATATATATATATATATATGAATATACATATATATATATATATATATATATATATATATATATATATATATTTAAATATATATATATATATATATATATATATATATATATATATATATATATATATATATATATATATATATATATATATATATATATGTAAGAATGATTGAATGATACTAAGTTATAATTTATATATATTCATTTAATTTATTTATGTGATAATTAATTGATACTGAACAGAATGTGGACAGATGCATGAATGAACAGATGCATGACAGAATGAATGAATGAGATGAATGACTGAATGAAAATATTCCAATATTTCTCTTACCAGTCGACAGAATTTGCATTTCTTCCACTTCATCCTATAATTGTAGAAATTGGAACGTATATAGATTTTACATCACTCACTTGGCCATCCTTTCAATAATCAAGTTTCACCATCATCTATAATCGTTTGAATGAAGTTCAATTTTGATTCAATATTGAAATATCAGATGTTCAAAAAATCTCAATTTTCTAGATTCATCAAAAATTGTGTTCATAACATCATCATAGGAAACAATAAATATACGTGAAATTAAACCCTAAGTATGTTATATCGATTCAACATTGAATGCAACATAATCCATGAGAATTCGTTATAGTGAAAAAATATCATCTTATATTACTGTATCATTATTTTCCATTTCATCTTTCAATTTTTCAATTCATATATCATATTCATATATCATTCGATAATTACCATTCGATTATATAATACCCGTATTTCATCAAATATTAATTATCATTCGATTATATAATACCCGTATTTCATCAAATATTATTAATATAATTTTTTTTTTTCAAGTGATTTGCTGAATACTATCATTCGGAATACGAGGTCGAAATGAAAACTATATTTTTTGATAACAGCTGCTATGAAGAGTTGTATTCTCTCTTGCAATACAATCTCTCCGCATAACAAACCAAAACCATTTCTATCATCTGCAGATATAGTCACCCATGTTAGGTATTATTTATTGGCTCAACATTATCGACTTTTCCGTAGATCAAGAGGTAACCGACCACCCCTAATCTTTAAAGCTGCATGCTTCCAACCTGATCACTGTACTTGAAATGTATTCCTGGTGCCAAGTGAATTTTATTGATCATTCATAAGGGTGATTTCAAGTATTATTCAGTGGCCAGGTCATACGTGATGTCTTTGGATGAATGAGTCTAGCGTTTTAATTGTTGAGAATTAAATTTGTGAAAATAGTTGTGCTGGTGATATATATTGATACTGAAATAGAACACCCGAATAGAACAATCAACTTGTGTGATGGTCTCGCTAACTATATGAATAAATACATTCTTTGAAGTAATGTTCATAAGAATATCTGAATGGTTTGAACTGTGATTTCAATAAAAATATATTGAAAATACAGATAATTCCGATTCAAACTCAATACGCTCAGAAATTTCTTCATTTCGATATTTTAGAATCTCTTCAACAACAGAACAGAGATTGTACATACCATTTCACTCACTTGATGAGCACAGATAACACGCAATTCCTCCGAAATGAACAGTACAATCTTTATTTTACGATTGAAACGAATCATCAGTCCATTGTTACTGAGATTTTCACATTTCAAAGCTGATGCATTCATAGAAAAATCATCCATCATTTATTCATTTCGATATTCATAATTTAATACCACAATTCATAATGATCTATTTTTCACTCAGTGTTTAGTGAAAGATGAACATTCATTTGTGAAGAATTTTGGAAGCGTTCGAGACGGAAATGATTGTTTGCATAGTGAATCACACGCCGATTTAATTCATTTCGCAATTTGCGTATTTTATCCACCTCCTTGATGAGCGAGAATTAGCTTCTTTGTGATGGAATGATAAAACAAGGAGCGAAATTATCACCAAGATGATCATAAGTGTGAACAGCATGGATACGAATTGTCATTAAGGGTATACGCCCCGAAAATTTTAGAAGCAATAGATGTAAACACGGACGTATCAATATATTTTGCGCCCCAAAGCCCGAACATTGTTGCGCCCCAAAGCCCAAACATTTTTGCCCCCCTCGCCCCCTTTTCAAGTATAGTAACTGATCAAGTATTCATTTTGTTATTTATTTTATTTCATTGTGCACTGTCTCATAAATATGACAAGCTGTAGGTATTTATTCAGAATAACATTTATAATTATTGTTTTGGGCTATTACTATATGACATATCAATGGGAAAGATCATTTTATGAACTCTTATCGCTACTGAATGATATGTTGAAATGATTATAACTATCAAATATTTATATAATGATTATATGATGATTGAATATTCATGATTTTATATCATAACATTTTATTATAATATATTCATTCATATTTTTGGTATTTTTATCGTTTTTATGTCTTGACAATTCTGTTATACTCTGATTTTGACTCTATACAGAAATGAATCAATTTTAATTGAATTTTGATGATATTGAAATTTGCTGAGCGGCAAGACAAGAATGCGGAACTATATTGGCAAGATTATAATATTGTACATCAGGAGAAAATTATAATAATACAAAACATCGTTTTCAATGCTCTAGGCCTATATAAGCAAAGTTTGGGATCTCAATACTTGAATATGAATGAATGGATATTAGGGTTTTAAGGCGCATCGGCAGCGACGTCATTTAGCGCCTGTTACTTGAATATATATTATGTGAAAATAGGATATAATTTTTCAAAATATACTTTCTCATCATTTGATTAATTGTTGATGGGTTGACGCCCCTGAGAAATTTGCCGCTCCTTGATGATTTACTGCCCTAGGCTAGAACCTCGTTGTCCTAGGCCTTGATACGATTCTGGATCTGAAGCGACAAGACAAACTCAGCGGAATCAATCGGCCGTATCGTAAAGCGAGTAGCTAGTTCGGACCGTATATTTCAACAAAATTCTGTATGGACATGAACGTAGAAAATATTATATGAAACAAATGAAACAATTATAATTCATATTAATAAAACTACGATCACGAGAGCTATACCTGCGTGAATGTTTTTACATTTTTTGCACACACCTCCATGCGGTCTCTTGAAGAGAAGATGTTTAAAATTATATCTTGAAAGACAAAATGAATACTGTTCTCATAGAAAATATGGACTTGAAAAGAGTTTACAAATTGATTATGACATACTTTATTGAACGTCGTCGGAAAAATCACTGGATCACGCAACCAAAACAGAAATAGAATTCAAAATGTGAGCGTAGACGATACATTTTATACTTTTCAATTTTCATCGTCTACGACGTGAAAATCTTCTCTGTTGAAATACTGTAGTGCGATGACAGTTGAAATATTGTGTATTTCACAGTGTTTGATAACGATTCAACATATTGATGGGGATGGAGGTAGTTAAGTTTTTGTCATATGAATGAGTAAAGCAAAATGATGTTTTTTTGAAAAATTATCTAGATGAAGGATGAAAATAAAAAATTATGATCTTTATGATTTTTTACAGATTGAACATATTTTTGATTATCCGATTCTCTAGTCTGCGGCGAAGAATATGCAAGGTCACTGCAGATAACCTCACGAAGGCAACGTTTTTATAGCCACCCAAACATCTAAACAGAAACTGTAAGCTCCAGAATTTTGGTTTCCTACAGGTACGCCACATAACAATAACACACACTGTCCATCTCTGATTGACTTATTAGTTGTATTACCTGATATTTCGTAGTTGATAATAGATTTGTGTATGCTTTCACTATTATATTTCTCAACTTTGAATAATATACTTATATTCCGTGCTTTAAACAGCGATGATTAACATATTCAAATATTCAACGTACACGTTTTCCACAACTATAAACGCGCGATGTACACGACTATTCAAGTTATTGTTTGGAAACTGTCTGTCACTCTTTCTCTCTCTCTCTCTCTCTCTCTCTCTCTCTCTCTCTCACTCTCTCTCTCTCTCTCTCTCTCTCTCTGGCCTTTTTAAAACCCTCCTTCTCACACATACAACACAACAATAACAGTCAGATAACAACTATCTTCAACCAAAGCTGGCAAACAAAGACATAATCACACTCACGTACCGTCTCACTTTACTCACGTCTTTGCCTTTTGTTTCACAATAACAGAAGGAAAGATGGCGACCGGAAGTCTCAAGACGCCAGTGGCGGTATAACGAGCTGGAAGGTTTACCGGAAGTGACATCATAAGGCACTCTATACCACCCCTCCACCACTTTCAAGACGTGTGTATAATATAACTCTATCCAAGTATCTCAGCTTCAGGCCAAAAATCCAACGAAGAGTAGCAGTAAAAACCAATATACCCACACCAAACGATCCTTATATACGACATCACAATTCTAATGAATATCATTTGCATATCTTCCCCATTACTTTTGTCAACCCCTTAGAAAAGCTCTCACCATAGCAACCCTTTTCATCCTTGAACCGTGGTGGAAAACTTACAGGAAACCGGTGGTATGACAAGTTATCCAACCCTCTTCTAGACGAAACAATTCTTGTGCGAGATTTCAAAGCAATGCGTTAATTTCACTGTTCTTTGGAAGCTACAAAGTCGCATTTCTGCCTAGCTTTATCACATCACATTTTCCTTCAAGAGAGGAGAATACGTGAATCTTGCAAGTTAGACAAAGACAGGTAGGTATAGCTTATCACCTATGCGTACAGTTCAGTTAAAATATAACCTGTCAAATAATATTTCATTTCTGTATTTTTATTTGTATCAGCTTTTCATACATATGTGGCGGCAGTGAACTGATTCAAAAGTGTGCATGAATAATTCATTATTCACTCGTGAAGAGATTTAATCATCAATCTTTTTCCAATACCTCGTTGAAAAAAGTAACAGAACACATTGTATACTTTCACTTGATTAATTTGAAGAAGCATTATTCTACACAAAAAATGCTGGAATCAGATTCATATTAGCCTTCCGATAAGATAATTTCATCAAAGAAACATTTCATATTCATTCTTGTGAAAAAAATGTGGCCCAGAGGTCCACATGAACGTATAGTCTGGTTGGGAAGTTTGAGTAGAATGTTTCATTATTTAGTACATATGGCAGAAAAATGTGACCACTGGGACTCCAGTCCGTGAAGTAATCTTTGGAACTACTTTTTTCACATCATTTTCGTTGACAATTGAACACCTCATTGGGATGATTTCACTCAATGTATTACCATTTTTTCATCATTCACTATCATAACTACTAGTATCCGAATATACGATTTATGAAATATGAAACGATTATATCAATGTATTTGATGATATATAAAATATATGGAATATATCATATACACACATATATATATATATATATATATATATATATATATATATATATATATATATATATATATATATATATATATATATATATATATATATATATATATATATATATATATATATATATATATATATATATATATATATATATATATAAATATATATATAAGACATATATATATATATATATATATATATATATGTATATACATATATATTATCATATATATATATATATATATATATATATATAAATATTATATAAATATGTATATATGTATATATATACATATATATATATATATATATATATATATATATATATATATATATATATATATATATATATATATATATATATATATGTATATATATATGTGTATATTTATATATATATATATATATATATATATATATATATATATATATATATATATATATATATATAAATATATGTATATATATATATATATATATATATATATATATATATATATATATATATATATAAACATATATTCAATTTCGTAGTCCTCATCTACTGAGAAGCATTTCTGTATACTTCGAATATTGTGAAAATATATATATATATATCATGTTTTTTTCAACCAAATTAGGAGTACATCTCTAACTACGATTCATAACACAATGAAGATAGTGACTCAGCTGTTTGATATCACACATAAGTATATATATATATATATATATATATATATATATATATATATATATATATATATATATATATATTATATATATATATATATATATATATATATATATATATATATATATATATATATATATTTATATATATATATATATATATATATATATATATATATTCATATATATATATATATATATATATATATTATATATATATATATATATATATATATATATATATATATATATATATATATATATATATATATATATATATATATATATATATATATATACATATTCAATTTCGTAGTCCTCATCTACTGATAAGCATCCCTGTATACTTCGAACATTGTGAAAATAGATGGTTTTTTTCAACCAAATTAGAAGTACGTCTTTGAATACGATTCATGACAAAACAAAGACTTAGCTGTTACATACCACCTATGAACCATATAGGCCTCTAATGAAAACTACCATCATTGAATCTAGAATTCAAAAAGCTCACCAAGAAACAAGTGTAATCAACACAAGTTCGTATTTTAAGTAACCTTCATTCATCACAAGGTTAAAAAATGAAGAAAAAGGAGTTTACTTCTTTCCATAAATACTATTCATCCTAATTCCGTTCCATATATCTTATCAATATCGATATATTTTGTCAATCATCAGTTTAATCTCTCGATATCTTCATGAGTATTTTCGATCTTCAACAAAACTGTAACATTCAATTTTCATGAATCGTAATTATTATTTTTTTTATCCCACATATGAGCCTTCTCTGACTTCGTGGAAGAGCGTGCTAATCATTCTTGTATATATGTATCGATCAGAACTGATGAAAGAAATGTTTGAAATAATGATATTGAATCTGCTCTTCATTCAATCCATAGGAAACGATAGAACGTCATACAATCCGTAAAAGAAACTACTTCAAAATAAAACATTTCATCATCAGAGAATCATAGAATGAAAATCTTCCACTGAAACATAAAATTGTTATCTATTATATTATTCCCGAATCCTTTTCCCATGCTAACTATTAATTGTGCTCGACCGAAAAAAGGTTGATAATGGGCAAGGGATTAATGTGTTACAAAATGCGATGGCTGTTATAATCGGCAGCACCCTTGTTCCAATAATGTTCCACTATATCCCGACTCGTTATTACACATCACGTAGATCATTGATTACTTCACACTGTTCGCAACGTGGATGTAATTTTTCTAAAACTGACCAGTGACAAGTGTTAATTGTATTTGGGGTGGGCAACGGGGAGGGGTGATGGGGTAGTAGAATAGAGAAGGTGAATTGTGCTGCAGCTTCAAAATGATAGTCAGCGTAATTTTTCGCTGCCAAAGCGCGAATCTTTTTATCTCGCTCTGACCACGTTGAGTTTTCCCACATTCAAATTCACTTCCGTCATACTCCCACTCCCACACTATAGTGGGCCTAAGTCAATACACACTTCTGAAACTGTCATTCAAATATATATTTGAGATGTCACATAAGCTGATTTCGAGCTGTTGCTCTACTTTTCTTCTCAATAAATATCACTAATTTATTACGTTGGTAGAAACCGAACAAGAAATCATCAAGGTGATAGATCAAGAAAATGTAATTAATTATGAAATAACAAAACCTGACAATACAAAGAAGTGAGTGGAGAAATTTGTTATGAACTATAATAAACCATGAAGAGGTGAAGATTCAAAGTCATGAGAATATTATGTATACAAGAATGAGGAAGGGGCATGCAAATTGATTGATTTGATATGGATGATTCCTCAAAATGTGTACCAATCTTTGACACATTTTTTCAACCATGAAATCCATTGATTTATCCGCAAATCGGCCTATATTCATCAACAAAATTCTTGAACAAAAGTGTGATGGTTTCTCCTGATACTACCCACTATTCCCGACTACCCACTATTCCCAACTACCGTCTATTTCAACTATTTCAAAAGAGTGTAGGTCGTGATGTTTGTATTTCGTAAAAATCGATTCACAGTGAACATGCTTATCGTATGTCGACAGTTATGGCTGCTGTTCATCAATTCCAGAACGAATAGTATCATAGGATCAAGTATCAAACCATCCCGCTTCTGCCTGTCGATAACTATGATGTCATATCCCATTTCTATTTCCATTATGCTATATATTCTATTTATTTCTTCACTACATTTAGTCTTCTGTATCTGTAGTTGTAATGATATAATTGTTGGACATATAATGATGATAATAATTGGACTTCATTCATTTTTGAGTAGTACAGAAGCAAAAAACACAGGAATAACAATTTGCATATAAGAATTCAAAAATGAGATGATACTCACGCTATCATAGAGCATTTTCTGAATCAATATCAAATATGATTCGTCACAAAATGAAATTTCATCGAACAATAGACGATACCGATTAGAATAATTGTTGAGTCGATTCAGATTATGGTCTATATTCTATATTCCACTGTACAGTTCTTCATAATTGTATGTATAATTTATTTTCGATGGTATATAAAAGATATTCTCTGAAGAAAGCTGTTGTCAAGTTGATTGAAGAATCATTCTCAGTCATTTATCACAGTTGTATATGGTATCTGCTTTCAGAGATAATTGGGCCTACACTAATCACAATTCCGAATTGAAGTTGCATGTGCTTCATTTTCCACAATTCAACAATAGAAGTATCCTATACTTCATTTAGATTATAGTCTGTCTGCTTGGCTGTCTAGTAGACTTTCCACCAAGCTTAACGTGAAGTCTTGAATGGGAAAGCCACATTGTTTGATACTTAGCCTACCTTTTCACGTTCCTTGAACAGATGCAAATATAACCTCGAATATCCGAGACATTTCTCCGATTATGTGATCCGGTTTGCGATTACTGCTAATCATCAGCGGTCGGTAACTAGTGTTGATTCTGAGAAGATTCCGTCAGATGAAAGTATTTCTCCAAGATTTAATGTTCATGAAATCATTTATTTTTATGTGTATAATCAGTGGTAATGCATTCCTTATATTTATTATCAAAGTCAATTAGTTTGCAAATCCTTCTTTCAGAGATTAGCTCATAATCGTTACGCATTTAAATACCTTATTCTCGATTATGTGCCCGCTATTTTATAACGTACGTATCCTTTTATTATTTCGAAGCAATGTCTTTTATCTTCTCCTTTCGTAGCTTTTCTTATGTCATTATCTGCAACATTTATCTTCATTTACCTACCTTTATTCACGTTCGTATTCTTATCTTCTTCTCACCCTATTATTAAATGTCCTTTATAATTATGTATACGATTCGAATGGCTTGGTAAAATGCGAGTTTACGCCAACGTTTACGCTATGTTGATGGCATTATGAGTCAGGAGAACAAACTTTTTCTGGTTTACTGGTTACCTTTCTAGTTATTAAGGAATAGATTATAACATTCTGTGTTTAATTGACTGCAATGTCCAAGTTCTGAATTATTTTTTAAAATATTGATGCAATGTCATGAATCCCGAATTGAAGCTCCGTAGGAACGTTGGGAAATTCGTAATTTTTTCAGCTGTTACAAAAGTTAATCAAGTCAAAAGGGAATAAAATGGATAATGTTTTTGAAAATATTGAAATAGTGTAGGCCCATCTCATACGGTTCATGAATTTGAGGAAAAACCACAAATAAAGGTGTATATAATTTTCTGTTATCAATAGATTCATTAATGTTGAAATACTTGAAAATTATAATTGATAAAAGAAGAAAATTCCGAGAAAGTTTGGGAAATCCAGTTAAGAAATACGTTAAACCGTGACATGAAAAAACATTGGATGATCAGCATGAATATGACTATTGATATATCGGTTGAATTAACCGTCCCATATCAGATAAACTAAATTTCAAAATACCTATATAATCGTTTTGAAATAGATAGTTTCTGATCACCTTGATTCCCAATCAAAAATAACGTGAATTTTCCTGCTTTTGAATGTCAAATGCACATTCTGAACTATTCATCATCATTGTGATCTAATGGAAATTATTTTACGAACACGTCGATACCATACACGATGAAATATCTCGAAAAGTAATCAAATTACGTATGTTATGCCACACAAGATGTATGTATTGTTACCATTTTCAACATGTAACAATCGTGGTGGATTTCTAGACGAACTTATTGTTATAAAACCACTTCACATCATGTAGAGAAGTGAATTCCAAAATACTGTCGATCTTTAAAAAATATTCAGAATATTTTCACAAATAATCACCCTGGTGGGAACTTTTTGCTACATGGAAACTGTGGACGCCTTAATATACAAAATATCTGATATTTACAAGATGTAGAGAATGTGTTCGAATTCTCTCATTGGGTGAATCTAAGCTAAGACTCAATTTTAACTGAAAAAAAACTGAGTTTTTTTCTTGGCTGCCTGTCCACAAAACAAACGAAAGTATATATTTTCGTGAATCTTCTTGGAACTTGAAATGCACATATGTCTTCATCTATACTACACAATTTTCAAACGCAATTGGTTGAACCACTCATGAGAAAAATTTTCTCGAAATATCAGAATTCTCATGAGACTTAACACAGAGAGGAAAAAATTGTTAGAATAATTCTTCGAATCAATAATTTTTTCCACAGAATTTGATCACACGGCTGATGAACATTATTCCATATACATATATATATATATATATATATATATATATATATATATATATATATATATATATATATATATATATATATATATATATATATATATATATATATATATTTATATATATATATATATATATATATATATATATATATATATATATATATATATCTATATATATATATATATTATATATATATATATATATATATATATATATATATATATATATATATATTATATATATATATATACACACATATATATATATATATATATATATATATATATATATATATATATATATATATATATATATATATATATGTATATATATATATATATATATATATATATATATATATATATATATATATATATATAGGCCTATATAGATAGATAGATATATATATATATATACATTATTTTACATTTCGATTATTCTGTCTACAAGTTGACGGGTCCCGGAGAAGAAGCAATGATAGTGAATTTGCCATTTTTCAAAATTGGATGTTTACCAAGGCTGTGTGAGGTTTCGAGATTCTTTCCTGTCCTCTCCATGCAAAGTAGGCATTTCATTCAGTGTTCCGGTAGTCACGTTATAAGTAATACTCATCTTATAGTATAATTCAATACCAAGTGCAATGACCGGTTTTTGTTTTTCTGGGTGCAATAACCAAGTCTATACTGAAAATAATAAACTAGTGCTTCATCACTTCTTCTTTCCTCATCATGATCATCTAAATGATTAGCTATTTGGAAAGAAAGGGCACATATGAAGCATTCTGAACAATCTGTACACTTGCGTATTTGCTCTACGCATTTTCTGAGAGCGATTACGGTACGTGAATATAGTTTACAATATTGATCAACGCCGAACGCATTCAGATTTGACCTACATCTAGAACCGGGTGCATGTACCGTCTGAGAATTCGAAAGGTGACTATGAAACTGAAGCCAACTCTGCTGATACTATTATAGCTATTATCCACAAATTCCGAGAGCACTAGGAACACTTTTATCATAGGTCTATTTGTCTTCATTAGGTCTTCATACCTTTGACGCGTATCAACTGATGAGAGTCCAACAATGCTATGCAAATATCCACTGTCATTTAAAATTAAGAAGGAAAGAAGCTTTCACAGTTTGGAGACGAATGCATTGTCTATTCTCCTTGTTTCAAATGTGGTGTTGAGGTTATCTCTTACCGCTGCCTCGTATCGTACGTTCGGTCGGATCGAACAATTAACGATGGGTACAGATGCAGTCTAGAAGGCGAAAACTCGCACGCAACGCGTCAAGCTGAACCAAGTGGTAGAACGCGACCAACGCAAGCTCACCGCTGACCGACAAACACAAGAAACACGATACGTGATTGGTCAACGCGCCAAACGCTTGAAACGCGTCACTCTCAAAGCGAGTCAGTAAAAGCAGCGTCAGTCGATAGTTTGTTACATGTCCTCCTTGAGATCATATTGATACTATAGCCACCTTACACGATCTCAATAAGAGCCATAGTCGATGTAATCAGCACGTAGACACTAAACTTCATGCTATTTTCTTTTGTGTTTGACTGAGCTTAGCCGTATTTAAGCTGGTTGAATCAAGTTGGATTTAAAAGCTGTACGTTCCGAAGAGACGAGAAAAAGTATATCCATTGACTTTGTACTCATTAGCGAGCCTATTATTTAAGGTTTGTTCAAGGAGGCGGGGTAAGGGGATGGCTAGAAATAGGAAGGGAGGGAGAGTTTGTCTAATGATTACCCAAGAGTTTTACCCCTTTCAATGGGACTTCAAATTGCCTGCCATGGGAATTAGCATAATGGAAAAAGTTTCCCGCTCTGTCCTTTAGCTGTGACATTCGCCCATCTTCGTTCTCATTTCCAACTTGACTTGACTAGTAATTAGAAGATTTTTATTCCAAACTCTTATATTTCCGTTCTTTAAGGAGGTTTGGAAAGGGGATGGGAAGAGGCAGCATGAATCAGTGTTAAATTTGTTTATTCATTCTTTCTCTGGCACGGCTATCATGTTTCCAAGTGAAAACGTCTGAGAATATTTCTTTACAGACTTCAGTGACAAAAAACTTGAAGATTCACTTTTCTCACTGTGTATTTCGTGGGACAAATATGTTCTGCATCTGATGCACCATGCAACAACATGTCTTTTAATGTTTTATGCATTTTATTTCTAATTTGCATTCAAGAACCTAGTATAAACCGATATGCAAGATTTGCCTGAAATTCTTGATGAACTATCGAATTCATCAAAATGTTCATTCAAATCCCTCATAATTGTTCATCGTTCAGTTCGAAAAAATGTATTCAAAATCTCAAATGACACGATATATTTATGATTATTATTATTCATTGAGTCAAAAGAGCTATTAGTATTTATCAGAGTTACAGTGGCAATGTTATAATCGTAATTTGTATTTCAAAGATCCCACTAGTTCACGTCTGGATTTAATCGATTTATTCAACGCTAGTCGCTAATTCTCTAAATACGCCTAACTGAACAATATTTGTGTGTTTAGTTGTTATTGTCAAACCCTATCACACAATTGTTTACCATTACATTTCTATTCAATTATTCATATTCATACTTGTGTTATGTGGTTTTACTGTACCGACAAATAATTACAAACGCACAATGAACAGAGGTTATACCCACTGAATAATTTAATTGAATAATACAATGAATAACCCCAATAAGTCACATCAATGCTTCGAACTAATTATTGAACATAGACACACATGAACAGACACACACACATAAACACGAGTGAAAAATCAGAGCCAGTCGAACGAAAATTATAATGTTCAACATTTCTACATATTTTTGGTGAAAGTAATATATTTCAAGTTTCCTTTCCTTATAATTAACAATACACAATACACAAAAGAACACATGGGACACAGATTACATAACAGATTACAACAAAAAATTAACAACAACACATGATGAAAATAAAAATATATTACCGAGTGCAAGAAAGAAGAGATCTTGTGTTTGCACTCAAATTATGGGAAGTAAATTTTTAATACAAGTATTTTTCCTATGAGTATGTGGTGATTGAATTGGACCGGAGATTATTGAAATAATATACTAAGTATGATAATAACTTCGAAATTTGAAGGAAAAGTAAAATTATTTCTATAATTACACATAATGATGCAACAAATGGGTAATTATGATGGCCCAACTTGAGTATCTATAATACATCTAAAACCATGCTGTGTCTAACATTTTGGAATAATTTAACCACGATGCCATCGCAAATTTGACTGACTTGCTCAGGATAGGATTGATTGAATGATAGGAATAATAGCTGGACATTTTTTTTGGTGTAGCATCTATTCCTGAATTTGTATCCAGATAATAAAGGAGTTGAATTTATATAATTCCAGAGTATGATACACTATTATTGAAACATGGGATGCTTATCATGTCATTAATATAATCGCTTAAATCAGCACCAATTCGTGGAGAGGAGACAATGGATCCACCCACTTCAATTTCTGTACAGGTTTCTCAAGAAGTAGAAGATTCGTCATTTGGTTTATAGTACAGTTAGTTTTCCGGGCAGTTGGTTTCTTATGACATTTCAGTTTTAGAGCAGTTTATTTCTCATACAGTTGAGTTCTGGTGCAGTTGGTATATTCCCAATCTCACAACTGGGAAAATTGTTTCTGGTTCTAATTGATCTAGCTATTCTTCAACGGTATGTAAACTTACTCATTCAATTATTGACTTGATTGTGTAGTGATATTTTGATGTAGTCTAAAAATCTATACAACTTTCAGTTAGGAAATTGAATATATTAAGTTCAGGCAACAATTGATGAGACTGTTTGATTGACATTTTGAAAGGAATATGAATCAGATGTTCGCTGTAGAATTGGTGAAAGTAGTCTCACATACCATTTTGACCACGATTGAAAATTTTACCATTGAAAATTTCCATGTCATCCTTCAACGCTAGGTAAGCACGTCACATATTCCTAGTATACAACATAACCGTCAGGCCTATATTGTTTTCGAGAAAGTCATACTTCTCCATATCATTTTGACAATTCGGGATTCATTAATTAGCTTTTTTATCACCATCCAATTCATATTGTTTTATACTATTTTCCGACAAGACAGATATATGTTATGACGTATAAACATAATGGGCTTGTCATCGAAAACAATATCTGCCCGTTGTCCAGCATTATTCCTCCATTCATTCTCCCTCAGCTAGGCTTTATTAGATAAGCTAACTAATAAAACATGACTCGTTTCTTCTCTCCCCTTTTCTTCCTTACTAAAACCATTCTGGGTTATTATCGTCAATATGACAAATTATCTCATGGCAAAATGATTTTCGCTGACCGTAGAGATGACCATTATTTTCTCTCTATTCTAGAACTGCATGGCTGGTGATGATCCAATATGATTACAGTAAAGCTATTTCATAAGTTATTAGAGAGTTGGGCGGTCAGTGATCAGTGATCTGCAGAGATACTGATTTAGGGCTAGTAGTGTTGAGATTGTGATGTTTGGATTTATTGAGTAATGCATCATTCTGAGATATAGGGTGGATCATAAGTTACATTCGATAGAAAATTGTATTTTACTCCATCTCATACATTTAAGACTGAGAATCACATCGATGACATATCGATGATTATCGATGACATTTTGTGTACATATATGAAGATGAGCATTATGATAATATTGTAGATATACAATACACTATCGTATTGTCTTTTCACTCTCTTAATTTATCTGCCATGTTCATATATATATTATTCTGTTATGGGCAACCTTCTGTAAGAAAGAGTCCTTATTTTTTTCAATAATAAATAATTTATACATCAGTTTTGATATTGAAGTTATCGTTCCAAACAAATATTTTATTTTCATCATATTCCATCATTATCATCAGATTCATATATATACATGTATATAAATAAATATATATATATATATATATATATATATATATATATATATATATATATATATATATATATATATATATATATACATATATATATATATATATATATATATATATATATATATTTATATATATATATATATATATATATATATATATATATATATATATATATATATATGTATATATATATGAATGATTAGTGGCATCAACATTCAACGTATGGAAAATGTTTCATACAAAATGTAATCGAATCGAATCGATATTCGAATATTTTGTAGATATTTTTTCTTTTCACCACTCTCTCTTTTTCTCTACTTCTTGTATTGAAATGTGAACTTGTTGACTGAGTAAGTAAGAAGAATCTGACCATGTATGAAGGAAGTTAGAAGGTAAAATCCATTTCGTTCCATCAGCCTCAACTCTCTAACGGCATGAATTGATACAATTGCGTAATAAACAATATCCATTAGAGAAAAAAAGAAGAGACAAAAAAGCATGATCATAATTAGTGATTTTACATAATAGTTGCTATAAAACCACGAGTAGTATCCAAACCGAAAACAGAATAGAAAATATAAATAAACATGCCATGTAATTATCTAATGATCTACCGCTATCTTGCACGCAAGACAGCTGTGAATGAGGTATGCACACAATATATTGCTTCAAGTTCATAAGTTTATGACCATCTGCATTGTTTCAGTGAGATTCGGAGGAAATGAGATATGTAGGTAATGACAATTTTATGTTTTGTTTCAAGCTCATTCAATTCAAAATCCAAAATTAGTCAGTATAATGTGAATTGTAATTGTTATGTCGTAAATAATGAATGGAAGATTTTTCCTAATCATCACTCAATTCCCAGTTGCATACACTGATTGTACAAGTTGATCCATTGATTAATGATTTTTCCTGGGAAATTAAGACCTGATGAAATAAAATATTCTTCATTTCTACACTCGCAATAACATTCAAATAATGTTTTTTCGATAATTACCGATGAGAAAGAGGAAGCTATAGAGAGAGAGAGAGATAAAAGAGGTATGTAAGAGAGAGAGTTAGAGAGAGAGAGGAAGATGGAATTCATTGGTACCAGGGGCTTGTCAAGCTGTGATTAATTCAATATGCTTCGATTATCCATATCAGTCTTTGGAGACCCGAAATAGGTTCCTAACGACACGACAAGAAAGTTGAAGATACGATAATTATCCATAACGATTCTTAGCAGTCTTACATTTCTGATTCAATCACCTTGATCTGATATTTCAATTCAATTCCATGAGCGACATAATGTATATTGAATAATCAAGTGAGATTACCAAAAATATTTCATTTTGATCGATTAATCAACAGAATATGCTCACTTTCACTTTCACTCTATCATCAGAATTCATCGTTCAGAAGTATTTATTAATCACGCCGTACCCATATACAAATGGCTTCAAATAATTCTGAAAAAATTATTCAGATTCCAGCTCAATATTTCAATTCTGAAAAAGGTGTGAATGATGGTGGTAAAGTTTCCCACAAATGTCCAACATTCTGTGAAACAAGTAAACGGAGTTAATCAACAAAGACGTCGATGAACCTACAGCATGATTCATAGATAGTAACACGCGCTTGCACAGTTTTTCCAGTTACACTTTTCATAAAATGCAATCTCAGTTGTGAAGAGGTATTATCTCATTGATTTTTCCCGAATTCTTGATGTATCGAAATTTGAAATCTGAAATGGTTGTGAATTCAGTGTGCATTTGGTTACTATAGCATGACATCACATCCATACAACTTGAAAAAAAGATTCAAAATTGATGTTTAAACAATACAGAGATTCGACAATGTTATATGAGCATTGAATATCACTTGCAGCATACTGTTCCAAGTTGACCCATCGATAACTGATGTATCCATGAGAAGAAAAATGAGGAACTAGAATTTGGATTTTCTTCAAGGTTCATACCTCATTATATTCATAAATATATAATATTTATATGTATATTTATATGAATATATATATATATATATATATATATATATATATATATATATATATAAATATATATATATATATATATATATATATATTTATATATATATATATATATATATATATATATATATATATATGTATATATATATATATATATATATATATATATATATATATATATATATATATATATATAATGAGAATAATATTATTGAATATATGTATATAAATATAAATATATATATATATATATATATATATATATATATATATATATATATATTTACTGGCACATGTAGCTGAGTGGTGATCCGGGAGGTGAAGTGGAATATCGGACCCGGTTCGATCCATGCCACCGTCCATCTTTAAAGGGGTTTTCCGTGGTTTCCCTATGTAGTCTATGTTATATAATGCCGGTATGATTTCAACAATATAGGCCACGACCGCTTCGTTCTCAGCACTGCCTCTCCAGCAATGCCTGAAAAATCTTCATCTAATCATCCCATCATCTAACCAATCATTCATTCGACGCATCCATTCATTCGAAATATAGTTTTTTTCAGGCAGAGTATTTTAGGCAAAGTTTAATGTCACATTCTTGGTAATGGTATGATATTATTACTGAGCATGCAAGTTCGTTGCTTTTATCAGCAAACAATCATTGTATATTTGATTGAAAAAACACTCGGAAATTTTAGGCATTGTATTGTGTAATCTTGCTTGGATTCATACACTTGAGCACAATAAATTATAGCTTGTGAAAGTTAAAATCCATTTGTGGGGTGAAATAAAACATACGATATCAATTCTGCGAATTGCATAATTTTAACTCCTATGCGTCGTTGATGACCTGAAGTTCCACCATGATTATTACGCGAGAATATAGGTGAAAATTCGATTCATTTCTTCACGGAAATCCATTTTGAATTATGATTTTCCATACTCCACTGTTCCCTCTTCCATTTCTCATTGTCACCGTGGAGCTGTGAATGTAGTCAAATTAAATACGATTCTCAACACATGAATGTATTATGGAACAATCCCAGTTTCAGAAATTTGTTTTCTTATTTTCAGCTCACAATAATAGAACCTAAGCATTCTTGTTCGATTTCATATTCGTATACGTTATATTTGACACCAATCTCCTCCGATACAAAATATATGAATGCGCATTATCAACTCAGATGAAATGTAATGAATTCGAATGAAATCTAAATAGAACACAGATTGAAGTTTCCCAATACTCTTGTGTACGGGAATATATCTATTGCTAGAACCATATTGAAGAAGTTCATTGGATATAAATAATAACACCATATTTCAGCTCTCAAAAACAATAATGTGATTTGAGTTTTATAAAAGTTTGGAATAACTCGATCGAAGGGTATCATGGGTATAGACGGAACAACCGTAACATCTCTGTACATAAGTCTTTCTTGTATCTCATTTCTTATTCCTTGCCACTCGCTGCGGTTGCCTCCGCCACATGGATGGTATACATTACACTCTTACCCTTATATCTCTCTATAACTCCGTCGCTCCCGACATGAGGCTAGTGAAATATTCAAACCACTCAAACATTGTATAGGCAACCTTGGAATAGGCTTTGTTTCTATTTCTTACGGCGGCTTTCTTAAATGCTCACACACAGCACATGCTCTCTTTTTCTCTCTCTCTGTCTGTGTCTTCTCTCTCTCTCTCTCTCTCTTTATCCCTTTCTCTCTCCCGCTTGCTCTATCGAATAAATGTCCACTTACTCTCACACACATCCTACAGACATATCTTTATAAAAATTATGGTTGAATAATTTGTATTGTATCACTCAACAGTGCACCATGATGTGTATTACCGTATAGTTCGGGACACCTCCACCAACCGTTTAGTTGCAAAACATTCAAGTTCAAATATAAACGATCGAACTAAATATATTGTACAAAATCTGGTACATCTCATCTATATCTCTCTGAATTGAAGTAGGAGAATGCGATAAACTTCTTTTTTCATAATATTCTTAATACCATTTGATTGAAAGAAAGGAACATGTTACTCTTCATCTTGTCTATTTCTTCACATTAATCTAGAAAGTATTTGGTTGAAACAATGTACTGTGAAACGAAAGTGAAACTTTTCGGTTAATTTCCAATGAAACTGTCTCTATAGATAGCCCAAGTTGATAACAATGTGCAATATGAAGTTGAATGATGGTGATGGTTGGACTGATGGTTAAGTTCCATCAGTGGAGTAAACTAACTATGATATTTATATGAGTGTATTTTCTTGGTGAAGCTAATCGAACGATGAAAATAATAATAATTCTGTATTCGTATATAAGTAGACACCGCACATTCCATGACGCTTCCATACCGTATTTATCATTGTTCAGCAATTTATTTTTGTAGTGACTAGGACTATGAACGAAAATGTGTGATATTTGGTAGTATTGGATGTGACCTAGATTCGAGTGGACACAATGTAATGTCAAAATTGTATCGTATACAATAGATATATTCATAAGACTTCATTAATCACCATATTGTATTCTATCGACGATGATGTTATATTTTCAGTTCCTCTTGGATAATATGGAGACCCACACTTTTTGTCAATATTAATGGCCATTACATTATCTCTTACATTTTTCCGTCAATAATATTATTGTAAGACGAGGCTTTAGAAGTTTCTTCCACTCGATTTCTTCGTCAAGCCCTTTGGATTGGAATCAAAACATACAACTAGTCGGCTATTATTCTGGAACAGAGTCTGGCATCTTCATTTCCATAGTTTCCTGTTGTCACAAGACTCGCAGTTCGTCAACCGTTAGTAAGACGGTGCAACGCGCGAAGATTCTGTCATCCATATTTTCACTGTTTCGTCTATACTTTAGTCTCTTTTTTACTTACCCTCTCGTCCAAAAGCTGATCCGAAGATATTTTATTGCTTTAGAGACTGACGTGGCGCGACGAAATGGAAAAAAAATACACACAAAGAAAAATATATGTATGTATTATTTCTTTTTCTTACTTTTTGTTTAGTTCACAACCTACATTTCCCGACATTTTCCATCTCTTCGTAAATTGAACCCGAATAATATGTCTTCCTTCCTTTATATTTCTGTAGATTTTGGAGAGAAAAGATTTTTAGACTTATGTTTTCTTTTAGACATGTCTGGGTCGACAAACATTGAGAAATTACTTTTGTTTCCGACATTTTTCCTTGTTTTAACGCCTGTCGGTTACCATTCATTTGTTTGGGCTTTATAGAAGACGTGCTTAATTTTTGAGTTTATTTCCATCTCAAGTTAAACGTAGCATTGATAATACTTGTGTTTTTTTCTTTTACGTAGCTCTGAGAAATCGTTGGATAGAGGGTATTTTAAGAGTGTGAGAGAGAGAGGGGGGATGGAAATGGAAGAGGAATGTACTAGATTACACACAATGCCGAAAGTGGCATTTTTTAGAGTCTGAAAAATAGACGTCCATCATGTAAGACCCCTCAGCCACTTTTTGCATCAAATGTTCAGAAGTTTTCTTTTCTTTTTCAGAAAATAATATATAGATGCAAGAGAGATAGGAAGAAATGTAAACAAAAAATGTTGATGACTGTGTAAAATACAATTACACGGAAGTATGGTTTTAACAAAGCAGTTTTTATGATCCTTCTCACATTCCGTCTTGTTATAGTAATAATTTTCATTAAGAAAGCAATTTTCTCTCATCATACGGTTACTGGAAATGATAAACATTTATGTAACTGATTTGACGGAAACTTTAGTTCCAGTCTTGCACAAACATCAGTATGAAATAACGTGTTTTGTTCAGAGTCGCAGTCAAACATTCTACACATTTCAGTGATATTGTTATGCGGCGTGTTCCAATCTAGTTTCGTACAACGTGGAAAAACGCACGTGGTAGTAAATTCATAAGTGACTGAATGAAAGTTACTATAGTATTTTTATTTGTGTTCGAAATTTCTAGCATCCTATATTTTACCCATGTATTCAAATTTTCCTCATTTTAGAACCTAGGTTTAGATTTGTTCTTCGTTTCCCACTTCTTCTGCTACCCCTTCTCTTATTTCTTTTTCTTTTCAGAAATGAAAAAAGAGGTGATTAGTGAAATAAAATTTGATGATTTTGTTCTCATGATATAACAATATTTAAATACTCCACTCATCACATTCACACTTCATCACCTGATATTGATAATTTATTAAAAATGATGAATAATTCATCACAAGTTTGTGGCTTGAATTCACTGTGCTATCGACTTCTGAAATAAAATACTAATTTTGTATTATAGCATCGATCTTAATTCGACACTTCAACGCGCTACATATGCTTTCTACGTACACGATTTCTCCAACAATTTGATAGAGGTACATTACTTACTATCATATCAAAAACATCTGCAGTCAAGTCTACCTGATCTCACTGTATATGCTACATCTTATCATAATAGCCACTCATCAGATGAATTTTAAGAAAGAAAACTCACGAACTGAAACAAATTAATATAATTTTTAAATATGATTCATTTTCTTTAATCAATGTGAATTGTTCATCATGTGCATTATGGTTTATGGATGAGTGTTTACATACTACATTGTTCGTGTGAATTATTCAATCTTTCAACCATGTGATTGTGTTCTCATTATGTATCGACTATTTTAATTTCAAATCTTAGTTGATAATTTTGTTGCCACCTGGTATGTATGTGTTTTGTAATGAAGATAAATCAAATAATGATTCAATGAGAAAAATTAGAACTCTAAAACTCATGAAAATCATACATGAATCATCCAACTTTTATATAATAACTTCGTTGTGTTGCTAAAGAAATTTTAGAGGAACTGGCAAATTGATATATTATAAAAGTAGATCAGATGTATCACTCTACGAACAGATCACAATACAAACCATCACAATTTGATATGACATATTATCCCAACATCAAAATTGAAGGCGGGAATCAATTTCCTGTCCGTTATTTGATTTCAATCTCTTTTCGCCAAGTTGTCTGGAATTTGTCTTAGTCTGCCTTTTAAATCATTTCAACATCGTCCCAAAGAGCATCACTCTCTCTAGCAATGACTTCAACAGTGTAAAGCTTTATAGTTCGCTTTACAGAGAGCGGAAAGTAATGCCAAACAGACACAAGACTTTTATTAGTAAAGTTTATTCGTAGACGTCAATCTCGCTGTTGTTGCCATAGCAATTTGTTTGCTCCGTCTCTTCTTCTACTTCTTCCGCTTCTTCTTTTGAAGATGGCACAACGCGATAAATGGAATGTTGCAATTACTAGAACGACGAAAACGCATAAGGCATACCACATTGTCGCGTTGATGAATGAACTACTTGCATGCTTGCGAGTATATGTTCTATATTGAAACACCCAGGTATAAAATTTCAAATTTTGAATTCAAATCAAATTAAAATGAAATCAAATTTGAATCAACATTGAAGAAATATCTTATTGAGAAATGTTTTTATAAAGTTAATGATTTCGTTCAATTTTAATTTCTCATATCAGAAAATCTAATATTCTCTCATTACTTGTGATCATATTCATATAAATGAAGTGATCATTTTCCAATTATGTTACATCATTTTATACTTGATACTTTGTAATGAATTTTAATTTATTCGTGAAAAATGCAAACATGCTGTTTGGGTTTTGATTGATATGATTTGATGTAGGCTTTGATTGTAATGTTGACTTGTCGAATACCATACTAAAACTAGTATGTTCAATTCTTTAGGACTAATGAATTTATTATTATCATCATTATTACTAGGAAAACGCCATATATGCGTTGTTAGACTAGCGGATAGTATAATAGTATGTCGACTTTTTTGCCAAACTTTTGCCTACATTCGCCAATTGAGTGACATTTAAGTTATGTATGGATAAAAACTGCTTTGAGTGGTACCAATTTAGCACATTTTATTATTTTTCTCGAAATGGCTCACCCGATCAAGCTGAAAGTACTCAGAAATGTGCATCATAATGTAACTCAACTTCACGCAAAATTTCATCTTTTTTGAAAAAAGAAATATTTTCTTTTTTTTCCGACGTGTTATTCTAACGGGTATTTTTGAAATGTGTAAAATTCATAAAATAAAAAGTTACCACCCGATAATGCCACAAAACTATACAGATCTAAGTTAGATGAGGAACCATAGTGGAAAAAGTTTGAAGTTGATAGCTGTAGCCGTTTGACCTGTGGAGAACCGACAAAAAAACATAAAAAAACAACATAAAAACGAACACCAATTTTTTTCAGTATGTCAAATTGAATCCTCGCTAAAGCTCGTCTAATTATTATTACTATACTCAAGATATATTCAGTTGAATATTCACTGATTATGTCATTTGCTGACAATAAGTTACCATTGCTTCAACTTGAACTCGATTGAATTTATATCTAAATGTGATTGACTATAATGGCGATTCACTCAACTGGTTATTATATGTAGTCAAACTCTGTTATAAATTGACATATTGATTGGGCTATTAGATGAATTGATCATGAATTTGGCCCAATATATAATGAAAACTAAAAGAAAAAAGTTGAGCCAACTAATTGTTCATTTGCGTATTCATTTCATTCTATTTGTATCTCAAAACTCCAATTACATGTCAGGAAGTTTCGGTTCCAATCAATCACCCAGTATTATACTGAACTATTTTGTAGTTATGAGTATCAATCGTATGTCTTGTAAGTCCCATAATTATTTTTCCCAGCAAGAAATTTTGCTATTATTTCATAATAAAATCATCATATGTATATTCTCTCAATTTTTTATGTCAAATAGAAATGTATATCTTTTTGAATTTTAATAATGAGGAGAATGAAAACAAAGTCATATGTGTATTGTCATATTGGCACATTATAGTCCTACTATCATTGGAACTCGTATGATTCACAAAACTAAATACGCCATCACTATACATGTGATTATTATTTTGTATCAGTTATGTTTTTCATGTATTTTAATTATAATGCAAACCACAGATAAGCCTGTTCTCTGGCTTTGTGCAATATTGTGAACTTTTCTGTATAATCTTGAATTGACAAATGAAAAAAAAAATTATTATTATTTTATTATTATTATTATTATTATTATATCAGTTCGAGTTAACTTATCAACAGATTGAAGAATACAGTGGATCTTCACGTTATACGTGATAATTTTCATCGTTGACAATTTTCAATTTTTTTTACCGTCTTTGTTGATGATCTGGATATCTTCAAATTTTTTCCTGACACAATTCTTTATGATGTATAGATATCGTTTTATTTTGCGTATGTGTAATTTGTATATGAGTCCACATGATTCTCTTTTTTTTTGAACGGTAGTGAAAATGTGCAACTATTTGAAAACGCCAAATTTTCAATCAACGGCACTCAAGTCTTGTGATGATTCAATAACATATTGGAATATATGATATAATAAATTGAACACAGTTGATCATATGCTAAAATTGATTGTCAACATTAGTCATTCTTCCCTACACTTTGATATTCCAACATCATTCAGATGAAGGTGATAATTTGATTCAGATACTTTTGTTGAATACTTGTTCATCAATATTTTTTTTTTTTTTAATAACATCGAAACTTGATACAAAATCATTGTTTCCCAATTAAGGCTAAAGGTATAGGCTTAGGTATAGGATCGTTTGGACGGGGCACCACAAAGGCGATCTTACCACCCCATTTTGATCATTTAAAACTGATTTTAAATAATTATAACCATAAATTAAAAAATGTGATAAGAATCAACAGATATGTAGTATGGACGTGTTATGAGCCTATGGTATTTCGACTAGTTAAAAAGCCCCGTTTACACGGTTCAATTTTTCATCAAATTATTTGTATTTCAAATGGAGTTGAAGAAATTTGATCGTGTACACGCTATCATTGAACGAAAACTATTGAGCGAAAGTATTGTATTTAATATTGACATTCAATACTTTTCGTTTAGGACAGGTTCTAATTTAATCACATATTGAAAGAAAACTGGCCAATCACAGCTCACCATTCTTGTGACGTATCGTTCTTTGGTATCAATAGTTAAAATGGCTGCCAGCTAAACACCATGGATGTGAGATGCTGCCACTATTTCAATGAGTCTGTACGAAGTAGAGCCATGTCTCCACGTCGTAACCTCTCTCGACTTCCGTAACAGATAATTACAGTTTCAACTTATCAACATTTCATGTGTACATAATAAAGGTAGTAATATTTTCCATGCAATTGGTCATATATAACCTCACTTTCGTTATTCGAGTCTGAATGTTGTATTACGAACAGCTGAGTAATCACGGCCAGTCAAAACACCAGACAAACATGTTCACCTGACGTCAGCACAACGTCATCATTCGACCGAACTTATTGAACAGTGTAAACGAACATTCAATGTTTCTGTCAAAATAATTGATAACAAGTATTGAGTAAAATTATTTGATGAAAAATTAAACGGTGTAAACGGGTCTTTAGCATCGAATTGACGATTCAATGATCGATGAGGTCATGAGTAAGTCCCAAACATCTGCTAAAAATATTATTTGAAATGATATTTTATCACATGTATTCACGATGACATTCCATCATCAATTTTCTTCCTGATTTAATTTATTTTGACTGTATGACAATTAAATCATAAAAATATTGAAATTCATCATTTTTGAAACTATGAATAAGTTGCTATTAGTTACCGATATAATGAATTGAATTAATTTGAATTCTAATATATCTTTTCTTTTTTCCAGGTAAGAGACACGGTGCTTCTAAAATTCATCAACGAACACATACATGATGTAAGCAAGCTCCATATCATTAAAAATAACGTGCAATCAATTAAGTCTGCTCAACGGATGTCCTACAAGCGAGGGTTTATAAATAATGTGAAGGTTTTCACTTAATGAAGACTGACGGGTGGAATCTATTGGATAATGTTCTAATCATTGATTAACGAGTTACGAATGAATTTATTCAAATGAAGAACATTCTTTCGGGGAGATATAAATGAAGAACGATCACACAAGATTTTATTTAACAGTTAGGTGAAACAAATGACACAATTTCACTCGTACATCATCCAAATCTCTTTCATTATTAATTGAAATTGCCATCTAGATTCACTCGAGGGTGATTCTCCTATTTTTTCTTTTTAAATATTACTTCCACGAATTATTATTCCTTTATTCAAAAAGCGTCTCCATACCCTCACCCTCATACCCATCCCTTCAATCATCTAGTCCACGGATTTTTTAATACACCCAGAGCAAGTTTTCTTCCCTTCCTTTTTCCCTTTAAATTCTCTCCCTCATCCATTTCACCCCCGGAATTTTCCAACTATTTACCATTTTATGATTCTCAATTCGTACATCTAGATTGGCCTCCATTTTAACGTTTGCATTCGAGGTCAAATTGGCGCCAATTAACCGAAAAACGAAAAGGAGAGATTGCTGTATTAGACAACTGAGTTGATGGAGGAAAGTCTAGTCTTACTCCCCGTTTTTATTCGTTATTAAATTAGATTGGAGACTTCTTTCGTTTCTCTTGCCACTCACGTCTTAGTTTTACTCCTCCTCCCCACCCCTCCAACATCTAGTTCCCGTCCTACCCCATCACCCTCTCAGAAACTGTTATACGGGACGTGTCCTGCAGCTGCGAACGGTAGCTAATTTCTTTTTAAAGTGCATAGCTCGCTTTTCTTTCAGCAAAACCAGTTAGTTGATGAGCAGTGAGCTAGGAAAACATTGCACTGCACGCCGTGGTGTTCTTGATAACTAGCGACTAGACTTTGACTCGACCCATTGAATTATTAGAAGAATGACACGAGTGCAGAGCAAGAAATCACACTGTAGTTCAAAACATATATTAACTGTACAATGTCAGGATATAAAAAAAATGAAAATCATACGGAAGTTGAAGTTCTTGTTGATATTTTAAAAATGAAATGTGATGACTCACAAGAATGGAATATTGTGAGCTGAATTCAATAGGACCAAATAATGTTATTTTCATTCGGAATATATCCTTCATCTTCAATTACCGAACATTCGATTAATCATGGGTTGCTTTACTACAGAAACAGTTTGTGTAAGTTCTTACCCACCATGATGTGGCAAACAGAATTTTCAATCCACCTCATGCTAGAGTTGATATACTTATCTTAATAAATTGATTCTCTTCAATTGTATCGGCCAATACTAAATGCTCTCCACCTCTCACCCACCCACAACCTGTCTCGAGAAAGCATCCCAACCCCCTCCCTCACCACCCACGGAAACCGTCTTCATATCCCTTTCCTTTCCTCCCTACTACGAAACAGCGTCAGTTCATACCATGTCTATATCCCTCTGTCTAACAGTTCAACCACCCGTTTCCTCCTATCCAACATCATTGACGGCCAAGAATTTCGACCCGCCAATAGGTTCACACTCACACATATACACACACAGACGTGTATATCGTGGGCTACGAGAGATATACATAAAGAAAAATGTTCGCCTGGGGTGTCGTTGGAAGGGGTGCACCGTCGGTTTCAGAGTGAAATTGAGTTAGCCGACACACTAGTAGATGCAATGTATTATTTACAGTTGGACCACCCGTGTGCCAACGTCTAGGCTCTGAGTATATACCCTGCTATGGCTTGCTGGTGTGTATGGGTTCGTTATTAGCTAGTGAGGGTAGACGAGACGCCATGTAGGCCATGGGGTTTAATAACTGAGTCGCAAATATACCAGACAGCTTCTCAGATTGAATGACCTTGCACTTATATTTTGATCGTTTATATTATATTTAGAACAAGAGTTCAAATATTCGAATGACATAAGATGAAAAAATGTCTCGAGATAAATATATGTAGTTTGAAACTGTGTTGCGATTCATTTCATCTCTGATATCTGAAATGATTGATGATAATATACGATTCATACCGCAAAAAAAGCTGATGGCGTATACATTGCAGTAGTTCTTAAACTACTATTGGATGAATTTGAATATATATTGATGAGATTCAAATGTACTATTCCGGAATTGAATAGAACTACTGGATATATTCTTAAGATGCCCATTCTGTGAAATTACAAATCATTATTCACGAAAAAGGACCACGGATTTTGTATCAAGTCCCATATGTAATGCACTAATGACTCATACCTATCGAAACTTGATACCTATCGAAACTTGAACTACTCTTCAGGTGATTGCTGTGTTATAAACTAGCGAGGTGATGGAAGAATTGGTATCAATACATGAGAAACGAATACCATACCTTCAATTTTCATTCAAACAAGAATGGAGCTAGAAATAATAAACTCGAGTAACAATTTTGAAAAATTATTGTACGAATCATTCATATTGATATGCTGAATACTAGGGAAACACAACGTGGGCATAGTGGGATGAGCAAGATATTGGTAAGAATGTGGTCGAAAGTTATATTTGTATACCTTGATCTTGAAACTATCAAAGTATCCTGAAATTTAAAAACTTTCAAATCTCTTCTTTCTCACGTGTTGGTACACCAACCATACATTATATATTATATCATGATTGTGATTATATATATATATATATATATATATATATATATATATATATATATATATATATATATATCCAATCATCAAGTGAATAATTTTTGTAATTGTAATTAAAATCAATGATTCGTTCCAAAAATGATTCAAAAAATGTATATCACCATAGCATATGTATCCATTGGAATGTATAGCATGTTCCTACTTGTCACTGTGATACCATGATGACCTCATTGTGCAATATTACTGGTTGATGACCCCTAACACAAGAAAGATCAGAATTTATCATTTTTCCATCAGGATACATTATTTTCTTAAAAGCGACCGATCCAAATTTCTTTCAACTTAGTTGAAACATTCTTTAGAACAATTCATGCCCATTCGGTGTGGGAAAATGTTCTCTATCAGATGAAATTGTATGAAATGAAAGATTCTTAAGGGTTTTCCAATTATTCGATTTTTTTTTTCAGAAAAAATCATATGAATATTTTGCTCAAAGCAATACCAGTTCCTTGTGGTATGATACCAATGTCCGAAAAAAGTTTCCAGTCTTCTTTTTTGCTTTCTCTGACCTGTATGCCAAGTATGAATGAATATAAACACTAGCTCGAATTGAAAATTTGCTCACTTTCATGGTTTCATCCAATTATGAAGTATACAATGGAAATGGAAATGAGTTAAATGGCATTGCCATACAATTTCGATCAATGTATCTCGCATACATTTCAGCATCCCTGAGATCAGTCGAGAATATATTTTCTCTTCCTCAAATAATCACACAGAGATAGTTTATTGTGATAAAAGAAGTTGAGATCAAGTCAATTCATGAGCATTGTTTTTTTTTCCTGAACATACAGAAATATATATTCTCGACGTGCTTAAACCCTCTACAAGTTCTCACAGACTTGGTTTATTCCATAAACTCTTTGAGTGTGAGTTCATAAACATATAATCGTATACTAGGCCTATACATTGAATGATGGCTGTAGTATCCGAGAACAACCAATATTTCAACATTTCTCCTTTTTCTTTGTGCTAGAAATAATGGGTGTTTGAATATGAAATATCATGATGCGTCTTCCACGTTATATTGAGCATCTATGATCAAAGGATGTTTTATTTTTGTAGATATCATGGAAAATGTGTTCTCGTGTAATAAACACACATAGCTAGGTCTATATCAAAACGAACCGTTTTATCGTTTTACCTTTTGTGTCAATAACAGTCTGGGAGACTCGGAAAACTCAAAAACACACTTTGCTCAAACGATGAAGACGTAGTGGGGTGGTGGGGAGGAGTGACGTGTGATAGGGTTGGGTTGGGCGGGAAGGGAATGGAATGGAAAGAAACGATACAAACTTTTTTTTCACCTGTACAATATTACTAGTGACAAGTAGGAACATGCTTCATGTTCCAATGGATGCATATGCGATGATGATATACATTTTTTGAATCATTTTTGAAAAGAATCATTGATTTTAATTACAATTACAGAAATGATTCGCTTGATGATTGGATATATATGTGTATTTAATTATAATTATGATATATTACATAAAACATTCAATATATAATTCATAGTTGGTGTACCAACAAGCAAGAAAGAAGAGATTTGAAAGTATTTAAATTTTAGGATACTTTCTCATGGGATATTTTCATGAGAATTTTAGGCACATTTGTTGCTTTAATGGATATCATATTGCCGGCTCAAATTCATCATCAAAACCATCCTGTGTCTGTATTGGTGTGGAATTTGAGACCTTCAGTCACTTCGTTTGATCTGCTAGAAAATTGTAAAAAAGCAACACACGAGAAAATTCCGTGCAGAAATTCACTTAATTCATCCAACTTCAGAAATTATATTTCTGATAGAGCCTACTCCTGATGCTAACCTTGAACCTGTACCAGTTCAATCAATTTGAAAACTTCATTGAAACATTCATACTACGATTGCATTGGAATAATGATTCCCATCCGAGGCCACTTTACCAAGTTTCAAGTTATACAAGGAATGATAAGTTTACCGATAAAACCGAATGATATATTGATATGAGCCCATGGATATCCAAAATTATGCATCATATTACATATCTCTTATTGAAAGTGATTATTCGAAAACACATGGTGCACATCGAACCGATAATAATTTATTAACATCATGTGAAAAAACAAACTGAAATCTCACGTTAATGTGAATATTATATTGGCATATCTCGTTGCGGATTTTTTGTAAGAGTCAAATGAAGGATCAAGGTAGTTGGTAATTCTTTTTAATGTTCAGTTTGATTCTGTATACCACCACTAGTCGTGCCATCACTTCCACTTTCGTTCTTGATACATTTCCTTTTTTCTTAGACTTATCGTATCTTTAACTCGGTTACTTTTTATGTACATACGTATCTCCGTTTCGTTGGTCTTTTTTCATCTCCGGCGTGGCCTCATTTTCTTCACCCACCCGCTATAGATGCCGCCATTAGCATATAGCATCTCATATCTCACCCTCGTCCCGCTCCATCCCCCACCATCCTCACCAAAGTATTTCTTCTACTCATCATCCTCCTTTCTCTTTCTCTCACTTTCTCTCAACACACTCGTTCTCACTCACTCTCTCTCTTTCTCTCTCACACCAATTCCTTTCTCTCCCAAGGGATGTATCCTCTTTGATTGAGGCTCGGTAAACTTAAAGCAGCATTCAATTTCATTCTAACCTCTCAGCCCATCAGAACCTCCTCCCATCTTCACCCACTTCTACCCCACCCACTCACTGCTTACAACGACATCCAACCCTATTAGTGAAACGAGAAACACTGAGGCAACCAATCGCCTCCCGAGAACACTTGTTCAGTGAACTTCACTACATAGCTGTTGAGAACTAGTGTGGTTTAATTGTAAGTAAACCTATAAGGTGGTAGAGAATGCAATTGATACAATTGTACCAATGTATGACGTGGTGTTGTTCACTTGCTGTTGTATTCGTGTCAGCTCGATACAGGAAAGATATCAATATCATAATTCACAGGGACGCAACTGAAAAATATGAACTCGATCTCTCCTTGACGTTGCAGAATGTCCGATATTGATAGTTGGAGATATATTCAATTTATGACATAAAAAATCACAACGTTTTCAATTTGTGTGATTGAGGATCAGATGTATAAATTCAATATTAACGATACAGAAATGGATTGAAATGGTAAGATAAAAGTGAGATTGTTTTTTCATTGAGATATTGGAAAGATAAATTGAGAGGTTGAGAGATTATAATCAGAATGCAATCGTAATATAGGCCCAATGCTGAATGTAATCGTTATACGCAGGTGTTTGTGCAATTGTATAATATGTATATGTTCACACGATGTCGTATTTTGCTGAGGTATTGTTTTTTTTGCAGGTTCCAACAATTTAATTTTCAGTTTGACTATCAGTTCAATAAGGAATGTATATTGAACACAACTTTAATTCTCAACACTCTAGCATGTATTCCCGCTAATTCACTCGGGTGAATTGAATCACTCTCATGAAAACCCAATCAACGAAGAGGTATAATTATGAGTTTTAAACTCAGCTTCTGTTTTTTACATTTTAATGACAATTCACGTTTTATTATCTTCCTGTTTTGGATCTCAACCCTTATTCACATTAAAAGAGTTTTTATTGGAATATTATAGGGTTAATAAAATTCCAAAGTAAAACGTCATATCCCCCTCCCTATAAATGAATACGGAACTGAATTAGCTGGCCATCCTAGTTACAGTTTATCACCAATTACGGTATAATTGCACGTTTCAAAAGCTTCTCAATTGGGCAGATGTGTTTGAAAGGGTTGAATTATAGTAATTTCAGGGTTAGTCATGAAGAAGGGTGCATAAAGGAGGAAATAAAAGTTGTAATATCTTGTAATGAAAGAAATGTATACATTTGGTATATCAAACTTAATTATATAGATCTATTTCCCTCTTCAAAAACATAGACCTATTGGAATAATGTCAAAATACCAAACTGAATCGATTACAAATGAGTGATTGAAAATTTCAATCGTCACTGAAAAAAAAACAAGATAGAATAAATGACGAGTTTCAATTCAGCATATACCTCGTCGTTTTTTTTCTACATTCAAATGTTCCACAATTTCATATAAAACACATTTTTGACCATTTTATAATATAATTGAAAATTTCGAATCATTGTATTTGCTTGCTGTAATTTTGATTATAATTATAATGTACTCTGTATATTCATGTACCATTGTACCCTATCATTCCACCTCATGTGATGTAATTTATGAACGGGAGTTGGATAACATATATGAAAAAGATGATTATTTTAAGTGAACCAATTAAATAAAATTTTATCAGTAGTGCTGCGTATCAGAAATAGGATGGCGGGGAAATGGGATGGGCTCGATAATGAAACACAAATCTCTCTCCAAGATATAACTCACTACTGATGAGAATTCACTCCCCTAATCACTAAAGTATTCAATATGTTTAAATCTCTTCAAATGCCATTGAGAAATAAATTCATACTAAAATCCTTCCTTTTGTGGTTTTTCACGCTATCCTCGCTGCGTTCCCCTTTTTCAAACCAAGATACTCACAATCCTATCACATCGAGTTCTTTAATTACTGAGTAAAAGAGAAGAGCAATTCCTTTCATCTCCAGCTAAAAGCAAGTGAAAACGTTTATTATTCATTGAGTAACTAATTTTTCATTCAAAGGACATCAGATATGAAGAGTTTCATTCTATATCTGCCTATACAAACACTATACATGTTGGTGCACCAGTATATAAAGGAAGCGGATGAATACAGAATACTTTCAGCTCGCGTTAAAATGTTGAGACATGAGAAAGAAAGAACGACATTATTGAATCCGAAAGGCCCAGGGGACGGAATTTGATCGGTCCTATAGATAGTATTGATGAGTTGTAGATAGTTTTGATTATGGTGTATAACTATTCAACATGTATAATTTATATTCGATATCTATTATATTTCATCAATCTGAGAAACCCTACGACGGAATTGCTATTTTAATTCATTTGCCATCACATTCACCAACCTTGTGTTGATAAAGATATTGGTGTAATGTTCATATCATATTACGTAGTTGATGAGTGTTTTGCGAGATTATTGATAACTTGATCCATGTATTGATAAGATAACCCAGTAAGATTGTTATCTCTTGTTACATGATCAATGTATGAAGATGGTTGATTATCATCTGGATACAGATAATAATATAAGGTGACTAAGAGTCAAATGAACGGTTATTGACATTTCTCAATTTCGTATGCAGATACATATTTCGAAGTAATACAGTTGTTCAAACATCTAAAGTTACATATTTTTGGAAGAGACGGTTTACCTATTAGTATGTATACTCATTGAGAATATATCTCATATATTACATATGATCACAGATCATATAGCACATCACAGTGGTTGTCACACTTAATTACATAACATTATTATTACCCAATGTTTTTATATAAATGTATTCAACAATGTCTATAAAAGTGTTTGCTCTTCCTGATCATCCGCTTGAAACACTTCTGATCCAGAATGCTCATCAAAGCAGACATTTACGTAATGATTGATTTACATCTCAAAGACTGCGCGGTACTTTCAAGTTGAAATTAAAACCAGCTGTTGCGTCTTTGAAGTGAATGCATATGACATTCAGGTACACTGTGGCTCTTTTTGAAATCTCATTCCTCGCATTTTCTATATGTTACTTGCTAGTATATTACATAAGTTCTATTGATTTCAATCTTGAAACGATTTCATGACCTCATACATGAACATGGTTGTTTATTTCCACAGCCCTTTTTTGTACGAATATAAAATTTCAAAATGTTTTTTCGGCCTTCCGTAACAACCGATGAACAACGACAATATATAAACTGTCAGTCTACTATTACTTAACTAACTGTCATAATCGAGTAGGGAAGTTCAAAAGATGGTTACACTTGTATCAATTTGTAGCAACTAAAACTTCATTCACAGAAACATTTTGTCTAGATGTATTCACAAATTGCAACTTAAAAAGTACTCATTGTAGCCCATTATGAGAAATAGAATGAATCTTGTTCTGAATTTTCTGATTTAGCCTGATAATTAAAATTGTATCCTCCACTAAAATTTGAGAATGTATATTCACCTCATTTCTACTCTTCAATCTCTGTGATTGAATAATGGTAAAATTGCATTCTTGACGATTAAGCCATTCGGCACATCGATTCTCTCAACGATGAGTTGTGTATGGATATGTTCAGTTAAATCTCATATTTATAAATAAGGATAGTGTATCTAGTTTTTGAGAGGTGTAACGTCCGATTTTATATCATTCAAAGATAATTAATATCTCAAGTTGATAAAATTCACAACTAATATTTCAGTTTGCGTGATTATTATGTCGTAAATAAGTAAATATGTTGGCTCTACTGTACGTGGTCCTCTGAAAACTTTTATAAATCAACATTCGTTATTTGTTTTGAACATCATACTATAAATTTCACACTGTGAATAAACTGAGTGATCAAAAACAATTGTGTCGGTCAATAACTCAGAAATGAAACAACAAAATCACTCTTGAAATTCATTGTTCTCAGTATGGATAGTATGCTGTATGAAAAAGTGACTGTTCCAAGTTTATAGCTTATTGAAACAATACCAACCATCAAAAACAATAGAACTCAGTATTTGTATTTATGTTGGTCACGTTTGCAAACATGCATAGCGGTACATCACAAGTTATGACTGTAAGACAAAGTTCACGCTTGGTCAAGTTATGACAATAGATATGACAATAATCATAGCGTCATTTATATGGCGGAAATTGAAATACGATAAAATTAACTTCATGAACTATGCACGGACATGCGAGAGTTTGTATGAGGGAGAAAGAGAGAGAGAGAGAGAGGGAGAGAGAGAGAGAGAGAGAGAGAGAGAGAGAGAGCAATATAATACATTTTTGTTTGTGAAAGAAAGAGATGAGCCGATGTAGTGCTGACTTTGTAATACTGATGCACATATATTATTATCAGAATGAGTCTCGTATATGAGCGTTTTAATGAGAATACTATTGAAGTCTGTATACTGAATATTGCTCGTTTCTCTTAGCATACATGAATAGAAATGATATGTACAGATTATTCTCACATATTTTTCGTATCTGTTGATTCAATGTGGGAAATTCGAATCTATATATACGTATTGAAGGGATGCACTAGTTCAGATTCGTCACCATGTGAGTATAAGTTATGAAATACACAATGAATCATGAAGTTTTTGTAGTTATAGAACTATTTTGAGGTCGTGAATTTTTTTCGAATTCAACAACAACAATTTGCGTAAAAACTGAAAAGACATCGTATATTCCAAGTCCAACAAGTATGGCCAATGTCACTCATGGTTGTTTCACAGAGTGAATAAGGCCCAACCAAATGTGTTTCCAACCGCACATTAGATTATTCCACCACCATAATATGTTCTATAGTTTCTGTCTCAACAATCTCATCATACGGTGGAGGTGTTATAGTCTATTCTAAAACTAGATCCATATGCGCGTAGTTCATAAACTGTGAAGCTTTCAGTCCACACAATCTTCACTCGATGTTTCATCCAAGTTAACATAGCTCATCGTAGAATACAAGACACTACATTTCCCTCAAAAATAAAAAGCTAAGGTCACATCAAAGTTGACCTCATGCAAGCTTCACGTTATTACTTATACCATCTTGGCTTTTAAGCTCAAAGTTTCGCCATGATACACACCGCACTTACTGTTATATATTTTTATGTGGCTTTCGTTTGGCGTATCCTATTCGGACGCTATATCTAGTTTTTCTTCTTTTTTTCCAAGGGGCTGGGTTGGTGAGGAAGGGATGGGTGGGTTGGTTGTCGGGCGTCTATTGTCTCTGAAACTGCGTTTCACGCAGCGCCCATAAATTCCCTCGTCCTTCTTCTTTACGTCTCCCTGGAGCATATATAGGCTGGCACGTTCCAGCAGCAGAGCCTAAAGAAGAACCATCCAAAACACCATCCATTCTACATAACATTAGCCATGCAGGGACCTATTGCCAGTTACAGTTGGCAGCGCAGGAACGTTTTGCATTTTGATAACAGAACCAAGATTACAATTGGTGTAGGAGAGAGGCCAACCTGTCAAGTATGGTGTGCCACACTATTCAGTGAAGATAAGTGATAACATAATCGTACTCTCATAATGGGGATGTAAGAATTATATTCAGATGTGATTCAGACTGATGAAGTCAAGGTGAATGTGGAAGAGTGGAGGGATACCTGGTGACGCAGGTGGGGTGGGGTGTATTCCTACAATAGGATAACAATCTCTCTAGAAGTATGAAATTACATTATTTCACATTATACATTATTTCATTTCAGCGATTTAAGATCAAGGTCTTAATTTCAATGAGTGCTTTCGAAGTGAATATTCTCTCTCGGCCTAGAAATTGAAAAACTCAAATTGTTCATGATATGGGTATAATTTCTAATGATTGTTCAAAAATCAAGAAACTTATCTGAATTGACGAATGATAAGTCTAAAATAAGCGACATGCTTTGCACGTTTTTTTTCCAGATTCTCAACTACGATCTCCACGAAAAATGTCTGCATTAAGTCTGTCATTAAAGTTTAATGCATTAACCACAATCAATGCAGTTTGAACTTTTCTTCAATTCCATACAATTCAAACAAACTTGCAAATTGTATTAATCACACATAAAATCTTGCAACTACGAGATTATGAGTTATTATAAGATAATTCTACATATGATTTCCATGTTATTCAAATAAAATGAGAGGTTTCATTTTCAAAAGCGTATTTCTGTTTATTTACATCTACCCGTGAGACTTTATTATTTTCTACTTGAGCTGTTTAAGCCGTAAGAGATGTTGTACCAAATCTCAGCAGCATCTTTTCTCACTTTCTTGAATACTTCACGGGCGACAGCAGAACTTGGATTCTGTAAAACCCTCACGGGACTTTAATGCAACAGTATGGATGAAGTGTGTGGGGGAAACAGTGGGAAGAAAAGGGGATATCAGAAATAGGTGAAAGAGGATAGGGATAAACCGACTACTGCCACAATACTGCTTCACCTTATTCACACACATGATTTTCACATTTCCTGCCCTTCGAATTCTAAACATGTATTCTACATTATTTGAAATATATACCATTACAAAGAAGAAATATAGTCCATATGTAACTGTTATTATCTGCACTTCTTCTTTTTTTATTATTATCATCTTGATTTCGTTTCGTGCTCCATGCTGTAGGTTCACTACAGGGTATTTCCTAATTTCACTTTTCTCTAAACTTATTTAATAATATTTATTTTATGGAAGGTAATGGAGGTGATGTGTGAGAGGTGATGGTAGTTGAGGTTATGAGAGATCACTCACCCATATCCCATCTCCATTTCTCTTTCATCACTGCTGGTTTATTGAATAAAATAACTATCTTCTGATAAATATGAAAAGAATACGAAAACATTTATGAAGCATTCATTTGGATTAATATTCCAATGATATATCATAGAAAACTATGAGCTGAAATTCTTTGAGTAACTGAAATGCTTAAAATCAGAAAAAAGTTGTTTTCAAAGGTATAACTAGATTTTTAATCACAGAGAATTCTGAATGATGAGAGTAAAAATCCGATGTCGCCATTCTCGTATTGGCAATTGGAATTACTGTATTGAAATTAACTGATCAGCTGGTTAGAAAAAAATGTTACTTATAAATTCTTCCTGAATTATTTCCAAGACGTACAATTTCTCACAAATGCATAAACTTGGTTCAGTACGCTATATCTACACCACACTGAGTTTACAGCCTCGGTTGACTTACGGCAAATATCCATACAAACGTACGTTTTTTTGCATCAGCCGGTAGTCGCATATATACATGAGGGGGAAAGTAGAAATGGCTTCCCATTTCCTTAGGTACGACATAAAAATCTGTTCAATTGGTATGCCTGATGTCGCATGAAATGAAGGTCTGACTATATGTCCTGACGCACCATTTAACGCTAACGGTCGAGTGTCTCGAATATGAATCGCATTTGCTATGTGAAGTATTTATATGTATAAGGGTAGTTTGTGGCTGAATCGGTTATTTCTTCAGCATAACACATGTGTGGAAAATTAAGGGTCCGGATAACTTAATATCAGACGATATATGGCGTTTTTTCAACATATTGGATGAATTGGTTTATTGAGATTAGAAGAGAGATTGGCGAGTTGGGACGTCATGGAAAAGAAAGATGCGTCATCACAATCATCTGAGCTTTCAACACGCCGATAGTTTCCGACTTGCACTGGGCACGTATATTTGTCGGTATAAATAGATTTCTGAGAACAATGACGAAAAATGAAGACTATGAAAATCATTCGATTATTTAAATGTGATTGCATTATGAATGCATCAATTGAACTTATTCGTTACTTTGTACATCTGTTTTCATTATCGTCTTGTGGCTCTTGTTGGTTTTGGTACGGTGCTCCACACTTATAAGACGGTAGTTGCGATTTGAAATTTGAGTCCATCGATTGAATTTCGCTATCATCGATAAGCTATCATATACAAGCTATTACATTATATGCGATTTAATGGACTCGTCTTCATCACATACAACGTGATAGCGTATAATGTTTTCAAAATTTATATCCAAACCTGAAATTATGATATTTGATTATTTTCATCAATTGCACGGATAGTGTGCACGTATATGGCAGTTTATTGTCAGTACGTGTTTCAAACCATTATTTCGATTCATAAATAATCAGTGAAACAATTCCTACAAATAAAAATGAGTCTTATTCAGGCTTTGAATATCTAATTCTTCATTGGATGAATGAACAGTCGTTAAAATTTTTGGTTGACATTTTTTTAAAACTAATTGTTTGTATCATTCTAGATAAACAGTCTCCCTTCTCTAACAGAAAGTTGAAATTAACAACGTTTTTGCCATGTTACAATGACGTCGATGAAAACAAACAAAACATTGGCCCTAACATGTTATAATGATCCTCATTCATTTGGAGTCAATTTGTGAAAAAACTCCATCACTTTGTTTCTGTAAACAGGACGAGTACAGCGTATGGGACTTGTAGGACTAGTTCGACGTTCACACAATTCAAGAAAGTGAAAACAAGTTATTACCGATCATATACCATTTTTCTGGAAAAAAGTACAATCTGCTTATTATATAGAAGTAATTTGCTTATTTGATGGCTCCCTTGAAATAATTCACAATTATCTCAGTATTTTTTCTGAATGTTTTCAATTAGATGGTTCCTTGAAATACCAAGTGAGTATGCTAGCTTTGGAAGATTCAATACGCTTCAATTATACCATTTCGACGTCCATTCAGTTCTTCGGAATCATCTTTATGGTTCGTTCTTTCATATATAAAATATATTAACTATTAGGCCTATAGTATTCCGAATAATCCGTTCCGCTCGTTACCGATTATTGTTCTCGTACCAACTCAATCACTATTTTTTGTTACTTATATTACTTCGATCTCTTGACGATATTATGCATTTATTTATCGACCATATACTGCAACAATCACAATATCGCCAGGTTCCAATAGTGGTTTTTCATTACAATGTGGAAAATTATATCCAGTAGGCCTATATTATATTCAGTACTGAAGAGTTCGTACAATTGAACATATTTTTTTCAAAAACATAGCTTGTACTAACAGATTCACATGGAGAAACCTTGTTAGTCGCTATGGGTTTCTTAGAACTGCCGATATTCATAGTTGATTGACATTTGAAAGGCGATGGCCACGCCATCAACATTCAATCATAACCACAATTATATAACCGGAAAATAGCGTGTTCCAATGTGTGGAACAATCACGACGTGTGATTCGCTCGGGTCTAGGAAGCGGCAACTCCGTGACGCTGCTGCGCAGGGAGGCGTGCGCAATATTACTCAACTTTGTTTTGCCTCTTCTATGTTTTCAGCACCTATGGTCTAAACTTCTAAAGGGACGTCACTGGACTGTGGATGCGAGAATTCGCGTTCACATGCAGTCTACCACTTGATACTATTTTTTTCAAATATTCTTATTAATGCTATTGGTTATGAATTTTGATGAGAGAAGTTTCTGTTTAGAGCTTCTGTTTTGGAATTATTTTTCCTTCCATTTTCTTTTGATAGTCTCACTCGTTCCTATAACTGGCAGGAACCTGCTTCTTTCTCGCGATTGACTGATTTCACAAAATGGCGTGTGAGCAATGCAAACAAGAGCCGATCGTCTAGTGAGTGGCTTATCATTCGGCCACATAGGTTCATATATAGGTCAATGATTTTGGAACTGCCCCCAATAAAAAGCTCACTTGATCGGATGTTGAATGTTTTGTGACGTCAAAGAGGCATGAAGACGTGAGTGGTCAATTGTTTGCCGACAATTTACTCAAGTTGTCATGACAGTGATTCAATTAAATTATAATTATGATTAAATATAGATTTTGATTATAGCGAAGACTCCATCCCACTCTTATAGAGCTTGGTCTTTTTTTTTGTAAGCACTGCTGCACAGGACGCACAGTTTGACTGATCAACATAAAACTCTTTCTTTATACGTATAGGCCTACTTATTCAACTTTTTGGGTCATGTCGGTCAGACAAATTTTGAGAAATATCAACTCGAAGTTTCTCAAAACTTCATAATATTTGTCTGAGCGGAAAATTCCGAAAAATAAAATCTCTTCATGAAATTCAAATTTTCCCTGAATATGAACACAATAATAATACACATTATCACAATTTTGTGAGCGATTCGAACCAGCCGTGTTGTAGAAAATGATTCTAAAGGCTTCTTGTTCCTAACTTAGGATTAAACACAATTAAAATCTCTTTCTTGAAATGAAATTCATGCAATCAGTGTTGATTTCAGGTTTTTCTGTTGCGGGAACGAAGCCTTGGAAAATGCAGGGTGCCGTAAAATAGGTGACAGCACATATATTGGAAAGAGAGGCCGAGCCACCCGGCGGAGTGCTTTGTAGATTAGATGAACATGTTGGAGCTAATATTTGAAGTCACTAGATTAACAATTACTGACCATTCCATAAGTGGGCTACAGAAACAAAATTCCTCGCTGTTCGAACAAAGATCTTCAGAATATTTCTTCGAACATATACAAAATTATAAAAATATATATTTTTGCATATATAACTTGACTCTGAGTAGTCAACTTGACACTCAGACAGACAGACAACTTGACACTTGATTTAAATGATGGTATGAAGCATTGAATACCATGGGGGGGAGGCTCAGACGTAGCCCGGAGGGGGGGGGGGCGCCTCCCCCGGAACATGCCTGAAATCATCACTGCATGCAATCAAATCCTTTTTACTTCAAACATTTCTATAATTAATGTATATATCCATAGAGTTGAGATATATTTCACTTCATTGTATTATAAATTCATCATTATCATATCGTTATAAAACTGTGTATGTTTAATTTATGCATAACTTATGAATATGTTGAACTTTGATTTCATGAACAAGAAAAACATGGTAAATAAATTGAATTGATTGATTCAATGTTTTCTATTCAACGAATAGATAGAAATAATAGCAAAACCATTGCTGTGATTCACTGCATTCTAGATTCTTTATTAACAGAATGATGTATATTTCATACGATTCAAGGTGTGTAGAGTTTTCAATCACACCAGAGTCGATAAAATAAAAAAGGTAGAACTAGTTTAGCAACTCTGATTATAACCTTATACAGGAATCTCGCTCACCTTAGAACGCATATGCTGCGTTTGCTTAGTTCAGAATACATTTTATATAGACATTTGTATAATGTGGGCGTACTCTATTCATTCTGATGAATATATAAACAATCATATTGTATAGTAGCTGTGAGTTAATTCCAATGGCATCTTGCGTGGCCATATGGCACAGTAATTTAATGACGTTTATATATTCATAATATCATTAACCAGATGAAATATGCTCAAAATATATATCACATCAGTTGGTTCTGCATTTGGTTCAAAGTTCTCAATATATATTTTCAAAATTCATCCAAGGCGAGCCGCCACTCTTCTGTTGTCTCTCTCCAGTCACTGCCCTCTAAAGTCTCGTGTTGGCGTTCGGCAATGAATCAAGGAGGCCCATTACAACCACGACATGTCCCTATCGATTAGCACAGATTCTCTGTAAACGAGAGAACTGTTTATTCTTGTCAGACTCTTGTGGAGGGCACATCCCTTCTTAAGTGTTTTCAAAATAACTACAATTCTAATCCGTAATTACCAATGTCTTTTAACATACGATATTTCATACTCTTATTGGTTGAGAACAGATATTTTTGAATATACACATATTTGTGATACATTATATCATATCCTGTGAGTGTGCCGTGATACAAATTTTGATCACACACGTATAAGTATATATATATATATATATATATATATATATATATATATATATATATATATATATATATATATATATATATATATTCATATATCATATGTATCCATTATATTATATATTATTATATTATATATTTATTATATATATATATATATATATATATATATATATATATATATATATATATATATATATATATATATATACATATATATATATATTAGATTGAAGGTCTTTTGATACCGATCTTGAAGGAAGGACACGGGAAGCAATATTGTGATCACAGACAAGTCACGTTGTCATGTCAAACTGCGAAGCTATTCGAGAAAATCTTGGAGAGGAGATTGAAATAAGAAGTGGAGACGTCATTAATGCAGTATGGGTTAAGGAGAAGAATGTCAACTGTGGACTTAATTTTTGCAGTTTGCTGCAGTCTGCAGGCAGCTGATGGAGGTTAAGTGGGGAATGGGAAAAGCAACGAGGATAGTGTTTCCGGATCTGGTCAAGGCTTACGACAAACTACCCAGGATAGAAGTTTGGAAGTGCTTGGAGAGAAAAGGAGTGGACAGAAAACTCGTCCAGTTAATTCAGAGCATGCATTCAAAAGGATAGCTGAAGCTGTGTGCAGACCAGTGGGGGCAGATCTGAATGGTTTGAGGTCCGAGAAGGGCTAAAACAGGGCAGCGTTTTTTTCACGACACTATTCACAATAGTCACGGATGATATAATGAGAGGTGGAGCCAGATGGCCGGATAGATATAAGAATGTTTGAGTATGCAGAATATGTGTCAGTGTGGGGAGAAGCGAATGAAGAACTACAAGAGAACGTATCCAAATGGGAGAGTCACAGTTCAGTATGGCTTGAAGATCAACATAGGAAAGAGTGAATCGATAATGATGGAAAAAGAACAGATTGAGGAATGTCAGATTAGGATCCAAGACGGGAAATTTCGGAAGAAAGAAGAATTCGAATATCTGAGAAGCATTTACCAGGAAGCAAAGTTAGAAGAGAGATAGGGAGTAGGATGCGAAACGCGGAGGGTTTCTACCAAAGCGTTGAAAATTGTTGTGGAACGAGGAAGTACCAAGAAAATGTAAGTTATTGGTGTACAGGACATATTACATGCCAATATTGACGTATGCAGCAGTGACTTGACCAACGGTGGAAGAGGAGGGGAAGTAGCAAGCCGCTGAAATGCATTTTCTGAGAAGTGGGGCAGGAGTGACAAAAATGAATAAAATAAGGAGTGGTAAGATCAGGAGAGAGTTAGGAGCTGAGACCCTGAGTTTTGGATTAGCCGAGAAAAGGTTTCGTTGGTTCGTACACATAATGCGAATGGAGTTGGAGAAAATACCTTGGGAAAAGTATGGAGAGGCTAAGATGCAAGGGATGGAGAAGGCGGAAAGACCGAGGACGAAGTAGATAAACAGAGTGGTAGAGGCCGTGGAACAGAGGGGGAATGTTGGAAGACGATTGTAGAAGAAAAGTGGTGGAAAGATAGAGAAAGATGAAGGGAGTTGGCCAGACGATAGGAAGAAGAAGAAAAAAGATGGAGAGAGGGGAGTGCCAGACCTGGCGAATCGACTCCGAGAAACTCAGATGCCCTAGTATCATGGTGGGACAACCAACCTTTGACCCAATTCAGTTTGGAACCGGAGGCCAGATGTTTATAATATATATATATATATATATATATATATATATATATATATATATATATATATATATATATATATATATATATATATATATATATTAACATTACAGTTTTAAATTAATACAAATTAAATTTCAAAAGAGGAATATATTGATTTTGCACACAGTATCACAATTATTACACTTCAAAATACTCGATAAAAAGAAGACAAGTCCTTAATGGCGACTATTTTTGCTCTTGAAAAGAGTAGTGCAGGGTTCTAAGGGCAATATTGGTTGATTTTATGTGTTTTTCTATTTTGTTCGGTTTTACAAGTGGTAGACAAGGGAATCCCAATCGGCTTCTTATCGAATAGCTGAACCCCTATTCCTGAGGTAAATGAGATGTGAGAAAAATGACAATGAGTGAGTAAACGATCAGCTCACTCAAAATGGCTGATTAGTAATGATAAATCGGCTATTTTAGTGAGATAATCGTTTTCTCACTCATTTTTATTTTTCTCACATCTCATTCATCTCAGGAATAGGGGTCCTGGTCGAGATGGTCGGAGGAGTCGAGATGGCGTGATGACGAGATTTTGAAGTTCACACAGAAATATCAGTTCAGTAGGATAACTCATTACAGATTGTATTACATTGTGAATTTTTAATTCACCATTTTTCGAGAAGTCGGTTTTTCACTCGGCAAAACTTGTCTGATCGCGGCCCGTGATACTCTGCTTGGGATATTTCCTATATTTCTTTCACAATTATATATAGTTCACTCCCTGAATGCATTACACTACTGAAACTAAAATTTGATTGGTTGAGGTTTTCGAACGCAGAGTTTTGATTGGTTGTCTTTGTTAAATTTTAGTGATATATGGCTTTTTAAAAATATGCTAGCTCTCCCACGTTGAAACTATATGACTATTACTGACTTCATGACTACAAATTGAACGTGTGTGAATTGATATTGTCCACATTGTGAATGGTCTGAATTTAGAAACATTATACCCACCCTAAATTCCAAATAATAATCATTGAACTAAATTGCTTTTGTAAACTTGACACAACCACTACAAACTCTATTTCTATCTCAACCTTTGACACCTCCTTGTCAGGACTGTTGAAGTTGAAGATCAAAACCAATTGCCAGATCATTTCATGAATAATGATGAAAAAAATACGAACCAACTATGACATCTTATATCATCACACACTCGTATGGATTTAAAACACCGAAACTGTATGTTATGTTACAATATATTTATATATGTATATATATATATATATATATATATATATATATATATATATATATATATATATATATATATATATATATGTATATATATATATATGAATATATATATATATATATATATATATATATATATATATATATATATATATAATATATATATATATATATATATATATATATATATATATATATATATATATATATATATATATATATATATATATATATATATATATTTATGTATATATGATATATATATATATATGTGTATATATATATATATATATATATATATATATATATATATATATTCATATATATATATATATATATATATATATATATATATATATATATATTTAATAGTCATATCATAAAAGATACGCCTCGACCGGAGCTCGAATCCAAAACATCTCTCACTGAGCTACCGATGTATCAGTTTCAAGACGTGACCATTCTTAGTGACGATATATGCATATATATATATATATATATATATATATATATATATATATATATATATATATATATATATAATAGTCATATCATGAAATATACGCCTCGACCGGAGCTCGAATCCAAAACATCTCTCACTGAGCTACCGATGTATCAGTTTCAAGACGTGACCATTCTTAGTGACGATATATGCATATATATATATATATATATATATATATATATATATATATATATATATATATATATATATATATATAACTGGTTATGTCATTTTCATCACATTATAATATCATATAGGCCATATTGTTTTATTCTACTATCTCTTTGCTCTCTAACTTCATCCTCCAAATGTGGAGATAGCAACTAGCAAAGTGAAGTCATAAATCTGCAAATAAAAATATCAACGGCGTCTTGTTGAGTGAGGAAATGTGCCCGGGTGGGTTAGGGGGGGGGGGGGGGGAGAGTGGGTTGGGAAGACTAGAGGGAGGGGGTGTGAAATACATATATAGGGGAGAACAAGAGAAAAGAGGCAAGTAGAACAGAATGACAACTTAATATTTTTCTTCAGGCATGTTGCATCTTCGTCTCTATGTGGCGTGGGTTAATCTAATTAGTGTACGCGGGAGTGAGTCATTCATCCATTTGCTCGCTCTTCCGTAAAGGTATGTAAAGCTTAGTGTTACGAGAGCATAGTCAGCGTCAACGTTGACAAATTAGTGCAGTCGGTTCGCTGGTTAGCTGACTGGCTGCTTGGCTCAGTCAAGTTATAAATTGAGGGAAAAATAAATTGTGAAAAGACGTGAAATGAATAATTGTTTCAAATTCACACAGGAAAATTACTTGTATACAGAATATATCTAGCAGAATGCGTGTGTATCGTGTTTTTATTGAATACCATGAACAGATACACGTTTATTTGTTGAATTTACCGAAATATAAAAACATTTTTTATGAGCTGCCATACTGGCTCAATCAGCTAAGGCACTCTCTCAGATACTTTAGTCAGGTTGGGCATGTGTTCGACCTCGATAATATATTTATGATCCTTTTTTTTCTTGTACCCTCGAGTAACGTTTTCCAAATAATATTAAATATAAAATAAGTCGGCCATCATCAATCTACTTCGGTACCGGTACCTAGATAGATTACAAAAAAGGTGCATTCAATATATTTGTTGAGTGAATTTCATACTTCTTAGAAATTAAAATACATAATAAAAAGTTCCCACTCTTGGAGTCCAACAGCAATGTCTGGTTAAGGGGTGGTATATTGAATACGGTATTCTATATATTCTAATATTATTATATCATTTATATATATATACATATATATATATATACATATATATATATATATATATATATATATATATATATATATATATATATATATATATATATATGTATATATATATATATATATATATATATATATATATATATATATATATATATATATATATATATATATGTATATATATATATATATATATATATATATATATATATATATATATATATATATATACGTATATATATATATATATATATATATATATATATATATATATATATATATATATATATATATATATATATATATATGCAATAAATTGAATATTTTTGGATGTAGTTGTGTAATGATGATAAAATAAAACAAACTCTTTTAATTTTATATTTAAAATAATTAGTTTTATTCTCGAAAGCTCACGTTTCATTACCTTTATCGGTCACCTCTTCAGGAGCAATTGAAATTTTGAATTTCTTCATTGCTCCTGAAGAGGTGACCGATAAAGGTCATGAAACGTGAGCTTTCGAGAATAAAACTGATCATTTTAAATATAAAATTAAAAGAGTTTGTTTTATTTTATCATCATTACACAACTACATCCAAAAATATTCAATTTATTGCACATAATGAGTTGTGAAAGCTTAAAGTCAAACATATATATATATATATATGTATATATATATATATATTATTATATCATTATATAGTGGTGGTATATTATATATATATTCTTTCGTGAGAGAAGAATGTAGTCTACAAACATTAAAACACACATCCACAGTTGTACTTGTTCAGTTGTAGCATTTTAAAATATTTCGATTCCTCATTACGATTTCTCTCATTAGGAGAGGCCAATACACCGTTCAAAAGCATGAAAAATTCAAATATATCATAGCAAGAATTTTATTGGTAGACGACCTTCGTCTTCGGGGAGTACAAATACATATTATACTAAATTTCTGGGGAAAACGTAGCAGAGTTCTTGAGACCGGATGGCCATGACTGTGATCCAATCGCCATCTTTTTCTTCCGTCAGTGGCTCTTCTCCTTCCGACTCAATTATCTCTCCACTATCTCACTATCTCTCTCTCTCTCTCTCTCTCTCTCTCTCTCTCTCTCTCTCTCTCTCTCTCTCTCTCCACCACTTTTCACATTTCACCATATCAAATGATTCTCTTCTTTTCTCTTCTTCTCTTCAAATGATTACCTGATAACTTTCTGAAATCTCCTCCTTGGCCTTCCTCTTTTTCTCTTTTTCTCTTTCTTCTTCTTCTCATTGATTCCTCCTGATTATTTTCTCCTTGATATTCGTCCCCTAAGCATGCATGCATGCATGGCCGTACCACTGCTATTTATGAGTTATATCGAAAAATATGTAAATTGTGTACCGATTTCCTCGAAAGGAGGTTAAATGAATAAACACCATACTACTACTACTACTACTACTACTACTACTGTATTTTTGCGCCACTGCTTCAGTTCAGCTACTCCACTTTATAATAAATAATAGTAAACGACAAGAATTGACATAATTATTGACCAATCACATTTTGCACGTGAATGTTCCTCACGATGTCAGAAGATATAACCATTTATTCAATATGAATTCAGATTGAGCCCACATTGAATTTGTATCATCCAGCGTGGTGCGTAATGATTCCAGTCATTAACGCCATCACGGTATTCACAATTGACGGTACAAATCTGATGAATTTCCAAATGTTTGATGTTTGATGTTGAATGTTGATTTCCAAATCATTTCCAATGTTGAATTAGGATCTATGCAGAATTACTTTTTAGCACTGTAATATCGCAACCGAATGGAAAGAAACGGCCGTAACAGTAACTTCATCACTATAAATATGGAGGAAACGAAGAGAGTGGGGGCCTACGAGCGTTTTCCCCACAAAATATGAGTGGAAATTGTAATTTTTATGTTTTTCCATTATGATTTTATTTTTTAAAACCTAACATTTTGGGCTGTTATTGCATTTTCAACTGAAATTGAGATGAAAATACAATTATAGTCCCCCAACAGTTTTAATTTTGGAAGTGTTAGTTCTTATAGGGTATATAATCTTAATTGTAACATCTGGATGAGTATAACAAGTAAGTGGACTCGAATAAAAACTGCTATACTGTCTGTATTCTCTGATTAAATTCCATGTTCCACTATCTTTCAACTCATATTACGATTATGGCTGAATTGAAATGGAAAAGTTCACGTAATAACTAATGATTCATTAGAAAGTTCAGTTGCTTGTTACCCTCCAAACAGTATATCCAATAAGAAGTGGAAATATTTATTCAAATATGGCAGGATAACGAGAGCAATTTCAATTAACTGGGTCGATCGAACGGAAAAAAATATTTGAAAAAGCTGACATTGATTCACCGAACTTGTGACATGGGTACAGGCAAATATTGAGTGCTAGCAGATTCATTGGTTTCACAAAATTTGAATCAGAAATCATTAGAAGTCAACAAATTCGTATATTCACATTCAATCTTCGCAGAGTAAGCTTATTCTTCAATTTCAAAATGTGAGATAAATAATTGAAATAATCAATTTTGATATCGTTTAGAGGAAAAAAATCGTCAAATTTTCCATCGAATCGAACGTGAGACATATGAACGATCGTCATCTCAGATATGAAAATGGCTCTATTCACAATACAAAGTATCACCCTATTTATAAATAATACAATGAAACTGAATAGATATGAACTATACTATCACAACAATGGTATATTCAACTCGATAAGCTTATATATTTCTCAATATTTACTGACTTGTATGCTCATACCTTAACAATATCCTCAAATGTATTCTCCTATTTCTTTTCAATATGTAAATCAACCCACCTTCATCTTTATTTGTTGGAGAAACGATCGCATATTCCGATTTACCATTCACGATTGACGATCGGACGTCTCGATCCTAGAAGTACAAGCATGAGATCACGTCAAGGTTGCTGAAACCAGCATTGCACTTCTTCTAAGCATCTCAAGTCAGGTGTATAAGTAGAACACTGATATTTCGTATTCACTCGACGTCGATGTATGGGAGTCACGACGCCTTAACACCGTCGCATAGTAGATGAACTATACTCATGTTCAATTGGTAGTTTCCAGTTTCACAGAGACGAGGTTACTTCCGAAAAAAAAATATTTCTCGCGATTTTTGTAGTGGATTTTTTTTTTTCGCCTCTTCGGTATATTCTTGTGTGTACGTGCAGTGTATTTCTTTATTTTCACTCAACGCTTTGACGTCCAAGCGCATGCCAACTTCTATCCACGCGTGTATTCGACTCAAGTTATTGTGACGCTCAGGAACTCGATCCTTGACAATATTGCTTTCTTTCACCCTCCATTTTGTTGATCACGTGATGCATAGCTCCAGTCTTGTCTTATATTGGTTGATTTAAATAAAAGTTTTTTTTTGTTCATTTGTTTGTTTGTCTGTTTGTCGTTCTTTTCTTTTCTTGTATATTGAAATTCGAACGATGCGATAATTGCCCCTGTTTTGTTGCCGTATATGAATTATTTTTTGTGAAGTATCCAAAAACAAAATGAGTTTTCAAGTAACGTCAAATTGACGCTTTGAACGTAAAATATCATCAAACCATGTTTCAGTTAATTCCATCAGATAGCTCAGATGTAAAATTATTGTTATCAGCCGATAAAAGATCTTAGTTATTATTACAGCGCGTCGTCAAACTTATAATAGGAGTTAAAGAAGCACTGAAATACACTCACTATGTTATTGATATGAGTCAGCTATTGATTGCATATTGATGGTCACCATTGTCACCGATGTTATGGTCACCCAAACTCATGATTCACTGTTATCCACATATTGTTTGCGCCCTCAAAAACACTGTGGACTTCCACTTCGAAATCGGCATTGCATCTATAGTCTGGACAGTGTGAAAAAGGTATCATTGTTTGCAATCAGTGAGTGAACTTGTGGAATATATTCAGTGTCAACGATTTAATTGACTTCAGTATACCATCTTGTGGAAAATAGACTTCGGGTTGGTATGCGGACAATACGTGTGGACTATCAACATCATCAATTATTCGCACGAATACAATATTGATGATTATTAAATCACTATTTCTTTTATTGATATTGAAATTTTTTCTTAGTTAGATATTAATGCGAATTATCTCAAGAGTTAGTGAGTAGTATCTGAATATTTGTAGGCTCATTTTATGACACGCATGTACGTGAAGATATGTGGATACATTGATGTTTATCAAATTATTCACTATACGAACAAACACAACTTTAATAATCAAGATACAAGAATTAGCCCTGTATTATTATTTTTAAAAAACATCAAAACTTGATATGAAATAATTGTCCTCCAATTGACGCAATGAATGAAAGATAAGATCGTTTGGACGGGGCACCACAAGGGTGATTCGTCACTTGAACATTGGAGATATATAGATTCTATATCTCAGATATAGAACCAGAATAGATTCCATCCCATATCTACACCATAGATATAGGATATGAAAGAGACTTGACACAGTATTGTGAGAAAGAGATGTATACTGCATTGTTTTTCATGAATTAGACGTTCAACATGAATTAATATTCACACATAGGCCTACGATGAATTTGAAAAAAGTATAGTTTCGAAGATATCATAGCATTGAATTGAAGATTGGTTGATATATAACTTTCAAGATTATTAATAACCAGATAGTATTTTACTCTATACTCGTCACACACACACACGAAAAAAAATAAAAATCATGTATGTTCATCCTGATATTCCAAAAATTCCAACCATGACTCATTTATACGATTTTATGAAATCATGTAATAGTATCTCATTTCTAGAAAAAAAAAAGCGTTTTCGGTTTCATTATACCTATAGCTAATCTTTTGTTTCCTCTCGTTATTTTTGAAGGTTCATTAGAACATATTCCAACTCAATTTGCATTATTTACTCTAACCCTTCACCGTACCTGAACCTCCGTTCCGTTGTCTGAATCTAGGACAAAGAATGTCGGGTCCATGTACGCTTTCTTTTTTTGATGCATTTATCTTTTCGATATAGCAAACGAATTTCCTTTGTACCCACCAAAACCGCACGATGTTCCTGATTTAGAATTGTCCCCGTGAGACTTGAATCTTGATTCGACCAACAGAGGGACATAACCTCCTCCCCTTCCCCTTCCTCTTCCCATGCATTGGGGTCCCCGCGGCAGACCAAAACGTTAGCCCAACCAGTTAGCCAATGTCAGGCCGACGTACTCCTTCGCATGGCAAATGAGTCTCGACTTCCGCCCCAGTACTGTTACTCTGTATCGATTTACCCCCATAGACTATATAGCCCGCTTTTCTACAGTAGCTCTCTTCTGTAGATATATAGGAAACAAAAGAACGTACCCCCCGAAAAAAAGACAGAAAACGACGAGACTTTTTTACATGTAGACATTCGAAACAAAACGACGCTCGAAGGAATTCCAAATTACTTTTTCTGTTTCGACAAACGTTGAAGAGGAGTTAGTCGATTGGTAGAGTAGAGTGAGTTTTAGAGAGTATTGGGGTGGATTTAGAGGGTGACTTATTCTTTGCTTCCTCATAGACTTATATATCTAATATATTGTTTGAACGGAGTTGAACATTATGATCAGAAGATGGGTTTGTTTTATTATTCATTCAGTTTCGTTATATTGTTGCGCGAGAGTAGTTGCATGAGTGAATCGGAGGAGATGGATTTTAGCTTCTCTATGTCAGAGATAAAACTATTGTGTATCTATTTTCACTCAATTTCACCATTGATGACCGAGGAGTAATCACTTTCTATTAAATTCATATTTGATTTCACTATATGTATACTGAACTGAAAAAAATCATCTTCAATTCATAAAACATATCGAATATGTATGTATACACAAACACAAACTGAGAACATATAAAGGCCCTTATATATATATATATATATATATATATATATATATATATATATATATATATATATATATATATATATATATATATATATATATATATATATATGAATATATATATATATATATATATATATATATATATATATATATATATGCATATATATATATATATATATATATATATATATATATATATATATATATATATATATATATATATATATATATATATGTATAAATATATTACATTCTACTCATTCATATCGGGTTTAACAGCACATTGTGATGATGACTACGATCTATTGGCGTGAGTGGATGATAAATGAGGGAATGGAATAATGAGATGGAATGGCATTTCATTAGCTGTTTTTGAATAGTGGGAAGGAGTCAGTCGTGATCTGTTTCAGTCAATTCTAGTATTGACCTGAACTACGGACGGAAAAAATCAACCTTGGTCTTCTGAATGGCGGTTCAGTGTAGGCCTACTGTAGCCACTCGATCACTCGTATAATTAGGCCTATATCATACTATATCAATATAAAAAAAAAATCGTTGAAACAATATACAAAAAGTCGAACAGGCATGCTTATTGATCATGATTAACATAGCTTCAGTAATCAGCTTCATATTTTTGAAAAAATCAACCTGGCTCCTCCACGGATAGTTCTTAAATATCATCAAGGTCATCATATTTTCTCCAATATACTTGAGTTGCAATCAACAGTTTACTGTGTCATTATTTAACTCAATTTTTGTAGCTATGTTCCAAATAGGATATAATCTCGGTTAACGTGGTATCATTAATCAGAATAACAATTATACATATTGGATGCTCCATGGCAATGTTAATATGATGATCACACATCCATAAAGTGATTTCAATTTTGTTAAACACAGTCTTGTCAAGTGAGATATATTTGATTGGCATTCACCACACTATTTAAATTTCAATTATATTATAATTTCAAGCTCTATTACATTCGAACACAGCTGAAATGTATAATTGAAAATCGACCGTTTACAGAACCGAACTGATTGTTATCCAACTTGTCATGGTCTATAATTGTCGTGACAACTGTATTGATGAGTTGGGTCTACTGAATTATGTGGGTTTCGAATTCAGATGAAAGATCAACTTCTGGGAAGAATGTTCATCATTTATTGTCAGAATTATTCATTTTCTATTTCTATTATCATTGTATTTAATTTTATATTTCAAATACATCGAGTAACAACTCTTTTATTTCATTTGTACGAAGAAAGATGGTTTGTATTCAATTAAATCAGTTATAACGTCACAGTTGAGCCCTTATGAGGCTCTGTGAAGATTGACAAGTTAATGTCGAATTTGTAATTTATGTGTATTTATATCGAAGCAATCAAAAATGAAGAATATTATGTCTCCCTCGCATTATTCCATTTGTTGAATTCGATATCTCATGTTTCTATTCGGATAGATGTTGCATCAATTCTGAACGGTGTTATTCGATTTCGATTTCAATACCTGTAGGCCTAAATATTCAGATTACATATTTATTTTCATTCCATCTGATTCTCATGTATGAAATGTAAGTATAGACCAGCAGACAAATCAACTTTTTGTGATTTCGTGGGTCTACAAAATTGTCCTGATATCTATATGGTAAAATATGAATTAAAATACTACAGAAAAAATCAAACGAAAAGTTTGTTGTTCCAATTCTTGAGAATATTTGAGGTTAGGTTTGCTCGATATTCATTAATTATTTATTAGGTTTGATCTACAGTGGAAAAAACACTGTTCGAAGATGGTGATAATAGAGTGGAATCCCTCTAACAACTTGTGCCTCACATCTGCACAATAACATGATATGAAACAGTTCAATACAGTAATTATTTGTAGAAAATGGAATTCAAATCAAAATAATATGTATACATGCGAAAAATAAGATTTATGTTTCTATATCTTGTATTTGTTATGAACATGATTTTTTTTTTTACTGAAATGTGAACAATGAATTAGTCTAAATCATAGCAATATTGTTAACAACTGAATATGCAGTGACAGTAAAATGTTGTGATTATAAATATATCAAAGCCAATCACTGTTATTTGCTCATCATGTCATGGGATAATTATCTCTGAAGTAATGTTTTACTCATCTTCAATTAGTGGTTTCGCTGATGAGAACAACGATCTGTATCATTCATGGCTAGAGTGTAGTTGTCGGTTTCACTCAATTAATAGACACAATCGCGTGTTTACATATGGACCGCGTGACCACGCCAATACTCTCTCTCTCCTTCCTCTCTCAAACTAGTTATTTCTCTCTCTTTCACTCTCTCTTCGATGTAGAACGCGATGTAGAGGCAATTCGAAAGCAATTATCAAATTCTCGATTCATTGAAAATGTGAGGTATATTTTGAATATGCATTGTAGTTATCTAATCATTCAGGTTTTTACATATATAAAGACATGTTTTTACACTCACCTAATTCTAGCAAGACCATATTATTATTCTGCTGCTCCATCGGCGTTGTGACTCGAATAAGGTGTACACTCGGCTTCTTATAATGAGGTTGAATAGAATGGAATTGACCCTCAGGATATTATTGATCAAATATAAACATAGAAATAACTTTATGTATCTTGAATTCAGTGGTTACCATATTAGGTATTCTTGAAACATAGATGATGGCACCTCCACCAATAATGTCTTTTCAATGATTACTCGAAATATTAATAGTTTTTCTCTTGAGCATACTAATCATGTTTTGTATGTATGTGTATGTGTATTTTCATTCATGTGAGTTGTTTTCATATTGTATAAGCCTACAGGTGAGGAAATTGTAGCTTAATGGGTTGAAAGATGAGGGAGATGAGTATATAAAATTTGATAGCGATTCTTAATAAGCAACTTGGGTTTGAAAACGCTCCCTCATTTCTCATGGATTAGCAAAAACATTACTATATCAGAAAATCTGAAAATATCGACTATACTATATAGGATTAGAATAATTTCAGCCCTTTTGTCATGAGTTTGGGCCTATTCTCCAAATGTTGATGATGAATGATCATATTACTCAAAATCAATCGTAGCATTGCAGTAATATAATGTCATTCAATATTCCTGACACATTCCAAATGTGGAGGGGTCAAGCTGATTGGACTCATATCCATCAACTTATGTCCATCAACTTGACCTCCTCATATTTTGATGGTGTTTTCTTCATAAATTATTGAAATATGCTCGTTTTGTGCTGAAATGTGCTGTTGGAAAATGGCTTTGTGCTGATATCGTTCATAAGTGATTCCATATTCAGTATGGTGAAGGGGGAGGGTGATAAGGGAGGGAAGGGACCCCCGCCAAAAAATTGTGAAAAGATTTGTCACCAGCACATTTCAGCACAAAACGATCACATTTCAAAAACAGCTGGAAAGAATGCATATTCAATGTGAAAAGGAGGAGGGGGAGGGCACTGCACTAAAATTGCACCCTCCCCTCCCTCCCATAGAACGGTAGCAGCAGGAAACTATTTCTTCACAGTACATCTCAGCACAGAACGAGGACATTTCAATGACCTCATTAAAAATACACGTTTCGAATGTGGTTGGAGGGGAGGGGAACCTGGTCTCAAATTGCTCTCCCCCCACATTCAAATTGGGATAACTTAAAAACGGTAACGGCAAAAACGAATTTTTCGCAGCACATTTCAGAACAAAACGAATACATTCGATTACTCCAAGAGAGATAGAATTTTGAATGTGGGGGCAAAGGGCCAATTCAATGCACCTTAGTATAGGCTTAAATCTTCCGCATGAACACTATATGATCCCAACTTTAGGTTAGAAGATGAATGAAGTCTGGAAAACTTACATGTAGATTGATTCTTGCCTCGCACCCTCAGAAGGGTGCACCTTTGGAGCACATTAAACAATTCAATGAATAAAATTCAGAAGATTTGTGCTGGATGGATGGAATATTTGGTTATCTCCAAATTTTATATATTTATTATCTAATGAAGATATTATTTAATTTAGATATTTGGTTATCTAAGCGAACCTGGACCCGACTCCTAACAGTCATGTTAATGATAATGAATACGAGTGTGCTAGTTGGTGATCATTTCGGTATCCATCACTTTTGAAATTAAAGAAGCTTGTGACATGAATCAACTACATTCAATACACTAACTCAGATCTCAAACCTCACAAGTTACAACCAATATCATTATTGAGTGGCATCACCAATGAGACAGTCATGTCACCAATGTTTTTATTTCGATCAATAAAGATACCTTATTTCTTGTATTCACAATAGTTTGATTCAAAAACGTCATTTTGTCACTTGACGGATGAAAAGAGATGAATACGTCACATTGGATACATTGATGTGCATCGCTCAAACAACAAAGTAGCATCACATCCCAATTCAACAAGTATTCTTGATTCGTTGTATGGTTTTATTAAAATTTGAGTGTGAAAATACTGGAATGACCAAGAATGGAATATTGTACAGAGGAATTAGGATAACTATACTTTTTATCTAATTTTCAGTTGTAATTATGATCTTGTTATGATTTTTGCATGACCAATGCCAGGCGTGAGTTTTTGAACGCGAATAATGCATGCATATTTGTAACATCATTCCTTCATCACTTATTCATCAGTATATATCAGATTTGTCGTTTGTCAAGCAAGAAAGCAACATCATCAACATAATTTTAGCATCATCAAGATCATCATCATCATAGTCCGGAATAGGTGAACATTCAGTTTGTGGCAGATTCAAACTTTCGCATCTATTCACGATATACACTCAATAATATGACACTTTCATACAACATCCACACAATAATTGATCACAAACAGTTACTCTATGTGTCAGTCACTTATCAATGCCTCCATTCACACACAACTTGTAACTGTGTTAGTCGCCCCAGTGTGCTGTTATGAAGCAGTTATTTCACTCTCTGTGTGTGTAATAGACGACGAGGTGTTCACACAAGTGTGAAGTGCGCGTCAGAATCGTATTGGATTTCGATTTGACAGCTACGAATTCGTTTGAACTGTATTTCCTTTTCGGCGGCAACATAACAGTGGGTCACTATGCAGTACCCCATGTGGTCTATATAAGTCGAAGACCCTTCACGAAAGTCACAAGTTATTGTTCAATTGATGAATTCATAGTAAGATTTAAAGATGACGTTCAGGTCTTTCACACATTTCATCGAGAAATAAGTTATTAGCGGCTATCAGTTGTTATAGTTATGAGTTACTTGCGGTTCAGAAGCATCTTTTCCATGAACAAAACGCACCATCCTTGATAAAACAGAAAGGTCGTGTAACAAAACTCACCTACTTCCACTCAATAGGGAAATGAGTCTGACTTCGTAAAATAAAATCTGATGTCATAATAAACTAGCTAATATACTATGAAATGTATGTTAAACATACACTTTTGTTCAGGAGTTAATTATTCATCCACAATGATAACATCAGGTTTATTGAGTGTAACCTGCAATTTTTATAGGCCTAATGTTGATAATTTTTCATTCATCAATTTTTGTATTGGGTTTAACGACGCACTATAATGATGAATAAGATCTATTGGCGTCGGATAAATGATCAATGAGATGATGCAGGGATGGAGAGATGGAGAGATGGGGGTTGTGAACTATATTGTAGGGACCATCCCAGGCCCCAGGATTAGCCCAGACTACAGAGGGAAACCACGAAAAGCTCTTGTGAAGATGGACGGTAGCGAGGATCGAACCAGGTCTGATATCCCCCTTCACCTCCCGGATCACATGAAGCTAGTGCGTTAACCACTGCGCTGCATGTGCCGGTATGATAATAATGTGGGTTCATTCGTACAAACTTTCTCTGAAATTTAAAATAGTATTAAAACAGAAATGATGGCCCAGATCCGATCATCCAGCATTAGTTTCAAATTCTCATGTCCTTTCATGACACAAACATATTCTGTATCAAATTTGTCAGGTCATTTGAATGGTTGCACACGAATATCAACTTCAATTTTCATACTGTCTTCCATTGAAACGAGCTATAAATATAACACGTTCACCGAATATAATCAGTCTTCATAATCAGGCCTACCATTAGGCCTACGTCATGTGAATATAGAGTATATAGTTACCAATCATGTGGGCCTCCCCAACATGATGTACTCAATTGTTAACAGAGGTGAAGATTCTTTCATTTTTCCATTTTATTCAATGTTGATGATAAACTAGTTATAAACAAAATGATAGTGATGATAATAATATTATAGATGAAATTGGAATCTGGTAAACATAATCATCAATATGATAATAATTTCTGTGTAAGAAGTTTAAGGGAAACAAAACGTGTGGACATTGGTTTGAATTCGGTGATGAACTGGTATGTACGGTTGAAAACGGTATGAACGGGTATGTACTGCACTAAATTGAAGCAAGAGCCATATAATCCGAAGCCTGTGTATGGAAAAGGGGGAAAATAAATTGATCAGTATTAAGTATTCAAGGAGAGGAAAACTATAAAAATAAATAATCAGAATAATTAATATATAAAAAAAGATGCAAACAACAACAGTGATAACTTATATAAATATGATGCGGTTATTCAAGCAGTGAATTCAAATTACTCAGAGTATTATCAATGGATGATAATTTTACCTTCATTATTTTCATCCGAAAAATGTACATTATTACAATACATTTTTCACTCTTGAGTGTCCACAAAACCCATTGAGGGTTCACCTGTGGAATTAAGTAATAATACTCTCTTCAATGATAAAACACATCTTCTTTCACCTGAATGAATGATATCTAGAAATAATGTTAAGCTAGATAACTCAGATCAAATGAAAATGCAATACAATAGAAATGAACACAATACAATACGAATAAGATACAAATGAACACTACAATAAAAATGAATGTGAATGAAACAACGAGGAATAATTACATGAACAAAATACACGCAAGCTTCACCTATAACTTCAACATGATGATTTAATTTATGAATTCATTGATTCATCGATTCATTTATTCTATAATTTCATGTTTCATCATTGAATTATTCGATGGTGCTCAGTAACCAATTCTCTACCTCTCGTTTTATGTTAACAAATTTCTCTATTTCTCTCAAGTTTTCAGGCAGCAGATTAAAGGTCACTAGAATGACATAATCTAATCACCCTTGCCAAATTTATTTATCCATGACGAAACCTGATACATTTTCCTGTCAGCTAATGTAGTGAATGGAATGAATTTTCAAGATTTTGTATTGTTGTTTGTAATTGTGCAATAAAATTAGTCGATATACATGTAAATATTTTAAGGGAAGTATATTGCAATGTTGATATAATTGATTGATATTGGAATTAAGGTCCAGCTTTATGTGATGAGGTATCATTGATTTCACCATTCTAAATTGTGATTGCATAATCTTATCAATAATAATAGTGATGATAATAATAAGATGAATGTGGACAATAGCAATTAAAAATTTACTGTTGTATAATTTGATCCAATTTGTAATTCAAATGATCAATCTACTGTCACAATTTTTTCCCCATCACAATTTTGTCAAATCTCTTTGTCTATACAAATTGGGTTATTCAAAACTGTTGGAAAAGAGATGAAAATTTCAGTTCATTTTCAATTATCGTGTTCTCATACTCACCATATGAACTCACCACTTATTACCTACTATATCGGCCATATCGTCTTATATGAACTCATGAGAAACCACCTACTAACTGAGTCAACTAACTTAGTCAGTCAACTAAGACATGGCTTGAAAAACTGAAGACACTCGAAGATCTGAAGAGCTCGAATTCGAGCCCCGCATGACGCTTGGGTTTGATATAAGTATTTTCACACATCATCACTTCATACTGATATTGCCAACAATTCTCAATCGTACTCCCCCGAATAATCTAGCTGTTGGTGGGATCGTTAAGCAAACAAGAGGCATCATCAAACTCGTGAGAATAATCATCAACAGTTCAATTTCTATAGTATAATCTTCTGATCAAATCTCGTTATCAATTCATGGCGTCGTTTTCTCAAAGACACCCACCCTGACGCTTCCAACAAAATACTCTCGATGACTCATGAATAATACTGCAATGTTTTCAATGTGTCGTCACATATGGGGGTAGATTGTGAAGACATATTTTAGTTCACAACTTTCTTATTCACATCACCTCACACTTGTGAAAGAGATAGCTTCTGAACGAAATAGCTTAGACTATATATTTCTACACACACACAGACACACATATATAGAGAGAGAGAGAGAGCGAGAGATAGAAAAGTGGCATTCAGATTTTCCAAGTACCCTCTTCCACTTTCTGCCACTTCTTTCTGAATTATGAATTTTTCTTCCATTTTCCAGACCTACTCTATCCACCTCTACTGTAAAGAATATGGCATTGCCCGCAATGGCTGTGCTATTTATCGCACTGGGGTTGGTTTTGAAGGGGTGGTAAAGAGGGAAGAGGGCGAATGGGAGGAGAAGGTTGGTGGATGGAAGATGATATGATGTACATACAGAATAGAATCTTTTGCTAGAGAGGACGGAAATACTTGAGAATAGGCCGTCATTCATGGAGAAAGTCAAGGTTTCGACCTGGTTTTATGTGGACATTACACAAATTGAATGGAAAGGAGAAATAAGAACCAAATACAGAAGAGAAGGAAAATATGATAACAAAAATACAGTTGCATTAGGCAAATGGACTTTTGGCGTAGGAGTTTTCTTGAGTACCCTATTCAGTTTTGGTATATGTTTATACTATACTTCGTGCCAAACAGCTGTGCGATGCAGGAAAACTATACGACCTCTATACCAAAACGAAATTATGAAGGAATATAATATTGTATTCATGAGCGTTACAAACTGATTTAATTCCTCTGTTATAACAGATTACGCTTCATTTAAGCACCTACAACTATTCGAAATTATTCCATTCTGTCTTCAATATGTGTATGCTTATATATACATATATATATATATATATATATATATATATATATATATATATATATATATATATATATATATATATATATATATATATATATATATATATATATATATATGGATGCCATCCCCCCGAAGAGAAATGGTCACTTACACCATCCCCTCAAAGAGAAAACGTTGCTTACACTATCTCCCCAAAGAGAAAAGCCGGCACACACCATCCCCCATTCCAGTTATTAGTTGTCCCATCTTGATTATAATTATTGGTTTATTAACACAATTATTCCGAAATCTACAGTTTCACTTGCGTAATTTGCGTGTATTTACATGATATACTCCATAGTCCAGTATACTGGTGTCGCAGTAGGCCTACTTTTGAGTGAAAACATGCACATTACGCGGTAATTCACCGGTGATGCGGTGACTTATCGTTATGTTAAATACAAAATATTTGTTCCTCCTCACTTCCCTAAACGTAAAATCTGTCCTAACAATTGATTTACTTCATAAAATACTTAAATACATATGGTAGAATAGTGTATGACTACCTACAGACTCCCAAAACTTGGGAAACAGGATGAGAAACATGATTTCACTTTTTTCCTGCGGAGCTTTGTGGGGGTGGGGGGGGGGCTCCCCTCACACCACCCCCTTCATTTATCCTTTTAGCGCTTCCTTTTGTGACTCGAGGTACCATCCTCCCATAATAAATTCCCCAATTGGAACACTATATATACATATCCACAAATATATACAAATATATATATATATATATATATATATTTATATATATATATATATATATATATATATATATATATATATATATATATATATATATATATATATATTTATATATATATATATATGTATATATATATATATATATATATATATATATATATATATATATATATATATATATATGTACATATATATATATATATATATATATATATATATATATATATATATATATATATATATATATATATATGTTTACCCGGAGCAACGAATCTTTCCACATACAACAACTGTATCCAACAGAGCGAACGTGGTTGTTCCGAGAAAACAGTTCAACTCAATATATATATATATATATATATATATATATATATATATATATATATATATATATATATATATGTATATATGTACGGTATATACCGTATACGGTATACGGCTATATGGTAACGCGTAACCAATTCCGCCAGAGAGAAAAATCTTCTTCTTGAACAGTTGCAATTTCTGTTATCTCTCGTACAGTCATATATTCCTAGACTTGTGGATCGCAACCCAGATCAACAGGAAATTCTACTGCCTGATTGAATCTAGGCTACGATACGGCATAGTATTATGGGGCAGCTCCTCGCAAGCACCAAGGCTTCTGAGGCTCCAAAAACGTGCCTTGCGTATTATGGCACGTGCAAGCAAAGACCCGTGTGCTGACGTTTGGTAAAAAGACTCTTGCAGAACACTGTTTCGGCAATTTGGAATATTGACAGTTGTTGGCTTATACATTTTCAGTACTATAATGTTCGTACTGTTGAACAGCCGAGACAGTATAACGCATGACAAACTGCATGATTTCAACACAAGAAACAAATCCGCATTCGTCTTGGAGGCTCACAAGCTGGAGCTCTTCAAGAAAAGTCCAGTTTATGCTGTGTGTAGATTTTATAATTGTTTACCTATTGTGCTAAAAGATGCCAGCAAACTAGATTCTAAAATAGTATTCAAAAAAAAAAAACTACGCAGTTATCTGACTGAGAAATGCTTTTATAGGTTAGATGAGTTTTGTTAAAGTGTGTTCATATTGAGATTTTCATATTGAATATTTTGAATTTTTGTTATATAACTTTCTTTTATGACTTTCCTTTATATCATGTGATGATCCAAAAGGAAATAAAACCATTATCATTATTATTATTATTATTATTATTATTGACATCTCCAGCTACCTCAGCTGTTGGGACATAATGATTTCAATAGCTTCCTGGTTAACCACCAGTAGATTATAATTTGTATGAATTTAAACGTTCGAGAATAGTAACCTCCCCAAGGAGCTAAATCCGGATCTCCAGATCACCGGTCTGACATTAGTCTTTAAATACTAATGCTATCCTGTTCTATGAATGAATACATCTTCTTTCAAATTAAACGGTTTCATTCTGAACTTTTCATCATTTCCAAATACTATGACAATACAATCAACATTTCGGTAACGTATATATATATATATATATATATATATATATATATATATATATATATATATATATATATATATATATATATATATATATATATGAATATATATATATATACATATATATATATATATATATATATATATATATATATATATATATATATATATATATATATATATATATATATATAATATATATACACGATATTGTGGATATTCGATGCATCCATAATGAGATAACGTCACAGTGATTCATTCAAATAATGTGATAATTTGCCTCTTTGTAATCGATATGCGGTGCAGCGACCCCGTCATCTAGCGACGTTTTGGGTACATTCTGATAACCAATATGTCATCTATGTCTCGCAGATCATATCTTGAAATCCATGATGCAGGCAAATTGGCCTTGTTTACCGCGCGAGTGCAACGTGCCTCATTATTGGTAATTCTTGATTGAATTCAGTACGCATTTTCCGTTACATTAGGTTCTTCCAAATAGGCTTATAGCCAGATATAGCCAAATGGCCTAACAAATAACTTAATCAGGCTTCACCACTCTCAATCGTTGTCATAGTTTCGCTGCCTTGGTACTTATTTGTCCTATATCCATTTTTCGCATTTTCGGAGTAAGATGCTGTATACTATATTGCAGGGATAAGAAGGCCAAATTAACTGGATGTAGGACACAAAAGTATTCGATGTAACACGCGAGAGTCGCCTGATTCACAAAGAATGACGGATATAGTACAACCAGCCCTGGAAAATATTATACAACATCCAACACCGAAAATCCGAAAAATGGATATGGGACAAATAAGTACCAAGGCAGCGGTTTGTCATAATTGGATGAGCGACAGCGATCATCCATTGAAGTATATTTCATATGTGTCAAGTTGCTTGGAGTTTTTGATCATACAAGAATCAATTAAGTATCAAAGGTAGGACTACTCTCTTCTAACGACTGATATGCTATTCAGATGATCAGAAAATTTGAGTACGCGTACTCAGAAAATGTGTATGATTTCACTTCACGAAGACTTTAGATTTCTCATCAATTCTGGGTAATTCCGTTTCTGTCGGTGAAAATATACAGTTCAATCTGGTTCCAATTTCAAGTACTTTTCATCCACTGAATATATTGTTCTTCAATCATATGTTTCTACTTGGAAAAAATAGGCCTCAAATTTCAGATCTGAAGAGTTGTCACAGGGTTGGGAGGAAGAAAATGACGAAAATCCCTCAAGCAACTATAGGTAGACAAATTATTTTCCGATCTCACCCTACGTCATAATCGTTCATGTCTTCCAAATATTATGAATATGGTCAAGTAATAATTATTCACAGAAAACTTCTCTTGAATCGGAACCAAGTTAAACTAGGTATTCAATATCTCACCTGCAAGTGTCCCAGCATTATCAACCTCAAACGGATCAAGAATCTTTAATTATCATATTTTCAATCAATCAGCCATTTCAAGTAAGTTCATCCTCAAATGTTCAAGCTTATATATACCCAAATACTGCAGACTTTGTCGAAGACGCCCACAAAACTATTATTTCACATTCTCTTTGGGTGACAGATCATGGCTTAGAATATTCCAGGTCATATAGGAATGTGAGTACGCAAGTGCTATCTAGTCTACCTGAAATGTTTCATCTGGAGAGAATTAACATGCTTCACAAAATCTGAAAAACTTATATTACGATATTGAACCATCAATTGTCCAGGCCACGCAGTTGCCAAACAATATACTGGTGAAAAGACCAAAGCATATTATACCGGTAGTATAACTGATTGTGTTCTTCTTTCAGTTTCTATTGAGTTATATTGGGTGTGGCAATAGTTCTAGGCCTACATTATTCAGTTATAACATCCTCAAATGATATTTTCGGCACAAAATGACCTAGATGTCGACGCGCCGTAAAATCCAGATATTCATTCATTCAAACAAATGATATTCAAAAATTCCACAACAATTCACCTTTGAAGGTTTTGAATTATGAGAAACTATCATGATCATCGTCTTGTCATTTTTGTTCATTTGTAATTTTATTTTTCATTGTTCAGAATTCCAATTATAAATTGCTTCACATCTCTTACTATAGCCTACACATCTTGACTTGCTTATACTCGTCTATGAATTATCATTCATTCCACGTAATAAACTATTCTTCTGTCATATTGTTCTGCTTAAACGAACTATGCTAATTTGCCTGTCGTCTAGTGCAAATCTCATGCTCCAATTAGTCTGGAGGTGCATGTACGGTACGTACCAGCAAGCAATAGTTAAGGGTGGGGAGGTGGTGATGCAGAGGGGTAGAGGGAGCTGAAGGGGAATTGAGGATTGAGACGTCGCCACGAGGGAAACTGGTAAAATGCCTTGTCTTCACGAACAAAGCATTATTATCTTATTTTTACGTAGATTCCTATAATTAAAATACGACGTTAATAATTTCTTGTTGAGATGTAGACTTTAATTGAGATAGCATGCTCAGCTCCGAATAGATCCCATACTTCAATGAGAGAATTCATCACTAAACATAAGCACAGATTTGAAATGAAGGTTCTATATGTTCAAGAAATTAGTGAATGTAAATGTTCAGAAAGTTTATGAAAATAGCTGGGACTATCATCCATTGATAGACTCTGTGCAATTCCATTGCATGATACACTCAAATAAACTACGTTCATTCCATCAGGAGTGAAGTGTTATAATGGTTCCATAACCGTTCAATATGATATTAGAAAAACATATAATTATGTAGCTGATGTGATACTCGTGAAATACGAGAATTTTTGTCAACCTCACATTCTGAAACTGTTCACTCCACTATTGGTGAATGTAAAACAGTATTTCACCACTGTGAACGAGCTTCTGGATAATGTAAAGATGGTCTATATTTTAGAAAAATCTAATCTCGTGGCATGAAAAACTTTGAAACTAAATACTTTCATATTATAACATCATCTTGTAAATGTTCAACAATAACACTCATATCCTGTTCGAAACAGAGTGCACAAATAAAAATATCCAACACAATTGAATGTATATAATATATATATATATATATATATATATATATATATATATATATATATATATATATATATATATATATATATATATATATATATGTAACTTCATTTATAGGAAGTGTTATGACAACATGTTGTACAACACATTACATCGGATATCAAGAATCAATTACCTGCTTTCATGTCGTCGTCATCTCTGTATAAAGATCACAATGGCACGATGACGAAGAAACAGCAGAAGCAGCAGAAGAGACGGAGTGAAGATGGTTGTAATTGGGCCTCGATGTCGTCGTAATGGGGTAGTGACGGCGCGATGGGTAGATCGGTAAGGGGTGAGGGAAAGAGGGGGGAAGGAGGGGGGGGCGATGAATACGACGACAAAGTTCGTTTGGTCGATTAGCTCGCCTCAGAAGACACGCGCTGTCGACTGTGGAGAGACAAAAGAACGAGTACATACACCTGCACGAGCTACAGCGTATATATAAGAGAACAGGCTAAGGCGAACTCCTTGAGAGGAAATGAGAAAGACTTAACTGTGTTAGCTACATCAGAAAAGAAACGGAACAAGTCATGCGAAGAAACGTGAAAGTAATAAATAGATTAGATTCAATTTTCTTTGATGGAAAGTATGAAATAGTTTGTGATTAGTTTCGTTTTTAGAATGAAGGGGAAGAGATGGTTCTTACGTCGCAGTAGACGATAAGTAATCAAATTTGCCAAGTACGCCAATCTGTCTTTCATGCAAATTACAATAAAATACTATTTTCAATGAGAATATTTATGATTTTGTATCAAAAAATATATTCGTCACCGATTCAGGTATGTAATTTAGGTATTTTTTCAATGTGAATACGTGCAAATAGATTCAAACATTTGGAGATTTATGGAATAATCATTTAATAATTCGAGTATATCCATTCATCAATTGGATGATACATTCACCATCGATGAATTCGTTGATTCGTGCATCCATTCATCATTTTAATTATTCACTAATCCATTTGAATATTTATTCAAACATTCGTTTGGGCATCCATTCATTCATTCACTCATTCATCCATCTATGGATCCATTTACTAATCCTATTATTCATTAATTCTTTCGAATACTCATTTATGCATCCTTGTATCCATTCATTCATTCATCCATCCATTTTAATCATTAATATATATACATTTTATATTTGAAAAATATCTTCTCATATTCATTCATTCATTTATATATTGATTCATCTTTTAGGTTGAATCTCTATCGATCCATTCATTCATCCACTGATTCATCATTCTTTTCATTCATTCATTCATTCAGTATTTATATTTATCCATATGGTGAGAAATATACTCAATACAGGTTGTGAGAAAAGAGCTGAAACCCCGTGAAATGATGCTAGGATGAAAAAAAAATGCTGCTAAAAAATGCTGCTAGGAGCGTCAAGATCAGCTAACAGTTTCATTGTTGGTGAGCAGATTTTGAGCATAGGCTCTGTCATACGGCGTTGCCTATAGAGGTTATTTCATGGCGGCATGCCTTGTGGATAGGCAAGTACTGGCTTTAGTAACAAGCATATATGCTCATATAGCATATCCCCCTCCCTATATGTAACCATTCTATTCAAATGGCGATTAACATATTGTTTTATTCAGGTCCGGTACTAACAACGTGTGAGTAGCTCCAACTGGCAGATAAAAGTTGTTATCACCATGGTTACCTGTGATATTTGTTTTTACCAACTGTCAGATAACTGCTAACTGGACTTGGTAATACTAGACCTTAATAACATGCACCTCACTATTTGCACGATAATTCGCTGTTTCAATTATCAAAAGCAAATACAATTAAAATTGAAATAACCAAAATATGAAATATGAAAACGCAATATGAACCTACTCATTCAACATTTTCTCATCAACATCGTAAACCAACATTTGTGACTTATTGTAGCATCATACATGTCGTATTAAAATCGAAAGAAATGAAAGGTTCAAAATTGATGACTATCAACCCGTTAACGAAACGAAAAAGTACAATAAATTCTTCTATCGTTGAATAGAATGGTATTTCTCTACACGAATTTCAATTATATTTCATCAGAATACATCGCAACGAAAGATATATTGAAATGACATTCCTGGAAACTTAGTACATGTTAGTGAACAGCAAGCCATCCAACGTCCATTATTACAATACAAACGACATTCATCCTTTCAATGAACCATTCCGTTTGTAATTTAGTGTTATCATTAAATCCCTCTCACTTCTATATACCTGACTTTCATCCCGATTTTCGTTTATAATCATAACAAGAAGATCCGAATTGACAACAAAACTGTTACAAGTAAATACCATTTAATCCCCATAACGTTTTATGATTAACCCTTTTAGACGTATTTATACCCCCCCTATCGTTGAAGTCGGCGTTATTAGCCTTGGCTAGCATGGCACATATAGCAGCAGCATATTACTATAGGATTACTGAATATACTGAACGAGGGCCCATTCAGTAACCAGCTTAAACTACATAATATCAAGGCTTGAATATTAGGATTTCCACTCTCTTACAGTTCACTACACATTATTAAGTTAATTGTCGTACTTTAGTGTTTTAATGGCGAACGGTGAAATAAAGTGGGATTAAAATAGGTTACGAGTTTGCTCTTTTGAACGTAAAATTATATGCGTGGCAAAGACCTAAAATAAAGCCTATAATATTGGGTTAACAGCACGGTGAAATTCTTAATGACATCAATGTTTTATAAATTGGAAAGAGGAAAGATATGTTCGAATTATAAAATCCAATTAGTTTTTGAATGAGCGAAATGATTGTTTTTTATGCTGGTTTCGAATTGTGTAATTGAGTTCGAATAGTTATTAGGAATGTCTGTTTTTTGAATTTAATTGTGAATCTATAACTTGAATTGGAACGGCCTTGTACATTTGTTTCAACATTCAAACAGTGAAGAATCATGGTTTGAATCTTTGGAGGCCAATCTTTGGAGGGTAAATATTTTGTTAAACTCACTCAGCCAGATGTTGTAAAATCATTGATTTTCTGTCAACTTATATAATACTCATTCTAATGTATAAGTTATGTTTGCAGTTCGAATATGTGATAATTAAACGATATAACTTACATATATTACCAGTAATGTGTGTCTGGTTTTTTGAACGATGATTTGAAACGAGTTTAAGTCATCTGCAGAGAGGAGCATTATTTTCTAGCATTATATTTGAACATGAATTTCGTCTTGATGTTCATATTTAGTCAAAATAATTCTTATAACATAATCTTGATTTCTGGGCTGGCCGAGAGTATATACGTTCCTCACGTTTAAAACGATCTGTAACTCATCGTTCATATTTGACTATGAATAATTTTCATAATCACCTGCCTAGAGAAAAATACTGCTATAAACTACATTTCTCATTATAAAAATAATATAATAACAAACATATGAACCAGCCAACTTCTGGCTCAGGATCAGTATCAGAAACTAGAATAGTTATTCATCAAATGTCAACATTCGTGTGTTTATACTGAAAGACTTTTATCTACTGCGAAAAATTATGGTCACAGACAGCGCAGTCCTGGTGTTGAAGACCATTAGTTTTAAATAATCAAAATGGGGTGGTAAGATCGCCCTTGTGGTGCCCCGTCCAAACGATCCTATCTTTCATCCATAGCCTTAATTGGGGAACAATGATTTTGTATCAAGTTTCGATGTTATAAAAAAAAAAAAAAATTTTTACAAGATCCTATTGGCGTTGACCATGGTGATTTTTGTAATTGTACTCGGCTCACACAAAACGGCCTGACCTGAAATGAACGTATATCTGATCTTCATGATACACCGGCCCTGAGTCACGTGCATGAGCTGCATGCACTGCTTTATATTGGAACTTTTTTATATTGGGTTTAACGACGCACTGTACTGATGGCTACGATCTATTGGCGTCGGTGGATGATAAATGAAATGCTGAGATGATGAGATGGAAGGTTATTTTATCAGGTGTTTTGGATGGTGGGAAGGAGTCGGTCGTGGCCTGTTGTTAAGGAATCATCCCAGTATCAACCTGAACGACAGAGGGAAACTACGAAAACCCTTGTCAGGATGGTCGACCATGGTGGGAATCGAACCCTGGTCTCCCGAATGACGGTTCAGTGTGTTACCACTCGGCCACGCGTCAAATGAAGTCAAATGGACGACAATTTGAGGGCCACATGAGACATTGTTTTTGTACACACATCATCCATACATTATCCGCACAATCGTATATCCGTAAAACAAAGTTGTTGGTGAAAGAAACTTGTTTTCAATCCAACAGTTCTATTTTTGGGGCTTCGGTTATCAACATGAGTGACAATAGGTGAACGAGATGCGGCAGCTTACAGCTTGTTTAAAAAGTCAAAACCTAATGAGTCTTAATACATTATCAGGGGTACGTTATTCTGGACACTATGTCGCTGCAAAATAGTGGATCGGTGAGAGAAAGAATTAGAGACAAAATCAACATAGCTCCAAGAAAAATAAATGTTAAAATTCACATATGATGAGTGGTTCCTTTGAAAAAATAGTGTGCATTGGAGAACTTTTATTTCCTAGTTACTATATTCACCCATGCTTATATCTTGTATTCTTCAATGTGAGTTGTATATACATTCCAAACCTACATATTATATTCAAATATTTGACAAAAATGATAATTGAAACTGCAGAAGGCACAGTCAACTATTCCGTTCTCTTAGTTTGTAGGTCTATGATATACCACAGGGACCTTTACACCGCAGAGCTAGTTTGGTGAGATTTACGGTTTTCCTTGTAAAGCTCCTTAATTCCATGGGATGTGGCGGGCGTGAGAGGGAGTGACGTCAGAGGGATAAAAAGCTCCTGCGGGGTGACTTGTTAAGCCTTAGTTAAGGGTGCTGAGGAGATGCCTAGTCTAGTGTATTATAGGTGGATAGTAGACAACCTCCTCATCCTCCTACCACCCCAAGCCACAGGCAGATACAGTGAAGAGGTGTTCGGTGAAATTATTAGAAACAAATGAGAACTTATAGATCGATAATCTGGTGACAAATTGCTTGAATTCAATGTGATATTTCTTCTGTTCGTGTGTTTTCTTTTATCAACTGAAATGTGGATTGAATAATTGATTGTTTTGTCGTAGTTGATGGAATTATCATAATATGGCATCGGAGTTATGAATAGGCATAGTGACCGTAGAAAGTAACTCAATTAGGAAATTGAAAAACAAATTGACTAATGATTGATTGCCACTTATACAATATTCACATCAATAGTTTATGGAAATGTGCATATCTGAAAAGATGTATATATATATATATATTTATATTTATATATATATATATATATATATATATATATATATATATATATATATATATATATATATATATATGTATATATATATATTTATTTTTTTCTCTTCATTATTTTCCTTCCATTTTTTGCGGTAACTTGTGATATTTCACAGTTAAAACTCAATTATTTTGATATATTTTTTTTATCAATTTATTCTCATTTTTGGACTGAATCTTTTCAGTTCACATGTATTTCACATGATCCTTGATAATGTGTTTTGTAATGTACGTGAAACGTTGGCGATCGTATGACTGTTTTGATTGAGTTTTATCTATGACACATTACAAGTTACCGCAAAAAATGGAAGATAATATTGATACTTGTAAAAACTTTCATACTCTAATGAATAAATATATATATATATATATATATATATATATATATATATATATATATATATATATATATATATATACATATATATATATATATATATATATATATATATATATATATATATATATATATATATATATATATTTATATATATATATATATATATATATATATATATATATATATACATATATTCATCAACATATATATATATATATATTATATACGATACATGAATTCAAGTTTCCTATATTCCACCTTACCTTCAATTTTCGAAGTTATTATCATACTTATTATATTAATTCAATAATCTGCGGTCCAATTCACCACATATTCATAAAACAAAGACTTGTATCATAATTTTAGTTCCAATAATCTGAGTGCAAACACAAGATCTCTTCTTTCTTGCACTCAGTAGTATATTTTCATTCTCATCATGTTTTGTTGTTAATGTTATTGTTATTGTTGTAATCTGTTTTATCTGTTGTGCAATCTGTGTTCCATGTAACCTTCCGTGTGATGCGATATGTTACCTATGAGGAAAGGAAAATAAATTAAATAAATGAATAAATAAAACTATATATAAAAATGAATATATCATTCCACCTCGATTGAATTACCAAACTGAAAGGGTATTTTTCACAGTGGCCATAAAAGTGATCAAATTCAATATCACGGCTCCTCCATCCATGTTATGAATATCACTATCGTAATCTTAGTTGAATGATCTGGTGATGTTAATATTTACAAAGAACTTCAAATGTAAATAGATAAGTAGTCAGTTTGTTCAATCAGCCACAGCCTGTTCGACACTCGAATAGTAAGACGCTTGACTGGACCCGCTTTGAAGAGTTCATACAAATCGATTAACGAACACGCTTATTAAATTATGTTCTATTTCGAGCTCAATTTTAAGTGTGTATTATCTTTTCTTTTTCAGGTAAGTGGAAGTCTTTTGGTGGCGCGCTTCGTGTCCCTGTATCGAGGTATAGCGTGAGTGAAATTAACAGCAGCATTGGTGTGGAGGTAAAAGTGGAGGTAGAAGACTGAAAGTCAATGGTGACCAAAAACGTAACACGCCTGCCAAATGTGACCCGTTTTGAGAACAGCTATCGCTGAGGGATTGCTAATATGGAAGAATGTATTCCGTAACAAACGATGGTTCCACATGATTTCAATTGCATATATGTGGATTTTTTCACCATGAACAAATCCAATGAAATTCACTCCTATAAAGTGACTTCCTATTCGTTCATGACTTTCATATATATATATATATGTGAGTATGTGTGTATATATATTATATACACACACATATTATATAGGTTCATATATATATTTATATATATATATATATATATATATATATATATATATATATATATATATATATATATATATATTCATTTATATATATATATATATATATATATATATATATATATATTTTTTTTTTTTTAATTATATATACATATATTTGAATATATATATATATATATATATATATATATATATATATATATATATATATATATATATATATATATATATATATATATATATATGAAATTGAAGAATTTGAATCATGAATGTCAACTATATTCTTGATTGCTTCAAGCATATTATGGAACATACTGAAGTACATGGAGAAAAAATATTTAAACTTCTCAATTGGAAAATAATTTCATATTCAAATCTGTGTGATGAATGTCATTCAATAACATTTGAACGAACTTTTCATACCATCAAACCAAATTGTTGTTCTTGACCTATTAATACTGTCGTATTTCGTGAACGACGTAAAATCAACATGATTGACGACCAGTTATTGTTCCGCCTACTGACGTCAGAGAAGATAACATCAGATCAAGTGGGGTATTTTATTATTTTAGGTAGGGAAATCATTTGTCATGGTATCTCTGAATGTTTCACGTTATACTGGTAATCCCCGCATTAGTCATCACTAGTCCAAACACTAGTCACTATAGTTATCACTAGCCATCGATTATTTGAAAACATTCTGATGACCATCTCGATCTTCTGATGTTGACTAGCAACGGTGCGAGTCATCTGACGTGAGACAACTTTGGTCAACACTGATATAAGCCTTCCGAAACATAAGCTTAACATAGAATGGAGTGTGCACTTGATATAATCGTCGATTCAATCTATTAATATACCACTGTGCATAGAGGGAAGCATGGCTTCAGAAATGATAATAGTTGATTCTTGCCAATAGGGTTGGAAATATCATGGATTTTAAGGATGATAAATATAATATCTGGCGTTGACGTGTTAACGCCTCTCTCAATCTGTATTCCCTCAATACCTTTCAACCAATTGAATGCAGGTTCAAACTCGAGCTATGAATCAAAACGTTTCGCATTTGATTTTAGTATGGACCTATATAAGTCTTTGAAGGTGAGGAGGCCAACTTATTCATCCAATAATGTAGGCGATACACTCATATGGAGAGAATAGACTTGCAATTACACTCAATTTAATCTAAATTCAGCCTTAATTGGGAAACAATAATATTCCATCAAGTTTCGATGTAATGAAAAAAAAAATTAATTCAGACAGAATGTTAAATTAAAAATGCTCGATTCTCCTGAATAATCTCTCTCTCTCTCTCTCTCTCTCTCTCTCTCTCTCTCTATATATATATATATATATATATATATATATATATATATATATATATATATATATATATATATATATATATATATATATATGTATATAATATATATATATATATATATATATATATATATATATATATATATATATATATATAGATATAGATATATATATACAGAGATGGGCAGTATCTCAGAGATACTTGTGTTCCTTGATGTATCTTAAGATACTGATACTATCTTGTATCTTGTATCTCAGATACAATTATTTGAATACATCTTGTATCTTGTATCAAGATACAATAATTTCATTGTATCTGTATCTTTTTTCATCATAAATGATACAAGATACATTTTGATGTGAAGATCAAAATTTGTCCTCTTTATTTTTCAAGATTTATTTTAGCCTATTAAATATCAATATCGTTTTTTATGAGAATGTGCATTGTTTGGTAGTGGACTATTATTGTTTGCCAGGTTATTTCTAGCCTTTTTTCCCAGCAATCACCACTCGAACTGTCACCACCCAAGTCAACAACCCAAGCCAATCAAATATAACAAAACTTGAAGTGCTGTCCTATTTAGGCTTCATTCTTACCCACTAATACACAAGTTGTTTTGCAAATTGAATAGCATTTTACCATCTCCAGCACCTGTTGAAAGACTCGTTTCATTCGCGGGAATGATTAACATCTCTAAAAGACGACGGTTACACCCCGAAATATTTCAAAAACTAGTTCAATTCAAAGCAAACTAGATCCTTAACTGATGCTGTAACATTGACAATAAATATTGCTTAATACTTTTTTTTTACTTTTCTTTGAAAGAAAATCTCTACGGCTATTCACATTTTTTCCGTTCCCTTTCAAATAATGATCTCCTGACAGTTTTCCACTTTTCAGAGCTGCCGATTATTTTTGAAATCGACTGCCGATAATAAGATACCAGTACGTGATAATTTACCCTCAAAATTGAAGTGAATGATATTACTAATGAATTGAACAAACATCACTCAAATCCACCTCATTTAAAAAAAAAGTTAAATTGTCCGTTATGATAAATAACTGAATTCTCTCCCTCTATTCTCATCGCCTGTAGGATTTCCATTCCACCCCTCTTCTCTCTCATTATTCTCAAGGACACACTTCAAAGTAGAAGATCATCGAACAAACCACTTTCATCTCCCTATGGATAAACAAAATCTCAACAAAAAAGTATCTGATATCCTCTTGAAATCTCTGTGAATAAATTCCTCTGCAAAGAATATAGTTATAGCCACGTATTACCAATCTTGTACCCCATGAACCATACTAGCCCGCTGCACAGTGTTGTACGGCGGGAGACGTACGACTCCTTATCCGTCTTACGAAGTCGCGTTCGCTGATTTATGTCTTGGGTTATCCATCGGAGCCCCGTGCGCATGAGGGTGCATCAAGATGATGAACAACATCCGGTGAAAGAAAAACCTAGACGTGGTTTTCCTTCCAAATCAAGTTTCCTGAGATGGGGGTTAGATGTTCACTTGGGAATATTGGTGATACTTGCGAAAGTCATCGATGTAATTCAAGACAAACCACTGCTCTAGAATTAATGTTTGTTGAAATAAATTGATGCACTGATATTGTCGTCATTTCGGCCATTTGGGAATGAAATTTCAATGAATCCACTCACAATCAGGTGTTTGGGTAATATCCGCAAGAATAACTCTTCTTTTAGTGGATGAGGCCTATTTATCAAATTGAGTGTTTTAAATATGTAAATATATTTTTTTTTTAAATGAACAGTGTGATTTTCAGAATCAGGAAGAAGTCATAAGTTGAAGTGACATACGCAAATATACATTGAAATCAAGTATAATTAAAAGTCAAGAATAATTTAGTCACACCGAGTAATTATTTTTCTCTTGACTCTATTATTTTACTTAGTTTCGAAATATTTCCTACCAGTGTTTGACACTGAGAGAAATGATTATCAAAAAACTCGAAAGGATCGATCCAAGTGAGATGAAAAGTGACTTCACTATCAATTTACCATGATTCATAATGTGAGAAATAGCAGTCCTTTCATAAATATAAAAATCATATATATATATATATATATATATATATATATATATATATATATATATATATATATATATATGTATATATATTTATATATATATATATATATATATATATATATATATATATATATATATATATATATATATATATATTGCATTAAAAATTCAAGATCGTTATACCAGCATCTTGGTAGTCGTGGATGACGCTACTGGATGAGAAGATATTTAATCGACGATTAACAACATGATTTTACATAGCGAATCCCAAAGACGTCTTACAAGACGAGCCATCAGCTAATGATGTGCCTACGTCACAAATATATGCGTGACAATCACACTTCTCGCCACAAGAGAAGGGCATTGGAGAGCATGATGTCATGATGCCAAGTCATTGAGATCAGTTTCTCTTCCTGTCACCGGAGATCTAGTTCTGTTCACAAAAGTCAAAATATTTTCAAAGTCCCGTTTATCCTGATTTCAATGATCGCTTTTGAGACCATATAGAGGAATAACATAGGAATATACGTAAGATGTTTGATTGGCATCAATGTTATGTGCATTAGTGCACGTCTCTTTGCACTGTCAGAGTCTAGTTACAGACTGGAGCGAATAAGCATTCAGCACAGTTTTAATTACAGAATGAAACTGAATAAAATAGTATAAATCGAGTCAAAATGGACTACATGAAGACTTGTGTTATTCATAGTTCCGGCGAAAACCCCGCCACCCTCACTCACCGATTGAGGCGAATATTTCACTGCCACCATTAGTAATTCAAAGCTTTTCTGAATCTTGAATGTTTAAATTATTCGTTCTCAATTATATCTAGTGCCCGTCTAAGCGATGGCAGCGTACAGTGCCGCACCAATCTCTTGTGCGTGCACTATAATCAGTATATAATCATATATAATCAGTAGTATATCACTATCACATATATTACTAGCATACAGGTTGGCGAGTATACATATATATATAATGTCGGTCGTAGATGAGTGGGTGAGTATTTTTTTTTTTCTTGTTGTTTTATACGTGTGAATCGAGTGTGGTGGAAGTAGTGTATTAATTGGGTAATTGAGATTGGGAGAGAAGAGTTAATGAGAGTTGTTCGGTGAAGGAGAAACATAATGGTATCATGATCCTATGGTATTGGAGAAATTATCCATCAACTTCAATTGTCACCACAATTTTCGCTTGTTAATTCACTCGTTTGTGAAAATAATCTATCCACACACTAGCTATCTAGAGCTATAAGAGCTATAACATGTTCGAAACACGTGTATTACGTGCTCAATATGAATCTCATTCTGACTTCAATTCATATATTTTGTTCAGCGTTGTCATAATGCGGTCTCTTCCAGTATAATAACTTCTCATTGAATCAAATTTTCTGAATAATTCAACATTCAAAAATGTAATCCAAATAATTATTTTATTGACGTAATGTCTGGATCATGAATAAAAGAACGGTTCTATAGGGAATGAAACCGAATAAAATTCCAGCACGCATAAAGAATAAGCCAAGCCTCCAGGAAATAAGGGATGCTTTCTCCCTAAAATCTGGCACTCATTTGGACACGCGCGTTGTTCCTGTCCTGGCTTCGACTCTCTCGAACGCAGGACATATCTGAGGGTGACGTCATCCGATAGGGGGTGGAGTTCGTATTTTCCACCATTCTTGAGGCAGAGGGTGTGGCTCCCCTCCTCCTTCCCTTGCCACCTCCACGGTCCGACACAAGTTTGATCTACTTTACATCTTGAATTGGTATTAATGACACTTTTGTACATCCGGCGTCTGTAAGATCCTGTTCAGAGGTCCATGCCAAGGACGTCTGGATGATGTTGCTCTTGTTTGAGACGATGATGAACTGTTTCTATATACACTTTGAACTTTGTTGCACATCAAAACTTCATTTGAAAAAAATCAAGTCACTGAAACTGGTTTACTTTTTACATCGTTCATGTGCATCAGACGTATGAGATATGATACATACACAGGTTGTATATCGGTTTGCTAGCTATTTGTTTTTTGTGTGCTGAAGGCTTGAAATTGTCAGTTCATGGAAAAACTACATTTGGAGGGAGAATTCATTTTTGTTAAAAAAAAGTTGATCAATTTTGAATACGAATTGAAACTGGTTCTGTAGATTCTTCAGGATAATGTGACAAAAAAATCTGAATATCACTACAATTTTTCCATCGCAAGCTTTCTGTGAGTTCCGATATCTTTATTCAGTACAGATTATTCCACGTGTATTCTGTCTATTTGTCTCGTAATAAGATTGATTATTGTCCTTCATTTACCAAATATGATTGAAGCATTGAACTTGAATGATTTATACAGTATATTGTGTCAATAACATAACATGAAGCGGAACATACTATTGAACAGAATGTTTGAGAGGATTCTCAAAGGGTTTGTGGATCATTTGTAGGCATGTGACTCACCGCGGGTATCTATAAACACGGCACCTCCACCAATGGTTAAGGCCTGATCTACGATTCCATGACTTTTCAAGTTTATTAATGATGTACGTGATATTAGATCGAAATTGCATATCGCAGATTCGCAAAGGTCATTCATATTTCCAGCACCAAATTATCTGATACCTGATACGATTAAAATAATACTCTACCTAATATAATTCTTAGGAGCGCATGGACGGGAGTCGATTCAGCGACCGACAATTTCTGTGATATTTTCAGAACGGTCCAAGTAGGCCTACTGGAAATCTTTAATGCTACAGCAAAACAGATGTCCTCAAAACCTCGTAGTCTGTCGCATTTTTACTATGGAACTTAATATGTTCATGGAGGTGTAGCAGAATCAACACTTATTCTTTCTGATTATGAATGTAGATATAATAATCTGAAAATAATGAACACTCATCAATGAATATTATTGAATGATCAATATGATTGATGACAATTCTCAATATATCTGTTCCATTTTCAATTATTATATATTTTCCATTCGATCTAATTACAAGCATAAATTATTCAATTTATGATCCACCATGAAGAATTTTATCCGTGCAGGCCGTATTTATACCGACATCAGTCGTGGCATGCTGCTCACCGGACTTCCTATTGGACGATTCTGCTAAGCTATGCGAGGAATGTGGAGTATTTCACCGATCAGTATTTCAGATTGATGTTGTCATATCCGTTACCGATACTTGTGTATAATAGATTTATAGGAATATCGGAAACACTTTTATCTTACCCACTTTTAAAATTCCTTTTATATTCATCTTTAATGTAGTGGAAATATACAGTCTCATGATCCGTATACTTCTCCTTGCTAAAATTTGATGGAAAATGCTACTCGTATTTTCATGTATATGGTGTATTTAAAGCAACAAAAAGACAAGTAGAAACAGATTTACGATCGGAGTTATTTCAGCATCGATAAATATAGTTGTTTTCAAGAAAATATAATGCATTTCCATCGACTTGACTGATGAAGTGTTACTCATATAAATCGATATATATATATATATATATATATATATATATATATATATATATATATATATATATATATATTCATATATATATATATATATATATATATATATATATATATATATATATATATATATATATATATATATATATATATATATATATATATATATTTATATAAATAAATATATATATATATATATATATATATATAAATATATATATATATATACATACATATATATATATATATATATATATATATATATATATATATATATATTATATATGAATATATATATATATATATATGTATAAATATATATATATATATATATATATATATATATATATATATATATATATGATATATATCTATATATATATATATATATATATATATATATATATATATATATATATATATATATATATATTCATATATATATATATATATATATATATATATATATATATATATATATATTCATATATATATATATATATATATATATATATATATATATATATATATATATATATATATATATATATATATATATATATATTTATAAATATATATATATATATATGTAAGACTGTATCTTTTGTGATATATATATATATATATATATATATATATATATATATATATATATATATATATATATATATATATATATATATATATTATATATATAGATATCTGAATGAGTTTAAAATCAGAGTCCTTAACGTGGTTCTACCCTTGCGACTCTGGTATTATATAAACCTTGACGCATATTGAAAAAATACTGAATTGTTCAGTGAATATTGAATCTAGAAAGCAGTGAATCACGGCACCCAATTTTGCTATAATTCCTCCATATTTGATCAATGAAAGCAGTTAATTGCATTTTTTCATTCAAAATGACTGATTCGAATTGCATACTGAATGGTGATGATGGGTATCATTCATGTGTACACATTCATAGGTAATTTAATTAGTTTTGAAGAGATTTTATTTTTCAAATTTTCTCACCCAGACTAATCTCACGAGGTTTTTGGAAAATTAGAGATGATATTTCTCAAAATCGGTCGGATCAATTCATTCCAAAAACTTGATAGTTCCTGATGGATAAGTTTGCGTCTACAAAAAAAAAAGTTTCATGTCGATCAGTCAACCCGTGCGACCTGTGCAGTGCTTACAAACACACAAAAAAACAAAAAATCAAAAACACAGACAAAGCTCTATGAGAATGGGATGGAGTTTTTGCTACGCTCATCTAATAAGTGAGTTGACTTGCGTTAGGAAAAAGTGCAACAACAAAAACGAACAATTACTGAATGGTTTCCATCCGTTCCCCGAACATAAGACATATTTTTGAATGGCAATTCAGGCCCAGGTTTTTTTTATTTCTTCTCAGAGCATTTATGCGGCCAGGACTGATAGCTCAGTGGAATCTCATCTGATCTTTCTGATATTGAGAATAGGGTAGAACGGATCGTAATTCAGTCCTTTATTCTCTCTGTATAGCCCATGGAAACATTCTGTTATGGTATCCACAAGGTATGCCAATACCGCCTCCTTCACACTGTTCCTCCTATCGCCTATGAAACTTCCATCTTGTCATCCTATCATCACATGAATCACTTATTCGACGTCAATATATCTCTGTTATCATAACATTGCGTCGTTGAACTCAATATTAAAAAAAATGATAAAATAATTTACTAAAACTGGATCTTTTGTGAACTATTCTTGCACTGAATAGAGTCAAGGGATATACCCCATTGATGAAATTACAGCGAAGTAATTCAAGTTATTTTCTCATACATTACAAATCACATCAGATCATTCAAGATTATAAGATGCAAGATTAAAAATGTATACCAATGAGAAATCACCGCATACCATTAAATTGAGGCTGATAGTTCTCTCTTCGACACCACTGTTTCACTGTCCATCACTGAAATAAATAGTACTGGTGACAGCACACATCCTTGATAATGATCCCCAAGCATGCCACTCATTTGTTTGCACACATTAGGTAGGCCTACACCGTTGAAAAAAACAGAAATATCTTCGATTGAATTTTGCGTGCACATATCCTACTCGATATTGCGTAGTTTTGAAGCGCAATTGGTTGAACTGCTTCTGAGAAAAATGATTTCGAAATTTGAAAAAAATCAATAAGCTAAGTTCTAAAAAGGCTATAACATATTCTCCGAATGAATTCAAATTTCTGCCAAATTCAAGTACACGAATTCAACACATAATTACAACTTTGCATATGGATAAGAGAAGCATTATTATGGATATAAAAATTGATATGCATTCTCTTACATCAATTGACGCTATTTTTTATATTGGGTTTTAACGACGCACTATACTGATTGTTACGTTCTATTGGCGTCGGTGGATGATGAATGAGATGATGGGATGGTGAGATGATAGGTTATTTTATTAGGTGTTTTGGATGGTGGGAAGGATTTGGTCGTGGCCTGTTGTTAAGGAACCATCCCAGTATCAACCTGAACGACAGAGGGAAACCACGAAAAAACCCTGTCAGGATGGTCGACCATGTCGGAAATCGAACGCCGGTCTCCCGAATGACGGTTCAGTGTAATTGACGCTATTGAGCCAACCTATGGAGAGATCAACAAATTAAGTCAAACCTGTTGGGTCAGAAAAACGATGAAAATAATAGATGGGTGAATCAGGAAAGCAGTGACTTGAATAGATTCAAAATACAAATGTGTGTACATTGTATCACATTTTAAATCTCAATCACATCACAAGGCATAATGCAGCGTTTTCTTAGTACAATATAATTGTGATCGTATCGACGTCAGATCTAATTTGGCCAAAGAATAAAAAATCCTGCTGTTCTATAACTGAGCTCCAATAACTGATAACAATGGTTTTAATAACAAACAAAAATGAGTTCAGTAGATTTCACATTTTTTTCTATTTCTCAAAGTATACAATATTATGAAGTAAATATTTCCATGGTCTACTGAGCATAACCCACTTCTTCAGGAACAGCGATAACTCGTTTTGCGTTCACAATTTATAATACTTTTGAAGTGAAATAAACATTGGTCTCACGCTGTTCTGATGTTCTGTGATGAATACGTTGAAGTTTCAAGTCCAGAAGATTACATGCTAGTACTTTTACTAATAGCTCATTTGCAATGCCACAATTGACTAACGAAACGCGAACGTATGACGTTAACACAGAATTTAAACCATCTATTAACGTTCACGCCTTCAACGTGAAGTGTGCATGGTGTAACAATAACTCGAATTTATAGACCTCTTCTCCTGTCACTGATTACTTCATCGTCAAACTGAAACCATGTAGCAATCTAGTCCGGATGGCTACAATTACTTAGTCACTAGTTGTCTCCTTTCAGACTGGTTCCGCGATACAATTTTCTAATTTTCATTTTCTACACTGACGCCAGCATGAATGCTTAGATAATTTTGATGCTTTGAAGCTTGATAAATGTAATTTTCATGTTTATATCGTTCTGATTAGCGTTAGCGTTAGGATGGTTTATTTTAGGATTGCTTTAATTAGTAGAGTGATAGGCCGAATTATAACTTTATAGGCCTTTCACTCATTTTTTTTCCATTTTGTACAATGACAAACTTTACATTTGCTGTTAATGAGAAGAAGTGATCATTGCCCAAGAGACTTAGTTGAAAGTGGAAGATATCAAAATTCGTGTGTTTTGTTTACTCTTAATACCAATGCTGATAATGTCCGGATATATATCACAGAAACGGTTTTTACTTATAATGTGTTCCGGACTTTCGGAAACTGGAAGACTTTTATCTGCGGCGAAAAGTTATGGTCACCGACAGCGCAGCCCTGGTGTTGAAGTTCATTGGATTTAAATAATTAAAATGGGGTGGTAAGATCGCCCTTGTGGTGCCCCGTCCAAACGATCCTACTTTTCATCCTTAGCCTTAATTGGGGAACAATGATTTTGTATCAAGTTTCGATGTTATTAAAAAAAAAAAAAAAGGATGGTTTGGCTGTTGTGAAAATAGACTTCAAGGATTGCCCCAGGCAAAATTAAAAATTAGTCGCTTCAGTGTAAATACTATGCGCGTTGCTAATGCCATTGCGGTTTGATGATGAAACATTATGTTAAGATACGACGATGATACCCACATGGCCGTATCATTTGAAAGCTTTCAAAATAACTCTTGAACGAATTGAATTATTGTGTTGAAATACTCGAAAGTCCATTCGTATTCAATCTGAGCTCGGAATTCAGATTATGATCAATTTAAAAAAATTACGACATAAAAATAATACATATATTCGTTTTATGATCAATAATTGAGATATTGTGTTTATATAGTGTTGTGGAGTTAGAAAAAGAACTGCGTATGGTATTTTCATTTGTATCAAATGAAAGTTTTTTCTCCCTATGAATTCTGTTCTCCTCAAGACGTTCATTTTTCCGAAATGATCGAAAATGGCAGACACGCATACGACAACTATCTCACTACTGTTGTACAATTGAGATCGAATGAATGAATCAACCATCATTATATCAGATGTGGTAGGAAACGAATTCTCAAGTAACATTGATGCTCTCTTATATACCATTTCTATTGTACTAGTATTGAACTTTCAGTTTCAACAAATATATAAATTTCTATCCTCGAATTATGTTCGTGTTGTGACACAAGAAATGGAATCAACCAGGTGTAAGCTGTAAGCCTAGTATTTTTTATGTCAAAGTCTCGCGAAAATATTCAAAATTTGATGACATGTCAGTTTTAACCTATTCTCTGGACTTGGATAGAATCTCAGTCGGCGTCACAATAGATACACAATGAAAGATGAAACCTTAGAAAATAAATAAGGGCTTGATATGGGGTCTACTTTCGTGCTTCTTCCAAGAGATAAACAACTCTTAAATGTACATGGTGAAATATGAGAAGGCATACTCCTAGTTGAACTATATGAACTAAAAAATTATAGAAACATGAATAATATATGTCATATCCATATATATATATATATATATATATATATATATATATATATATATATATATATATATATATATATATATATATATATATATATATATATATATATATATATATATATATATATATATATATATATATATATATATATATATATATATATATATATATATATATATATATATATAGACGTACTCACACGGATTAATTGATTGATTCATTTTTTATATTTGGTTTTAAAGACGCACTATACTGATGGCCACGATCTATTGGTGTCGGTGGATGATGAATGAGATGATGAGATTAAATTTTTTTTATTAGGTCTTTTGGATGGTGGTAAGGAGTCGGTCGTGACCTATTTTCAAGGAATCAGCTCGGTATTAACCTGAACGAAAGAGGGAAACCACGGAAAAATCCTGTCAGGATGGTCGACCATGGCGGGAAACGAATTCCTGACCTCGCTGTCGATGCGCCTTAAAATCCTAATATTTATTCATTCATTCACGAATTCCGGTCTCCCGAATGACGGTTCAGTGTGTTACCACTCGGCCACGCGTCTCGGTCATCATTCATTTTAATCATACGCAAATATATTTCCAGTAAAAAAATGCTCAAAAACATATGTGAGTTACGATATACTCGAACTCATCAAGAATGTGAACTAAATAATGAGAATAATGAGAAGCTAAAACAACCGGCACAGGTAGCTGAGTGGTTAACGCACTTGCTCCGTGTGACCTGGGAGGTAGTGGGCATGTCGGACCCGATTCGATCCCCGCTACCATCCATCTTTACAGGGTTTTTTCGTGGTTTCCCTCTGTAGTCTAGGCTAATGCCGGGATAGTTCCCACAATATAGGCCACGACCGCTTCCTTCCCACTATCCTTCCCATTACCCATAAAAACCTTCATCTCATCATCCCATCGTCTCATTAATCATCCGACGTCAAATATCGCCAATAGATCTTAGTCATCATCACAGTGCGTCGTTAAAAAACCCAATATAATAATAATAATCCAAAACACATTTGAAAACAATAATGAAAGAAAAAATGAAATACCTCGAATGTAGCGAATACTAAAATATAGCAATGTATGCTATATATACGTCGATTAAGAACTGATGCAATTATTTCCGAAAAATAGTTCAAATTGAGTGAATTGGGAGATAAATATCGTCTTTGCAAACTGTGCTGTGTGAGATTGTCCAGAGATCCGATAAATCGTTCACAAATCGGTCCGATCAAATCAGTTAGCTATAGCTACAAGTAGGAATAGTACACCTTCGTATACTCTCTCCTTTAGTTTTCATCTATATTGCTCTTAAAGATTTAAAGCTAGTCTTGTATCGTAACAATACAAATTGTATCGCAGTTCTCCTTTAACATAGACTACCACCCGTGCTTCGTTTTCCCGCGCATCAACCCTTATAAAACTTAACCCTTCCCCTCTTTTCGTTTCCCCCTCACCCTGACTATCCTACATCTTGTATCGAATTATTTCGAGGAGTCGACACAGCAGCGCATGAAGGTATCGATTCTTTCATGTGTGAACGACAATGGTTCGAGTCGACCTACGGTTACATACACGCGCTTCCGAGTTATCCCACTAGATGGCGCGCAGATTCAAATCGTAGCTGTATTTTGAATAAGCGGGGTTGGAACGAAATTTAAAAAGAGAAGTTTTGATAACTTCCGTAACTTGAACTTAATGGGAATCGTAAAATATTTATGAGCATGATAATTAGTTTTCAAAACTGACGCAAATAATTAAGGGATTTCAGTGAAAGAGCTTTAAAACTTATATAATTATTAATTATAAGTTTTAATTAATTATACGAAGATAGTTATTATTCCTCCAACAAACACGCTCCAGAATCTGAGCATCACACAGAATACACTGTCATACATTAATGAAAAAGTTGTCCAAGTTGTTCATTGAGCATATTTCCATTTTATCATAGTAACTGAAATGAAATTTAATATCATGGCCCTTCCACCAATACTATGCTATTGAAGTTCAAAATCGTATCTATGGGTCACTGACAATATATTTCTTGAAGATGAAGTTATAAATATTCAATGGTCATATTTAGTTATATGATTCGATTCTTACAATATTTTGAAAGTGAAATTGGTGATTTCCAGGCATGTGATATATTTCTCTATTGTATATTTTAAATATTTCAATATGCAATTGATCACCCACATCCAACTATATATTCGACCGTAAAAATATCAATTGATCCAAATTTCAATTGATTTATTCGACCTTGTTATGCATACTTCTCTTTCAATCATCGCATTACACAATATTCTTTCCATCATTTTTCTATATTTAATCCACAATCTAGCTCTTCAGGGATTTGTGGACATCACATGACTGTTCATTTATTTATATGTATGTTCTATGTTCTTTTTTCAATTAAAAAAGAAGAAAATATTGAGACACTTGGCAATTGTATGAAATTTGTTCACCCTTTCTTCGTGAAGAAACTTCATCCATAATTTAGGCTTTATTTGTGAATATAGGCCTATAAAAACGCAATATGTTTCTCATTCACTCTCATTTCAATAATTGCATATGAATTACTTACATTATCAATGATTCTACAAATAGAGGCCAACGCATAATCATGACATCAGTTTAACGTATCCAACATTTAGTTGTACATGTTTTTCAAATAACATGGATATGAATCTCATATCATTTTTAAGAATCTTATCGAAATAAAGAATTGTTTCAGTTATGATTCCGCTAATTCATTCATTTATTGCCAGGATTTTTTGAGTCATCACTGTCATATATACAAATAAATGAACTTGTGATACATCCTAGTTTTTTCATATCAATCGCCAATAATAATGCAATAATAAGTGATCCAGGCAGTAACGATATTCAGTTTGAGATGATTATTATGGAGTAAAGATATAAAATTATGAACAAGAAGACCCTCTGCCACTTCCAGAACTCAAGTGTGGCACTGCTTCAGAAATGATGTCAAGTAGAGCATATGGCATGGGCTCAATTCACACCTGAAAAATCTGTTTTTGTAAACATCAATAATATGTGATCAGTTTATTCGTATATCTCCAAAATATGATCGAACTGGTATTGGTAGTGATCGTCAAAAAAAAAAAAAAACCTCTAATATCAGGATCAAATTTTTAATCTCGTGTTCAATTTGTAATCACTCAAACCAATCAGTGATACGTTTTCAACTATTGTTCACCAACTGGTCCATATAACAGAACTAACCAATCCTGTAGTATACAATTTAACAAAACTGTAGTATAATTCGAAATAGAAAATAACAACTACTCGGTCAATCACGTGTCTTGGTCTCCATGTAAACATATATCAGTTATTCATCACTTATTCACATATAACATCACTTATTCATGAGTATGAAAGAACCAAATATCATACCACTTTATCATCCCCAAATATAGTTCCCGTATAGAATGGTATTTAACGAATGCTATTACACCAGCGAAAACAATTCTGGCTTTAATTCCAACGTCATATTTTATGAATTGAACTTCTGTTACAGTTCGTAAAGTAAGCTGTTATCAGACAATCCGTCGTTTTGAAAGGCTTCGTGTTGCTAATACGGTACATATATGTATGGTATGTATATTATGAGTTCATAGGGTGTGTAGAATTAAATACACGGTTTTGACAGCTAATCCATATGGGATTTAAAAAGGGGATATTATTGTGAAAAATGTGTGAAAATGTAAATTATGGAATAATGAGAAAGAGTATTATTTCGGTAAATGAGTTCTGTTCATCTATATTGAGAAACCATACGGGAAAAAATCTATTCATTTTGGGATGATAACAAATTTTCAATTTTCTCGCTCTGAAAATGTGTAAAAAAAAATCGGAAAGGTGCTCATTTCAGTAAACTTAAAATCTATGAAGAAAACATATGAAAAAGCGGTTACCACCCTATAAGATCAATTCTGAACTTGAATTCAATCACAATACAGAATGACAAGACAAGTGAACATTCGACATCAAAAAATCTGCTCTCGAATTCTCATAGGAAGATTTCTCCATCATGGATATCAATAAAAGCATGGCTGCTCTGATATTCATCGCATGTATATTCAATCTTAACTGAGCCATCGACGAGTTGATGTTGATGTTTGAAGTTTGAAGATATTCATTTAGCAATCAGCATCAGCTATACACAGATGATTTTTATCACAAATCTACTAATCTCATTCCTAGAATTATTCATTTCATCCAATTTCTTAATAACATCAGGAATCCTCAGGAAATTAACATTTTTTCAACCTTTTTGAATTGCAAATTTCCCAGTACATATCGCTCGAACTTATTGTATTCTGTGGGCCTATTTGACTTTCATTCACTGAAATCTAATTTTTGAAATATTCTGGCATATAATCATCAGTAATTCAAAATATGAAAGTATACATAGATTATAACGTCAAGTTTTCTATGATAGTCCAATACAGCTAGCTCTTGTAACAAAGTCTCTTTTGACGTGTCAAAATTTATATTTAAGATACATCTCATAGCTTCGTTTTGCAATCCTTGGAGTGCTCTCATTTCTCCAATAGTAGCATGAGTGAAAATAGTATCACAGTATATTAAAAATGCGGTTTTATTATGCAATTATGAAGAGATGATACGCATACATATATGTATAGAGTGAATGAATACAAATATTGATAAGAATATTGAATACAATGTGAATTTACGAATGTAGAATGTAGGCCTACATTGATACAAATATATGAAGACCAACTCTGATTATTCTGGCATTTTGGGTCCAGCAGTTGGCTCAATCTGGATTTTCTTGAGACAAGCCTACTCAAGATTGAATTGAAAAAGTTATAATGAATCACATTTATCATAGAAAATAAATTTGTGATCAGATTTCTCCATTCCTATATTCATATATCGTAGGTTGGTGTTCAAGATACTTGACGAGTAGATCTAAACTGTATCAATCAAGGCAAAATATTTATGGTCCACTTTACTTGAAACATAGTTGGTTTTTTACCTTGCCCTTAACTGGTCTCAGAATACCCTCCATATATGTATTAATGCTATCTGAATTCAACACTGTTTATATTATATTATGTTGAAGTGTGATATACTTGTATACATCGAAGAAGTTTCCGAGCGACCGTTTCCCCTATACCGCAACACTAGCGTAAAGGTGGTTCTCGTCCTTCATCTTTCGTGAATACAAGTACAGCAAGGAAACGCACATTGGCGTGACGTTACGATGCTTGCCCGACTACTCTAGCTCCGTCGAGACGGTCAACGTAGTCGCGTGACGTCGCCTTTCTGACAGTTCGAAACACTCTATTGGCGTATGTTATACAAGGTGAGAGAACGGGTATTCGAACCTTCAATTGTATTTGGCGCGCGTGTAGACAGGACACTCGACCTACCACTTATGGGGAAATGTCGTATACAAGATGGAGAAAAAAAACATCCGTTCTTTCTCGAATATTATTGTATAATAATATAGAGTTTTTTTTTGCCTGTTTCATTGGCGTTCATTACATGTGGTATATACATATTTATTTGACGTATATGCTTTATTTTTAATGAGGACTGCATGCTAGATTATTCGGTAGCAGTCATTAAGAATCATTTTCACTGTTGTCCTGAACGCAAAGCCCGTCTCCTGTGTAATTACTGATAAACAATGTAGGTCTTGGTAACACATGAGTGAATAATCATTTATAATGTATAGTGGTTATTAAAAATATATGAAATAAGAAAATGCTGATTTTATAATGTTTTTCAATTTTGCACACACTTTTGATTGTTACATCTTTTCAAACAAAAATCCATATGATATTTCCACATCTAATTAGAGTGATTATTCATTCATTCATTTGGGAATACTGTTATGAATTTGAGAATGTGTGATTTTATATATTGTTTGTGAGTGCATCACGGATATAGGCCTACATCCTGATGGTCATAATGAGATATCTACGTCGAATAATCATCAATGAATGAACATTTAATGTTTTTTTGGTGTCCTCTCAAGCAATATCAAGCAATATCACTCTCCAATGGATTCCATAACAATTAGTATGAGAAAAGGGCCAGCGACGAGAGGATTACCTCATAAGTTCTGACTATTGGAAACGTGAAATGCATCTGGAATGATCTGGAAATGCAGATCAATGCGTATTAACACAATATGCTAGTCTTACGAACTGCCTGTAGTGGCGTTTGACCCAGAGCGGGGGCCAAAGAGTTATCAAATCGTTCGTTTCACCTCATGAGGTACATAGAAGAAAAAAGAATATTTTTTGAAATGAAAAGAAAAAGTTCCCAGATTCCGAATATATCTCACAAAAGAAATGAATTTGGGGAACAATTGTCTTTTGAGACGCAAAATGAGACAAAAATAGGCCCCTCTTCACGAGAAATTGTGCATACATCAGATGATGCGGAGAAATAACCAGATTACAGAATCCAATTGAGACGTTTTGAAGATTTCCTCCCCCCACCAAAAAAAAAATCTGTGTACAAAATGATCCATTCTGGGTAGAACGAGTCTTAAAGAGCCAATTTTCCCTCAAGATCTTGTCCAACGATATAGGCCCATTTTTAATACAAAATTATGTTTTTCCATACATGTGATTTATGTGGTTCATGGGATTTATGGGATATGATTTATGGGTGATTTATGGGATTCATTGTGATTCATGAGATAGCCCTTTTGACCGCGTTTCAATGGGAAGCGAGGAAGCCAGAAGCGAATCTAACGTTGTGGTTGTATAATCGGGTTACTTTTTCGCATCAATTGGAACCAATATCAGGCACGTATACCAATCCACGTTGAAAAAGGACAATTATGACCGAAACACGTCTCAATGGGCAATTGTCCAGACGTGTATTGTGTGTGTATATATAAATATATATATATATATATATATATATATATATATATATATATGTATATAAATATATATATATATATATATATATATATATATATATATATATATATCTATATATATATACACACATATATATATATATATATATATACACACATATATATATATATTTATATATATATATATATATATATATATATATATATATATATATATATATATATATATATATATATACATTCGAATATATATATATATATATATATATATATATATATATATATATATATATATATATATATACATAAATATATATAGATATATATAGATATATATAAATATATATATATTAATATATATATAATATGATATATGTATATATATATATATATATATATATATATATATATATATATATATATATATATATATATATATATATATATATAAATATATATAAATATATATATATATATATATATATATATATATATATATATATATATATATATATATATATGTATATTAGTCGATCTCCATCAATTTCAATAATCGGAACATGCATTATGAAGTATAGCCATTTCGTGAATGAAATAATATTAGGGTTGTAAGGCGCATCGACAGCGAGGTAATTTAGTCACTGGTTATTTGTCTTCACTGTATTCCTCAATTGTCAATGCTTTCGAATATGGAAGAATATGAAAATATCATTCCTGAAAATGCAAAGATGGTACAGTGTCAGAAAACAGATCAATTGAAATGTTTTCTAGCTATATTCTTTCATCAAAAACCATTCATTCGTCTCTACTCCTCGTGTATTATGAACTGCATGGCTTTGTAAATGCATGTACTCTGTCCATGGTAATCAGAAAATAGAATGTGATTATATTTTTACATGTTTCTATCAAGTATCATGATTCGGTAAATACTTGAGTATAGTGTGTTCCATTTTACAAATTCGTATAGCTTCCAGATTCGAATGCAGTCACTTAATCTTGATCCACCCTTCAACTTTATTATACCAGTTAAAGACGGCATGTCAAAAGTGTAAGCGCGTAACATGAAATATGCAAAACGTTGTTATTTAAGCAGTACACCAGGCCGTGACTCGAGGTGATAAAATAACAATAACTTTTACTCGGTGATTGGTGGAAATTGTGACTGCTCTCTAATTCAACCAATCAGGATGCAGACACATAACATCTTGGCAATTTATCACATATTGTCACGTTCACTGGACGGAGAAAGGTTGAAATATTATCAAAATTAAGTGATCGATATGCAAAAGCAATTTGTTTTTACGAGCCAAGTTCCTCAAAGATTGTGTATATAGTGTTTATATGTGGTCTTATGATTATACTCATTGTACACCCGTTTCGATAAAAAGTAAACAATTTCTAAAAAATCATACGGATCAAAGAAATAAAGAATGCTTCCGAATATAAGTTTGTGTCCAGAAACCATTAACCGCATGTACATTTGAATTGTATTCAGATTTATGGTCTGAATGAAATGAGAAAGTACATTTAGATCAGCCCACAGCTTACTTGAAGAGTAAAGACATCATTGTCGAGAATGAGTGTTAATTGTTTCACATGTTTATATGTTCTAATTATCATTCCATCAGATAACAAAATATGCATTCACGTTTCTGTTATTTTATTCGTGAATTCATTGATATATTGAGAAATTCATGGACAATGTCAGCTATGTTCATTCATTTTCTCTGAATAATTCATGATTTCACTAGGTTCCATAGAAGTACTCACTAAGAACTGAATTTAAGGATAAGAATGATAATATAAATGGGAGATTGACTCAAACATATATGTTTTGAAGCAATAAACATTTCAATATTGATACTCACTTCCAAAAGAAATATACTTCATGGTGAAATGATTAATATTATATGATACCTTCATAATTGTTATAATTGCATGAAACTCATGAACTATATATACTGAGAAATTTTCGAGCATTTTCACTCTCAACAAAATTCGATTAGATGAGACAGTTCAATTGATTATCGGCAATGCGCAATAAAGCTGCTCAAAAGTTGATTCGTCTTTCTCAACAAACTTGGCAATAATATACCTCATGAGAAGAATTATTTCTGATTACAACTTGAACCATTGGTACCTAACTCCCAACCTTTACTTAAGACAAGTAAAACAACACGTCGTGATAGATTAGTACAAAGTTTCTAATTATTTTCATTGCCTTCCCTCGAGGCATTATCTTGTAGCACTGCCAGTTATATTTCAACCCCTAAGCTCGAGTCAAGGTAGTTTCAAGTCATCTGCTGAGAGAAGCAACCACATCACCGTGTCGCGTTGCCACATCGTGGGGTCGGTCGAACAGATCACTTGATTCGCTCCGAGATTAACTCTGCCGCTAGATGGCAATATAGTGTAATAATCATTGTTGCAACAAACTAGAGAGCACATCTATTTGAATTATCTGTGATGTATTATTCAATATTGATATATATTATTTGATATATATTGATATATTGATTGATATATATATATATATATATATATATATATATATATATATATATATATATATATATATATATATATATATATTCATCACCAGGCCCATACATATAAATATCTATATATTCATAAATATATATATATATATATATATATATATATATATATATATATATATATATATATATATATATATATATATATATATATATACTTCATTTCATTTTATCCATTTCATTTCATTCCAAATGAAATATTACAAAACATGTTTAAAAAAATGTACGGAATGTAATATATATGTGAAGTAAGATTATATAACATACAACATGAATTACGGAAAATATGTGAAATAATTGAATCACATCATCATGCATGAAGAAAGGAAGATATAATATGTGAAAACAGCAAATACATATATCATAATATGAAAAAATTGCATAATATAACATAATATAAGAAGGTCAACAAGAGTGAAATGAGAGCGTCATAGTCAAAAATATGTTTTATGTACAAAAACATGTGTGGTCACAAGCAATGAAATATTTGTCGAGGTTGTAAATACATGTCTTAATGAGGAATACTTTGAGTATAGATTAACGTACATTCAAAGCGTTGATATAGATTTCATGCAGGAGGGTAGACGATTGTACATAAATGAATATACCTCGAAAATTTACGTTTCCTCATACTATGTCGTTCTATGAGCTTCAGTATGCAGATAGTTTTTATTTCTAGTGTCATGACAGTGCCGCGAAACGGACGAATTCACTAAGCATATTGTAATGTTCGATTTCACACACACACATATATATATATATATATATATATATATATATATATATATATATATATATATATATATATATATATATATATATATGTATATATATATATATATATATACATATATATATATATATATATATATATATATATATATATATATATATATACATATATATATATATTATATGTTCATAATATATATATATATATATATATATATATATATATATATATATATATATATATATATAAATATATATATATATATATATATATATATATATATATATATATATATATATATATATACGTATTTACATATATATATATATATATATATATATATATATATATATATATATATACATATATATATATATATATAAATATTCATATATATATATATATATATATATATATATATATATATATATATATATGTATATGTATATATATATATATATATATATATATATATATATATATATATTTATATATATATATATATATATATATATATATATATATATATATATATATATATATATATATATATATATATATATATATGTGTGTGTGTGTGTGTGTGTGTAAATCCTGTATATAATTTATGTGCGAAAATTGTTCTTGTTCACATTTTTTTTCAAGTTCTCACTTCATGCATGAAATTCAAACGGCTCAAGCTCTATACAAACCACACCTAATTTCTTGGGGGAATATTCTGTACTGTCGCTACCAACGTTTCTTGCTTTTAAAACAAGAAATTCGGATTTCTCTGCCGGGTGAAACTTATTTCCGGAAGTTTTATCATCACAGCGGCAATGTCAACGTGAATAAGTGGCATGTGTGACAACAACTATCAACCTATTATCTTGCAAGTTAAATCAGTCATAATACTTTACTCACACTCTGCTTTCCATAACTGATGTTGAATAAGCTGCTTATAAAAGCGACAATATGATGTGAACAAAACAAAGTTCAAGGACTCATAACACCATAAAGTGCATTCTTCCCATCACCATCCACTTTTTATGTATATGATACGTAAGTGGTTCACGTCAAGAATTATGGATTCTCCGGGACCAATTTCACTATAATATATTCCCATTCATATACCCATCATATACCATCATCACTTTATTGATGAACATTCTGGAGACAAACTCACTCAAATATTTTTTGAAATATTTAACTTGCACTTGAAAATTTAACTTGAAATAAATACTTGAATTTGCCATCGAACAATACATAAACACTTCATAAACACTCATATACACTTCTGCTTGCACATATTCTATGCCGTTTTCATTTTACTACCTATATATCAATTTTCTTAATCGCGCGAGCCTCATTGCGACCATCTATTATCTTCCTTCTTCAAACACATTACATAGTTTCTACAAAGTGTAGACACGACCCAACTGATTTACCTGTAGACCGTGTGTAAGACGACCAAACCGTGAATGTCAGCCAACACTCTATACCGAGCCTATTATCTCTTCGGGGACAAACGGTTCTCTCCCGAACTGTAGTAATTATGTTTGAACAGTAACTACGCTATAAATCTATAGCCAAACCCAAACGCTTGGTCTATTTACCAACAAGTAGAGTGTGGTGCGGGTTGCCTGCCTCGCTGTGTGTACAAGTCTATACCTCATAATGCTTATCACACGGGCACACCCCCACACACACATATAGATGCGTTAGCTGTTAGCCCCTTTTCATTAAACAATGGGATTAATAGTAATCAAAGATAGGGCGCGATAAAATATTACATCGTTGATGGAAATGATTATTTATAGAGGTATCTGTTAGAATGCGCGTATAAGCTTGAAGTAATGAAATATTAATGCTCGAGAGGGTTCGTTTTCGGAACCGCCATTTATTTTGTTCGTTCTGAAAGCAGTGTTTCATATCGAATCAATATATTATTAATATTCAAATTATGTTTTTTCCAACCATCCAGCCAATTTTTAAACACTCAATTCACGTGTGTATTATGAATTTAAGCCTAAGCTTCAGATAGGCACAACGATGAATATAACTGACACGATAACTATATAAACAACAACGATAACTTTAATTTCGCAATGGATAATAGAAATTGTTCGATTACATCACTAGTGAAAATAATAAATGGGTCATGAGAATCATGAAGATGGTTAGAATATTGACGCGGTGCCTCAGCTGACCGAGCTACCGAGGGCGGCAAGTTAGAATATTCGAGTTTCACTTCATTCATTAAGTATTTTTCAACTTTCAGTATGTATACATTTATTTCATGAAGGCGGGAATAAGTCGATAAAAAATGACAGCACATCAATTCATGTTCGTCTTATTGCTATCGTCATGTTACGAGGCTAAAATGCTTGCGTACAGGTGTTACATATTTGTATTTTTATATTTGTTGTTGTTGTTATTTATGTCATTTATTAATGATTATTGTTGATAATAATAATGATATATATATATATTTTTTTCATCATTTGAAGAGTTTCGTACAAAGTTATATATAGTGTAATGATAATAATATATTCATTCGATTGATTATCATACATATAATATTAAATAATGAAATATCAATTATGTAATCACACTTATGTGTGTGATCGAGAGGTCAAACAAGTATTGAAATGTCAAGAAGTGTTAACAAAGGTGGAAGAATTGAATAAATTAGTTGTTAAAATATAGCTCTACATAGTTCAATCAAAGAAATAAAGTGTAAAGAAATAAGTCACATACATATGCAATTTTTACCATTTTTAATCTCATCTGGACTGTAGAAACCATGATTGAGGATATACTCTTCAACATTGCTTTTATAAACGCTTCTGTTATCACCTTCATATAGTTAAGATGTTGGGACATATTATTATGTATAATTAGAACTGCGTTGTATCATGATCTGAAATTGGATAAACAAAGACACGAGCCATGTCTGGTATCAAATTGATGGAAGTAATTTTTTTTTCAAGATGTGGATTGTCTTTTACGAACATAATAATTTCTGAAATGTGTATATAGGCCTACGAGGTGAAGTTAAAATGTATGAGTCTATACAAATTTGCCGTATGAAACTCTTTGATCTAATTCTGCTATTATTCTTATAGATCTCTTTTGATATTTGAGTATCACAGGAGCATAAGATCCACACAATACCCCACACATATAACATAACATAACACACATAAGACCCCACAACTGTGGAATTATTATCATTTCTGTTATCATCGTTGTAGTCATTTATGCAATATTTGTTGTTGTTATTTATGTAATCTGATCATTCTGGATTTCTTCAACAACTTTAGCCACCCTCGTTAGCCACCCTCGGTAGCTCGGTCAACTGAGGCACTGCTTCAGAAACTGAAGTCATCGTTGGGCGTGGGTTCGGGTCCCCCATAAGGTATAAGCTTTTATTCACATTCTTACACTTATCATCACTGCATCGTTTCATAATCATCTGCTCATTCGTATCCCCGTATAACCTAACAGTCGGTGGGGTCGTTGAGCAAACAATAATCATATGTAACCACTATGATGGGAAATTCGATGACTTCTACTGTAACTCTGAAAATTCTATAATGTATTCCATCCGCGCAGCTTTTTTCCATTAATTTAAACGGTGCGTGCTAAGGATGATAACATAGTTGGGTTTTTATGAATTCGTTTCTCCACCATTTTAAATAGAAATAATCAATTATTAAATTAACAATTTGATCACGCTTTCCGAATGTTGGTCACCACAGAAATATTTCTTCTTATTACATAATGACATGCAAATGCGTGTAAACT
>OZ023326.1:52416064-52436064 GCA_964007535.1 Brachyptera risi
ATCTCTTGGGTATATCCCACGAAAACCACCCTATTTTACACATGGCTGACTACCCGTCTCCCTTCCTTCTCATACCCACCCACCCAACAATGTAGATAATGCCATTGTAATCTGCCCAGAGCGTCCTTATGGTTGGTCCGTTCTTTGACAAACATACCGCCAGTGTATAGCTTTGCTCCCGATAATGATATCTAAAGACTAGAGAGACAATTCTGCCCAAACCTTCCGCAAGTGCGCGACTCACGCCTGAAATAATATTACGAGTGACGTTGAGAGAATGATGAAACAGATCATTGAGTTATTATACGTTATGTTAAGTATCACTTGTTACTCGTGACGATGCTATATATCTTCCTGAGAAAATAAGGGTACTTCGGTTTCGTATGCATAATGATTGTATTTTTCACTTTTATTTGCGATGAATGAATGTAATCATATATTCTCTGAGTTTTGTGATAGCATGAGTGAATTGAATACACTTGATCACATATTCGAAAACATTTCAAATATATACTCACGCGTTATAAATATCACACGTTTATTCGACGCCATATGCATCCATCTGAGAATGAGAAAAACTTCTTCTGATGCATAAATTCACTTCGAATCAAATAATTCATAACTACTGAATTTGATTGACGTCAAACAGATGAGAAAAAAATCCAAATATTCAGTCCATTTTTTCTCGTGCACCGGCAAAATTGATACTGAAACTAATATACTCGGCACACTTCGAGCATTGATTCTGTTCCTAATACTCGAACAATCATTATCATACATATATATTCCATCACACAGATAGCTATATTGTGACTCTTCGTAAGTGAGTGTAGTCTATTCTCCGATGAGCCAAATCATAACATTGAAGAAGTATATATATGGGATCGGAATGCATTTTGATGTAATCAACGTAAGTTAAATTTTGAGTTGAACAAAGTGTTTTGAGAAAACATGTAGTCAGTATGAGATATGTCAATTTGAACGCTGTGTTCTGCAACCACAAGAAAAAGCCGACACCGATGGTACAGATGCCATAGAACTTATTTCAATAGTATCATATGGATAATAACTGTTTGAAATGTGCTGAATCGAATTATAGCCTATATATCTGTCTCTTTCTGTGAAAACGGAATAGCAATTCTGGTCTCCTAATTGAAGTTTTATCACTACTTAATACTCCTCTTCCTATCACTTTCTCTCTGCCACTCTCTTCCATGCATTGAATCTTTCCTCTCCTCTCGTTTTATTCCTACCTACCTCTCTTTCTCTTCTATCTATACCTCTCTCTTTCTCTCCCCTTATCCCTCTCTCTATCTATACCCTTCCATGTCTTCGTGCATGAGGCAAACATACATTTTCTCCTCATGTATGTTCCATTATTACGTAATAATGCAAGATAGTGGGAAAATATGAGGCTATATGATTTTCTAAAATATCATATATACATCTTTTAACAAACTGGTGCGGTCATGGTCGATTTTTTCAACTCCATATTTATTGCTCGTTATTTCGGATAGAAGACTGTTTTTTATGCTCGGGTCCGAATCGTCATATAAATTATTACTCTTCTACAGTGTCCACTGAGAATGGTAGTAAGTCAAAACTGTATGACGACATGTTAGGGGATGCTATGCCAAGTCTCGACTGTGAAAGCCAATGTAAACCATAAGACATATGGAGCGGAGAGAACCACTAGGGAGCGAGCCAATAGTTTGTCAACACACCGCGAAACGGTTGGTGGTTGAGTAGAACTATAGACTTATTGGCTACACTCAATCTACAGCTCCTTGTTTAGGAGGACATTTTTACTTTCAAAGGTACATCCGAATCATGATTGATATGATATAGAATATATTGTTCTTAACGGTATCGTTTATTCGATGCAATGTATCTGACGGCAATGTATCTTGGGTTCGATGGAGCAAGATTAGGTAGAATTGTACTTCAAAAATTTTCGGAAGATTCAACCTATTTCGTGGAATTATAACTTGAAGATGTATCCAAAATTCATTTTCGACAATCAACATACTCATGATATCATATTTGTTGGAATTCAATTTTTATTTTTATTTTAAAAATTCAGAAGATGTCAGAGGATTCATTTGAAACTTTGTCTGGAGCAATGAAATGACAATGTAAGCCCTATTATGAATGCAATTATTACAACTCTCGAATTGGAATATGGTTCTGAAATATCCTTATTTGATCAATACATCTGAATTAAATATATATATATATATATATATATATATATATATATATATATATATATATATATATATATATATATATATATTTTAATAACATCGAAACTTGATACAAAATTATTGTTCCTCAATTGAGGCTTTGGATGAAAGATAGGATCGTGTGAACGGGGCACCACAAGGGCGATCTTACCACCCCATTTTAAATGTTTATGATTGATGAACTTCAACACCAGGACTGTGCTGTTGGTGACCATGAATTTCCGCCGCAGATAACAGTCCTTCAGTTTCCGAAAGTCCGGAACACATTATAAGTAAAAACCGTTCCTGTAATATATATCCTGACATTATCAGCATTGGTATCAAGAGTGAACAGAATAAACGAATGTTGATTTCTTCCACTTCGAAATAAGTTCCACGGGCAATGATCCTTCTTTCCATTAACAAACAGCAGATGTAAAGTCAAAAATTATTACATTAATATATACTATATATACCAATTGGAATTATATACCAAGTGTTTATCTAGAATACGTTCGATATAATGAGATGATGATTTATACAACCATCATTCCTAACCAAATGTGAAAATACTGTCGATCCCTTCCAGTGAATGATGTAGGCCCTACATAATTCCACAATTTAATTTGGATATACGAACTGAATTGAAGTGTAATGCCAAATTATTATTTCTCATGTCGATAGCATGGGTCACTTTTAGCTTATATTGGTTTATCAATGGTCAAATTGACGTCACATATGCTTATCTCATGAAGGAAAATATCGCACTGGGATGAAATACGTTGTAGGCCTATGGAATAGTATTTCCCCGAAAAGAGAACGTTCAATGTTCTCATGTATACGATACATATATCTCACACATATACCATATTTTCAGAACACTATGAACACTTTTCAAGCATTCCACTATATCTTCCAAGATCAAGCAATTAGGCAAATGTTATTTTCTGAAAACATGGTTTTGGTGGAAGGGCCAGGTTTCAAAAAATGCTCACAAATATAGCACTGAGAGACGTACGTTGTATTTTTCACCATTATTGGAATTATCCAATTCAACTTGATCGGAATGAATGATATTTTCCAAATATTTCATTTTTTCTCGGATAGTGGGTTGTTTGGAATATTGAGACTAAGTCAAGTTCTGAAGATTGAAATGAGAACATGATGCAATATACAGAAATTAGAGACAGGCAACATGTAGAATCGAGTATACATTCAATTTTAGGACTTCACTAACTGAGTCGATCGATTGTGTCTCTGAGATTAATTGAGGACAATAATACTAGACTGAGCATATTATTTCTCTGAACATAACGCTTATTACCACTAGTTTAAATGATCGGAGATGTTCTGTGATCTATCGATTCTTTAAATATGATGTTTGTTTTTTTGCCTCTGGAGTGCGTTTCTGTTCTCAGATGCCAATTGGGATCGACAATTTTCATCGACATATCGACCATAGTTATCAATTTGTATCGTTGAGAGTGATCGTAACTGGGAACTAGTCGCTTACGATCGAAATCAATCGACATCGACAACATCCCAGTCGTTGTCTATATGTCGATGGTGAACACATAAAATGACGCAGAATATATTTTTTAGGACTTCTCGATCGTTATAGAGACGTTTATGCATGACCCAATAGACTGAAGAATACTAGTACTCTTTAGTCTATGACCCAACTGTTCAATTAAGCTATTCAGGTCAAATCTTTGCGATTACTTCAATATTCAGGACACTCCACAAACGGAAAAGGCTTTTCAAGATTTGGGCCGCCTCGAGGAAGCGCGTGGTATGATGTGACGGACGAGCGTCGTCAACATGTAGTACAACCGCCACAAATATTAATTAATAGGCATCCAATTTGTGTGGGTACAGGTCCAGTCCTTCTAAATTGATGTGTGATAGTTAGGTGAACCAATTTTCACTCTCTTGTTGGGTGATTCGTTGGTTTATCATGGTTGAATTGTATGTTTTCACAGCTGAAATCAGGGATATAGGCTTCTTATTAAAACATCAACTCAGTGCAAGGATTTCACGAGTCTAGGCCTAACCCTAGTGCATATCCCGTATTTGCTAGCTATACATAAGGCCTTTCCCACCAGGCCTCATAGCAATTTCTCAAGCCTACACATCGAAACAACAAATCGTAGTCATCTTCATGCATATTACTCAAATATTATGGAAAGAAAACACTGGGTCATGTTCTTTATACTTACTCACAATGTCTATGTAATGTAGGAAAATGTAACCCCCCTGCCCACATGAGAACGATCATAATTTCTACCACGAACATCAAAACCTTGATTCCCTATTCGCCATGTGCTCATGTCGTCATTGATGAGCCAATCGGTTATCCCCACTGTGACTCTTGACGAGAAGCGAGTCGGTGTGAATTGCTACATGTCAACGTCTGAGATCGTTAACAATGTCGATACACATTGTTATTGACTAAATTCCCGATCAAGTTGGAGAATCTCATCGCTGTTATGAAAGAATCGATATTTTCGAAACTTCGTTGTTCAAATGTGATCATTGTTTGATGTAATAGAAATTCAACTTTTGATTGATATTGTTGGGCATTCTAAGTGGCAAATTAATAGTATAAAAAAGGTCTTCGGTATCATTTCACACCCAGTCATAATTTAAAAAGTCTGAAAGTAAGCGATTATAAGTAATACATGAATGACTACATGCAATACATGAAATGGGTTGATAGGCACAAATGACTAAATCTGTTTCATTATTAAGTTGTATGTCATAATATTAGTTAGTATCATCATAACATTTTCTTAATGAAATTGAATATCAAACAAATCGATCGAATGTGTCATACTTGTTTGGCTAACTATCTACGCATAATGCTGTTAAATTCTTGAATGGGGAAATAAATAACATATGCACTCATACAATTTTTTTTCTCCAAACGTCAGACAAGATTCATAACCAACCATTAGGTCAACACGTCGAGAAAGCACAAGAACGCTGAATACAAATGTAAGATATAAAAATAGACCCACTTCTTATATCTTCATCCCTTGTATAGCCTAATGTTTAGATTATTTCCACGTGTTGTAGAGCTGGGTAACATAGAAGGCTTTTCTGATATTCATCGAAGTCTATAAAGTATTCTCCATGCACGAATAGGTACAGCGGTATAGGCAATCTTTCACAGGTTCTATATCTTCTATCTAACGCATCAGCAGACGCCTTGTGTATAGGTGACTAGAATAACAAGTTTTGGTGTAGAGCACAGATGACACCACATCATTCGGGGGTACTTGATGGAGGTTCACACACATGGGTGTTTGGAAGAGGGTGCGGTGCGGTGAAGAGATAAGTTTGGGGGGTAGGAAAGTCACAAGTGAGTTTTGGGTCGACGTCTTCACGTGGCGATATTACCAAGTATATGATCTCAGTCTGAAATTCATCCAATTTTATGATAATTTAATAATATTATCATATTTAATAACATTTTCGAGGTATTATTTGGTTTGGGTTTGGACGTATCTCTCTCGAATGTGTTCATCATCAACTCCCAAAAATACGGTCTCAGACTGTACCAATTTCTTTTCAATAGTGAATTTCACATGCCTGTTTAATTCAAAATTCATCAAAATGATTAAATTTTCGCGAGTTCAAGAAATTTAACACATGATTTTCAAACAATCTCACTGAATAACCTTTGATTAAAACTTCACAATTGTTTAATCATTATTACCCCAGTGTCTACTATGGGATATGCTTACTCTTGTACCGTGTATGTCCGGTGACAATTTGGATATGTGGCGGTGTTATAGCGCACAAGAGCAAAGGGCGCGTTGTAGCATGTTATGCGGGTAGTGTGGTACCAGGATTTAGAGGTTAGACGTGTGTGGGGGAGAAGAGGGTCATCATAGAAACTATGTGAAAACTTTGATGCTGTGTGTCAAAAGAAGGTAAAATGATACTATGTGCCGTGTATGGACAAGAGGGTCACCACAAGATTGCTATAGGGATTTTGTGAAAAAGAACAGACACTCTGGACAAGGAATTTTATTTGCAATTTTGCATGTGAAAGGTGCTTGGATAGAAATGAAATTTTTCGTGGAATACCTGATGTATTCAAACAATAAACGCACGACTAACTCTTTGAAAAAAGTGTATGCTGGAATTTGTAGCACAAAGAGATTGTGAGAATTTCTTTCGTGAATAGATTGCACAGTTTCTTTGATGAATCTGCACACGGCTGGTCAAGTTTTTTTCTACTCACTCAAAAAGTGTTATATTGCTCTCGTGAATTCAACTATTTATCTGAAATGATGCATTTTCTGAATATATATCCAATGCCAAGGCTGATCTGATTCTTTGAACAATAAACTCTGATTTTAATCGCACATGTACATTAGTGCATGTATCTTCAAACTTATCTCAACAGACATGTTTACGCATCTTTTGCACATGTTACAAATTGAATTCATTGATTCTAATGACAGAACTTTCCTAAGAATATTGATAGAATCAATTTTCGTAAATCTCTCATGACATGGGGATTCATGATTATCATATCACCAATTGAAGTATTCGATTTACATTTTCAATCATGAACTCTTTTGTGACAAATAGCTCATGTAAGAAAAAAGAGGGAAAACATTGAAATCAAAATAACTAGCACATCAATTGTTACTCCACTTGTTTTATTCAACATGACTTTGAATCAATTGAATCAAACTACTGGTTCCAAGATCAGTAGAGCTACATTTGCATCCACAAGGATCAAGATGCAATGACAATGATGCTAAAGTGTTCAAAGGGTGTTTACTCCCAATTATTTGCAAAATACAATTGCCCAACAATTCACAATTTAAAATTTGATCTCACAAACTCACAATTCTTAGAGACGATAATATTTCGAATTGAAAACTTCAAATCAATTCGGGTGAGACTTCATGCTCAGTAAATCTACTGTAGCGTGAATTTAAAGAATCTATATATGGATCATAAAATTACACGTCATTGTGCAAATACTTTTTTCCTTCAAATATCCAAGCAACTGCTATTTCTCCACGTGAATATCGCAATCAACGATTATTTTGAATTCCACTAAGTTTGTTTGGTCCAATTTGAACTACATGGGCCTAATGGTCCATTTTTTCCATTTGTCCATTTTGAATTGTCCATTCTTAGGAATCATTTATATTCAATCAGTTAGAGTAGGTACATATTTTCTTATTTTTTCCTATTTTATCAGTAATTTTGTTTGTGTTTGAATTGATTTAGATCAAAATATTATTATTCATTATTATTATTATTTTCTCTCCTAATTTCATTCTTCATATTCCGATGTTTATCATTACTCATTCTTTCATCTTGTTATCTGTTATCATATGTTTTGTATCTTGTTGTTTTTTATTATTCTGTGTCGTATCGGCAACCCGAATATGGGCAGAAATCTGAAAAAGATTTTACCACTACTTAACCATTCTCTACATTCATCTAATGACGATAATTCGGATCATTTTCGGATCGATTTCGGCCCGATTTTTGACAACGGTTCCGGTGTGGTTTTTGTCACGATGTGTTCTCTTAAGGAATCACGAAATTCGGTCAGTATGACGATCTGAACTGACTCATGTGTGTGTGTGTTGAACAATTGCTTCGTATACGGGGTTATTAGTGAGAGAAAAATTCGTCACAATCAGCAACTCTTTAACCTTCATTTGGTATATTTGAGACATGTGAAATATCACAGGTAATCTTGACAATGTAATTGACCATCAAATTTTGTTCGAAGCGTCTGCTATTAGAACCTATACACAGACGTACTTCTTGGCTGAGAGTGTTTCAATTGATCTCTCCAACGTTAACTTGAAGCCCCACATTTGAAATTTGAATTCTCTCTGAAGGTATTGAAATGAGCTCGTCTTGTGATGAAATATGTTCTAAAAAATCGACTCTCCAAGTTATTACACATTTGGTGTGAGCGCACAAGTGAATGCTTCTTATAATGTTTCTGAAATGTACTAGTTTTGTGCTGAAATGCAATGCAACTAATCGTTCTATGCTATACTACCGTTTCTGAGACATTCATAAATTAAGTTGAAGGGAGTCAAGTTGATGCCCGCCCCAACCACATCTACAATTACCTTTCCTTAATGTGTTTGATTTGTGCTAAAATGTGTTGTGAAAATCGTGTTCTGCTATTCCCGATTCATAGTTATTCTAATTCCAATGAAGACGAAGGGGAAGGAGATGAAGTTTATGCCAATACCTCACATTTGAGATGTATGTTTTTTAACTAGGCAAACGCGTTATGTGTTGCCGCGTTGATGGATGAGCTGGAACATATCAACTTATCTTTGGATTGGTTACTATATATATATATATATATATATACACCTTGAGATCCAAACCATTACATCACTGCCATCTTATTTTCCATTATTACTTTATATGATGATGAAGAGGGCTTTGTTTTAATCGTTTACAATCAAGTGGTGACACTTGTTGCTTTGATTCAATGGGTATCTTAATAGCTTTGAATAATTAACACAAATTACATTATATATATTTTTTTACATCGAAACGGCTGATCCGATTTATGTGAAAATTCGGGATAATGTGTATCATTATCAGATTGAAATTCTCTGAGAATTTGAATCCTCTCAGATGGAATATTTTTCACGAATTTTTCCCTCCGGGTTATTCTAACGGGATTTTTGAAAACTTTGGAATGAGTTTTCTCAGAAGTGGTTCAACCGATCGCGCCTCAAAACTATACAGTATCGAATTGGATAAGGATACTTGTGTGTGCCAAGTTTCAACTGATTTTCAATATTCGTCTGACCTGTGGAGCGCGAAAAAAAAAAAAAAAAGTCACATTTTTTCCGGGTATGGCGAAATTGAAACTTCGCTTCGCTCATCCAATAATTTTTTTGAAATGTGCTTCTTTTGCGCTGAAATGTGCTGCGAAGAAATCGTTTCGTCCTGCTACTGTTTTTCAGTTATTCCAATTGGAACGTGCGTGGAAAGGGAGTTAATGCCAGCTCCTCCACGTTTGAAAAATCACTATTCATGCTGTTTATGAAATGTTCTCGTTTTGTGCTGAAATGGCCTGTGATCAGGTCGTTCTATGCTGTCACCGTTTTACTTTGAAAGACATTCACTTTCAATACCGGAGCACAATCAGAATTATATCTTACGGTACTGAGGTTTCAATTAATACGTTCTGAATATGACCATTTCCGACATATTTAGTTGGTTTGAACATATATTGATTCATCGACTCATGATGTTCTTATAAATACGAGCTTATATCAGTATTTCAGATTTCATTATCATATTTTAATCTGATCCTCACCCTGGGCAATCATTTTGATTGGGTATTCTCGTATCTCTTTCAGTAGTTGCGGTCATAGTGTATGGTTCAAGACCAACTCTTATGCTCATTCTATACCACGATCATTGCGAACTGAAATTGGGCACCCTTCTCACCATGTGTGGAAAAAAGTGCAGAAAATGTGTAACCGTAAAGCTGAAAGAAACACGAAACAGACTGTACCAGTATAGTATCAGAGTGTATTTGACAATTTCCGGTACGGTAAGCTATTTTGATTCCAAAGCACTTCATCAGTCGCTTTTCCGGTGTACCGGAAATCACGGTCCCTTAGCTACTACATCTTCTAACCAGTCCGACCGGCTGAACATTTCGATGTAATTTACTAGATTAGTGATATCTTTGCTTGATTTGTATTTTTATTTGGTCCTCACGCATGTGCAGATGCGAACAAAAAAAAACTGGACTGAATTGAAAGATTACACAGAATTGTCAGCAGAGGCATCAAGCTAGATTATATTACATTTGTTTGGCTAGCTATTTTCTCACATGACCAATATAATCATTGTATATGTATAACTAGTTCATATATATATATATATATATATATATATATATATATATATATATATATATATATATATATATATATATATATATACATATATATATATATATATATATATATATATATATATATATATATATATATATATATATTTGAATATATATATATATATATATATATATATATATATATATATATATATATATATACATATATATATATATATATATATATATATATATATATAAATATATATATATATATATATATATATATATATATATATATATATATATATATATATGTATATATATATATATATATATATATATATATATATATATATATATAAATATACATATATTTATATATATATATATATATATATATATATATACATATATATTTTCATATATATATATATATATATATATATATATATATATATATATATTATTTCAACCATACATTCAACTTGTTTGGAGTTGATTTTTTTTTTCATACAACCATACAAATCTGTATTCACTTCTCAGTTTCGTTTCCTCACTTAGTTCGTGCATTCACAGGGTAATCAGATGGCGTTAAAGTCTACGGTGGAATGTGTCTCAACCGTGTGAGTTTCGATTCCATATGATGGTACTGGCATGGAAACATTTGATAGGTATTGATGACTATAGGAGAACATCATGTTACGTTTCGATTGCCAGGGTTTGAATATCATTCAGAATATTCTATAGAGTAGAAATTCTAGAGTAGTAGTATATATACATACACACACTCTATTCATTTCGTCCGTCTATAAATATAGTTAGAATCGCAGCACGTTCAGGTTCCTAAAATGTTATATTGTGAAGTATATGGTCATGGGCTATATCTGATGTAGTCACAACTCATTATTTTCATTTGGGAGGGACTCAGGTGAAAATTAACATTTTTTCCACCTCCGTTTTTTTTTCTCTTATGATCAATCATTTGCATATGTATTCAAGTGATGGTTTCAAAATATAGGAGAATATAAATTAAACATGAAATTTCTTTAATTTATTCTATTTGAATTATTCAGTATCACAATTGTGCATCGAGTTGTTTACCCTCAATGTAATTTAGCAAATTAATAATAATAATAATATGATGATAATAATGATCAATAGCAAAGTGGATGATTAACATTCTTAAATTTAGAGGGCATTTGCTGCAATATCTTAGGCCTACATCTTTTCATTGAAGAATGAAGTGTTTTTTGCTGAGTACTTTCATTGAAATTGTTAAATTGTCCTGAATTGTATTGTGAGTGTTCATTGTTATTCTACAAGAGACTGTAAATATCCTTTTTACAAAGAAGATACAAAGAATCCTGGGTACATTGTATATAAAATTATCTTCGCAAAAAATCAAAACGTACATGAAATAATATCTGGAAAAATACTGAAATATCGAAGAAACGATATAATCAGCCCTTCAAAAAAATTTCAGCATCACATTCATGGAAAATAATATTGTATTAGTACCTCAAATTATAAATTATATTGTTGAGAAATTCATAAAAACTGAATGTTCGTGTCTATTGTTGACTTTTTGTATCGCATTCAAACATTATTGTTGTATTTAAGCCAAATTTAGGTGTATACCAACCAGTACAATAATATTATCGAGGGAACGATTTTCCCCAGAATCCCTCGATCCAATCAAGCTATCTCCAAGATTGATGAATGAAATAACTCACTCCATGTTATCAAATTCTTCCAAATGCTAAGTCTTCTTTGATAATGATAATAATTTTCAATTAACCAGTGTTCTAAATTAGTGTACTGAAGTTAGCCTACATCATGGACGGTGTATATAAGTATTACATTTGGCGCAATGAATGGAGAACCTAATTCAGATATCATCACTGTAGTAAATTCAAGCAGCACTATATATATAGAATGATCACTGGTATTCCTTCAATTTTTCCTGAAATGGTAGCATCTCCGTTTAAGAATATAAATAAATCTTGAATATTTGTTTGTGTAATTTTCTTTTCATTGATCATTGACCAATAATTATAACCGACACATATAGATCCTACCTATCTTGACTCATTTAAAATTCAATCAAAGGGGTTAAGCCGGGAAGTATGAGTGGGTGGGTGGGAAAGGGAGTGCTTGGGTGGATGAAAGGGTTGGTTGGGACCTCTATGTCTTGCGCCAGGATCTAGAAACGTCTTAACTCCTCCCAAGGACACGCCCACACACTGCACGACTTGACTCTGATTGGCTGGTTATTGGTCCTGTGCAGCATCTTCACCTGGTCCTAGTGGAATCGAGGCGAACTAAATAGATAAGGAGCAAATGTTTGCCGTCATTACACAGTGAGATGTTCATGAGAGGAGACTAGATGTACGTGGTGTTGCTCTCTCGTTTATGACGTTGTATGCAGGATGGAACATTGAGCAGAACATTCTGGCAGTTTCTATGAGAAATGTCTTGAGACTTGACCATGTCTATTGTGTCTTCTTCAACTCACGCCAATTCATATTCTATACTTAATCAATCATGATATATATTTGAATGGGATATTTTAGGTGGTGAAAAAGGCTCCATTTCTCAGAATGGACGACTTATAAACACTCATTGAAGTTCAATAGTCTATATCAATAGTCATAATAGTCCAATACTCATATTATTTATGTTATTCATTTCAATTGATTGAGTATTCAGCATTCTTAGAATAATCAATTTTTAATATTAGTAATGACAATTGATTGCAAATCACGTTCAGTGATAATAGACTTGGTGAAGTCTCTTTTTGAATGTTCTGAATGTATGAAGAATGTAATTTGATGATACACACAACCTAGCCCACTAATTGACTCGATTGATTTTCAAATACACGACCCAAGTCCTTTTGGACTCTGAATACATTTATCTCAAAGATATGGAATACAGGCTCTATATTCTCCTTCAGGGTTTTGGTTGACAACATGAAAATTATCCGGATCTTCACAAAGAAAATGCATAGTTCGAATGTATATTCGAAATGAGTACAGGATGGGAAAATTTATATATCGAAATATATATATATATATATATATATATATATATATATATATATATATATATATATATATATATATATGTATATAGATATATATATATATCTTTTTCTATTGGGTTTTAACGACGCACTGTAATGATGACTGAGATCTATTGGCGTCGGATGAATGGTACATGAGATGATGGGATGATGAGATGAAGGTTTTATAGGTAATGGAAAGGATAGTGCGATAGGATAGAAGCGGTCGTGGCCTATATTGTGGGAACTATCCTGGCATTAGCCTAGACTACAGAGGGAAACCACGAAAAACCCCTGTAAAGATGGACGGTGGCGGGGATCGAACCGGATCCGATATGTCCCTTCACCTCCCGGGTCACACGAAGCAAGTGTGCTAACCACTCAGCTACTGTGCCGGTATATATATATATATATATATATATATATATATATATATATCCGTGGGGTTGTAATATGATTTGGTGATCTTATTATCACTTCAGTTCTTTTCTTCATTCTTAATTCCAGATTGTAAATGCTATTTTTTTTGCCTCAAGATATTTTTCATAGTTATTTCAAATTCATCAATTGAAGTCGTGTACAAAAGTCTGCTCTCTAAATGTACAATATTCATCCATTTGCAAGGCAATTATTGAAGAAACTTCATCTAACTTGATGTAGTGGGCACATCTCAAACAGCAGATATAAAGAACAATGTATGATAATATATCTCACATTATTCATTGGGAGTACTTCGACGGGTATAGATCACTCGGTTGCCTCTTCAGAGGACAGGTGTTCAATTCCCGCCGTGGTCGATCATCCCTGCATGGGATTTCCGGAGTCCCATGAGAGCAGACTACGACCGTTTTCTTTCATGAAAAAATAAAATCTTATGAAAGAATTATCTTTCAGCTCATCTCCTCAACATCTCGCCTTAACCAATGAATCATAGTTATGATTATAGTGCGTCGTTGAGTCAACATTTATAACAGTAAATGTATACTTTACATAAAGTTATCTAGATTGAACTCATCAATACCGATAATGTTGCTTGTTTCATTTGTGTCTCCATTGCACACATTCCAATATAATGAACTAGATATAAGGCTGCTCTATAGCAATATCCTTGAAAGATGATTATACCTCACCGAGCAAAGTAATTATGTCAACTCATATATCAAATGATGGATGGCACTAAATAACAATCATATGAATTATGTGGATGTAACAATACTACAATTTTATTCACATGATTGGTTATGAATGAAAATGTGATTGATGTATCGTGTGATATTGTCCAATTGGTATAGATAAGTCTTTGCCACGGTATACATGAAACTTTAATAATTGTCTTGATCATCAATTCGGCCTACCTTGACCAACTGGACCGAGATTTACATTTGAGCAAGTCACCATGTTGACTGGTTTTGAGTTGGTGGGGATGTATAGGAGCTTCCATAAACGCCAACCCAATCGGCCAATTTGAAGTGAGCAATCAAGGAGAATACAGTGAATGTGAGACTTCTCGTCTGTCGTCGCCACCAATTCTCATTTTGGATATATCGAACTTCAATTATATATCTAGTCTTTCCAAACAGATTGTTTCAACTATACCCCTCAAAATTAGGTCAGTAAATAATTCTCGAAGATAAATTATTCTGAAAAGTTTAGAATATTCAGTGCTCAAATAGTGTCATCGATTGCTACCAGCCCCACAATTAGTGCTTCATAACGTTTCCAAATTATTCAGAAATCAATTTCCGAATGCTTGATTAAAGCTCTCATTGCCACTCATCCCATAACAAGTTCTCCTATATCTTCCGAAATATTGAGACACAAATTGTGGGGTGTCTCTATATTCTGAACTTTTACGGAATCAGTACTCTTGTGGGGTGCTCTTCGTTGTGGTCGTGGTTGTCCGCAGAAGGTCTCTAAGATGAGAAGCCTGTAGTCGATGGTATTATGTGAAGTTGTAAAGTTAGCACCCCTCGGAGTATGGACTAATATCTCGGAAGATTTGGGAGCACTACTTATGGGACTAGTGGTAACGAGCTGGCATTGATTGAGTATTGCATAATCTGAACTTTTCGTATATTCTGAACTTTTTGCCATGACTGCTGTATGAGTGCTAACTTCACGAATCTCGCGAAATCACGACATTTATCGAGTTGTCCCCGATTGTCTTTGGACACTGATAATTTGAATATGAAAATGTATATACCCAATGCAATGCTGTTCAGATTACCATCTCAGTTAGCAATTTTGACAACTGCAATCGTTCGTTGTTTGTACCGTGCTTCCAAGTTGTCCGACTGTATCCGATATCATTCATCAATAATGGGTTCGAGTGTTCTTACACCAATCAAGCTGATGAAGAACTGACTACTTGTCATTAAACAAGGAAGAATATATATACTCGGAGGAAATCAGTTGTTATGTCATTAAGAGTTTATCAGTAACTAGAATGCAACAATGACAATTACTAAATCTGTGTGATGATCTGTGTATATGACTGTGTGTAACACATCACGCAAACTTATTCAGTTTTCATTTCAATAACTATATTGTTACATGCAATAACTCGGTAAGTGATAGGTCCTCATTGTAAGAAGTGTGAGCTGGACTAATGATTTTTTTCAGTCTCATTGTGCAAAACTCACGTGGAGCCTTCAAAATCATGATTGTTATAAACTTAATGTTCCATCACGCCAATGGTTTAGGCTCAAATGCAGTGTTGAAGAAACTAATCCTGTTTAGTATTCAAGTAGCAAACATAGGATTAAATGAGATAATTATAAGTTTATCATGATCAAAAACAATGTAAAACAAATCATAGCAATTATTTTATGGTTAGAGGCTATGGGTGAGCTTGAAGGAGAGGATTTTCACTCGAAGTTTCACTCAATTTGCTCTCAATAATTATCTCTCAGGGCAACTGAAAATTACGTAGGCTCATCAGCTTTCGATACAAAACAGTGAGCTTTGTTCATCATTCATTTGAAACTTTTTTTTTTTTCAGAAAAGAATCAATGTTAAACAACGAGCAGATTATATATACAAGGGAGAATATGCCGCTCACAAATAATATTATAGTTGGGTTAAAAAGTTCAAACTACCTGGTAGTAACAGGCCTACATCAGATACATGGACAGATAATATATGAGACTCAAATGGTTAGAAAAATCCAACATGAAGAAAGGTACATGAACTTGCCTCCCTCTCGCCCCCACATTGAAATTGGAAAAACCTAAGAACGATAACTGCGCAACATGATTTTTCAACAGCACATTGCAGCACAAAAAGAGCTTATTTCAAAAACGGGTATGCATTTCAAATTTGGAGGGGATGTTCTTTAACTTGGCCTTTCCTAGGTCTACTGAATGTGGGATAGCAAGAAACGGTATAGTGATGATACACTGTTCTTTTAGCGCATAATTCAGTACAAAACGAGCACATTTCAGCAACACCATAAGATATGTGTATTCCAGATGTGATGAAAACTCATATTCATACTCATATTTTTGCATAAATTAACTTATCCTTTCTCTTGATTTTTGAATAACAAACTTATATAAACTACTAACAGAACAAAAAAAGTTATCTTGCAGCACATATCATTATAGAACAAGCACAGTTTCAATAACTTGAAGAAAAAAAACACAATTCAATTTTGAGGAAGGGGGGAAGGGGGAAAGTTGATGGATATCATGAAAAATACTGGAAATCTTGAACAATTTCAAGACAACCATAATATATATAACACATTTATCTGTGAATACCACATATGATTTCTCTGTGGATATAACCTTATAGGTTAACGTAGCGTGGATAAATGCATTGTATAGGATGACTGAGATATATCTTCCTCTATAGTCACTGATTTGTATATTATTTTAATGCTGCCTAATGACTCCCACAACAGCTGTATATAGGTTGTAAGGGAGTGATGGTGATTTCGTTATGCAGCTCTGATTCATTGTTTCTGATGATCATTTTCGTGAGTTTTATGATACAGCAAAAATATATTCTAATATTCTGCAATTCATCTCATTCATACAAAAAAAAATCACTAATAAGACTGGATGCGTTTTTAAAATCTGAAATGAATCACTCAAAATAGCCCGTTCGTATCCGTTATATTGACACTGGCAATGTAGTATTTGAAAAAATGAAGTTTTCTCCAGCAATGGTCATCAAATGAATTATTCCACCGAATAATTTATACATGATCATTCATCGTCAATTTTTGTTTCATTTTGAACTTCAATTTGATTGACTCGTGATAGAGTATTCTAGGAAGTGATTTACAATTAAACATCTAGTCAAATCTTCCTTAATCATCCGTTCTGACCCACGTACTACTTAGCACCGTTTGCTGAATAAAACAATAAATCATTCATTTAACCTATTGTTAGCCCTTCTTGAAGACCAATTATGCTCTAGGTCTTTTCTTTGATCAATGATATCCTTCTCTCTTATCAAACACAATGCAAACCTACGTCTTTGTTCTAATTGTGATAATTAACATACTTCTGATTAAGCTTGTCAAAAATGTGGAACCCTCCCATGAAACTCGTCCCCTCTAACCACCCAACTCCGTCTCTTCTGAATAGAGAAAGCTCAACATGTTCTTTGTACACAAGTTTAAGGTAGTATTGCATGGGGGAGTTGTTGGGTTAGTGAGTAGTGCAAGAATGGTGGAAAGGGTGGAAGGGGCAGGAGTTGGTAAAATATAATAACGAGATATAAACCATGCTTTTGTTATCTTTTCTCGTATCTTAATTAAACATCAACTGACAATTTATTCCGGAGTTTCAACAGTGGCGTCAATTGAAATGACCCAGTGTTTCAGAAATTCTTCACGACAACAAGAATATTCCTGTCATCAAATTGGCTAGAAATTGGAATTCAATTATTTATCACGCGCTATTTCGAAAGAATATATTTCTCACCATATTTTATCATGATGATCTCATGATGTATACTTGATGTAATTACTGTCACATGGAGATAATTACAGAAAGTATCCATAAAATCGATCCCGATATACGACAGAAATGTATATTCAATATTGTATATTGTACATTCTGAGAAATATACCTACATATTCTTATCGCTTGGGTGGGCTTATATCACATGCATATTTGTATGCATGATACCTTGGTTCTTCGAGAGAAACGTTGCTACATTTAACTAATGCTCCAGCATTTAACCGGGCGCCACCGTTCATAAAAGTACAATAAATGTTTTGATTTATGTTCTGCGGGTTTTAAAGTCAGAAGTCGATTGGTCGTAGCATTTTTGATCTTCATTTTCTTCATTGCAATTTAATTGGCAATAAGATTATTCTTCATTCAAATATCCATCCCAATCACTCTTTTTTCAACTTTTCCAATTATTGTAATAAATAGAAATATTTTTGCCAAAGCAAACTTGTATTTTATAAATTCAATGTGATGGGAGTGAAATTCAAATAATCAGCATTGCTCATATAATATGATGAATATAATAATGTGAATGATGAAACAAAATGTGAATGAATACTTATGAAAACGTCAATTCTTGAACTCTAAAATAATATGTACGGAAACTAGGTCTAGGTTGAAAACGCCATGAAACTATCTCAAAGAAATGAGCGTGGGCCATTTAGCTTATTCTAATGGTATTAGCGAAAGTATCTAGTGTTTTGAATTGGAACGGCAAGCGACTCCGTGCCGTCGCTTACATAGTTTGCAACTGGCGTCTCTGTATTATATGGCCACTTTGACTGTCCACCCCTCCCCGACCCTTTTCTCAGTATCACTTCAACTCTTTTCTTTCTACTAGGCTATTTGCCACTCTCACTCACTCTATCTAAGTAACTCGGCTTATTTATAGCGTCGCGACGCCTTCATCTTTCTACTCTTACTACTTTATCTTATAACAGTGTTAGTATTTCTCTCATGTATGCACGCACCAGTCGTACATGTTGTGAGACTGTTATAGTTGACTGTAGTGTCTTTAATCCAAGCGTGTCTGGTCATAGAGCAGCGTTTTGCTGCTATCAGTGGTGTCAACAACTCAGCATACAATCACAACAACAAACTCTCAATTTCTTAAAATAGAATTTCAAAAATAGCATGAGTAGTTCATAAATGTCTATACATGTTTTGATGAAAGATCGCAAGACATCATTGTTATGCATTTTTCGTGAATCGCATGACGAATGTATGCAGAACATATGGTTATCTTGTAATCTAATTATTGTCACCAATATATATTTTCATAAGGATATTTTCATTTATTTATTTATTTATTCTCTTGTTTATGCATTCAAATGCTGGTTACAAGGGCACAGATTAACAATATTATAAAGATAAACATGATATTCACAGAATATAGTGAAATTTTGAATGTAGTATACAGAGATCTTAATATTGACAATAATATAAGATAAACATAATTGACAGAATATAGTAAAAATATAAATGAAGTATAGAGAGATCATATTATGTGATACTCAAGCACAAGAAAAATAGATACATAAATCAATGAGAATGTTACTTATATGTAATCGGAGTGGCGTCGATGGTTTTACAATTTATATGGATCTTTCTCGTCCACAAATAGTTATCACAGTTTTCAGTTGTCCACAACGATATTTTAAATAGGGTGAATTGAAATTTATCAAAATTATCCTCATGTTGGTTCACAAAACAGCTCACCACTGTGGATTTGATGATGACGTAATTATCAAAATTCAGATCCCATACTATCATTTCCCAAACTACATGACACAAGCTTCTGCTTAACTCATGGATAGAATTGTATGAGTGTAATCTGAGTTAATTTTGAAGGTTCGTATTTCAACATCAAA
>OZ023326.1:52438564-52453564 GCA_964007535.1 Brachyptera risi
AATATTATATTTCATCTCATTAAATACTTCTGGAGTTAGCTGATACCACAATCAAATACAATTCCGCTATTTATTACTCAAGGTTATGATAGCTTCAAATAAGAAATCTTTCAAATAATCATCATTTTTGATCGTGAAGTCATTTTATCTATTCATTCAAATTCTCTCATCAGAAACAAACCACAACATCGTGTGATGCCCAGTTATTCAACAAATGCATATGTTGAGACCCTTCTCTTATTCATCATTAGAACAAATGGTTTGTGGAACTAGTATGTGAAGACAGTTATAATAAGTATGTATGGTGAAATTGCCCTTGTGGTACCGCAATCTGAACGATCCTACTTTCATCCTTAACCTCAATTGGGAAACAATGATTTTGTATCAAGTTTCAAAGTTATTGGAAAAAAAACATCGGTTGAACTTTGACTACAATTTAACAGAAACTAAGGTTTACATACACAACTGGAATTCCCAACAATGAAAAAATATATTATTATCAGAGGTAAAAATCTGATTTCTCCTTCATTCTGAAGCTTATTGAATAATTCATATTCTGTCAGAGCCAGAATTTCTTTTTTTTCACATTTTCGAATCAAACTCAACTATTCAATTCATTGTAGAGCTAGAAAAAAATGACAAATTCGAAGCCAACTTTTCGAAGTTCAAAAGTGATTACTTCCAGTGGTGATATAAATAAAAACAAACCATCAGAACACAGGCTGCACTCTGATGACCAAATTGAAATAAGAATAACTGTTTACAACGAACAGAGCCAAAGAAATCTTTGCTTAAAACATTCCATTGTTATGACAATAAAAAATGCATGAAAAATTCAACAATGAAAAAATTAATTGGAAGAATTATTTTTTGATATATTATGTATATGAAAACTGAAGCAGAAAGGAAATTCTGGAAAACTTCAAAACAATATAAGTTTTTCACAAGCAGATACCATGTTCCTTGAACACATTCCCATAATAATTTCATAATTTTATAAATGCTACACATTTTCAGCAACGTATACGTGTCACACTGTACTCACATAGCACTGATTTAAATATCGTCATGCATACAGCTGCATACTATTAATGAGGTTCGAGAGTGCTCTGCTCTTCCGTGTTACATGTGATGGCGCTAGTGATGCCGCATAGAGGCGCTATCCATATACTATACTCGAGTTACGCATTCCGTTTGTTGTTTTATTGAATAGAAAGCATGCATAATGTACAAGAGGGCTTTGCTTGTATCCTTGCTTAGGAGATGGATGTGTCCATGTGTATGTGTGTGCCTATGTGCTTTTGGATACAGTTATAGGTGAAAGGCAAAAGGTGGCAGAAGAAGCACGTTTAAACTATATCGAATTTTAGTGTCAGAAACAGGAGGACATAGAGTGGGGAACTATTCATCGACGGTCAGGTACATGCTTTTTGGACGAGCGTTAGCGAAGACTTTCAATCGACGGTCCTGGATGTATAATTCTCTGAATTTTTTTCAAACGCTCCTCTGTTCGAATGTTTTGATCACTATGATGTTTGTGGACACGCATATGTGTACTTATGATTCGATTTTTTTTTTTGGAAAGAGAATTGACCTATTTTCTGCAATTTCTTCAGAATTCTTAAACGTATAGTCTGATGTGTCTGAAACTGTAATAATGTATATCATTGATGTGTCAATAGGAATTGAATTTTGATCTCTTGTGGACAAGCATAGGAATTTTCGAGGAAGTGAAAAAAAATCACGTGAATTCTCATAACCGGATGATCGAAATTTTCTCAATCCCCCTTCTGCACAATTCTCATGTTCCTCTACCTTACACTTGGTTTTAAGATATTATAATAATGTACAATGTATGCATTCAGAATTTAAGCGGTTTGGTGGAAACTTAACCCCGCTGTACAAATGAAGATCTCATAATTATAATTATCATTACTATTGTTATATTCAAAATATTGAAAACTTTTCACCATAATTATTCATGGAAAAAAGCAATGTGTACCGGTATTACTATTGTTATCATCTATTTCAAACGAACCTAGACAGCCAAATATAATCGAATAAGCCTTTAAAAGAAAGGGTTGAATTTTATGTGCATTACTTGAGACCATGATGATCCATCCCAATCCCAATGGTTTGATACTCTGTATTGTGACTTTTCCAAAAAACAATTCTATATATCTACATAATATCATCTCATGTAATGTCTCTAGTTGATGACAGTTGGACGTGGTTCATCACTGGCTTCCCAGTATATAAGACTTTAAAATAATGTAACAAATAATATATCTTAACTTCATCAAAATGACTCACCCGATTATTAAAGTGTTTGCAAGTGTTGAGATAAGACACAACACCAACACGCACGTTTTCACTCCCCTCTCCTCCCCTCTCCAACAATATGGGTTATCTCGCGCGCTTTAGCACCACTATTTAACCTCGTTTCTTAGCCACGTCATATCCTTATCCGATACACAATTTTTTATACAACATTTGTTCACTTTGTTCTCTTTCCATCACCTATATTGCGGAACAGTGGCGCTGGATTGTATTGTGCATTAGTTTGATTGCTTACGTTGCTGGACACGTTCAGGTGATAATGAGATCACGGAATTACCTTGTGGGATTCAACTATGCAATGCTTCTTCTTTTAACATATGGTCGTAATCAGCTGATACCTTAATCAATCCCTTTGCCAACAGCGTGATGAATACATGTAGATTACACAATAGCTACGTCAAGTAGGAAATAATTTATACCATCACGCTTATGTATTTCTACCAATTCAAATTCACTACCAATAGTTGATATATTCACTTTCGAACAATATCTATTATCCATAGATTATATTCAGAATTGGAATAGTGGAATAATCATGGTTTATCATTGACTATATTTTGAGAATTTTTTAAGAATGAACATGCTGTAAAAATATGATATCATTAATCGTTATCTCAACAAATGGTGTGAATATTGAGATACAAATTATCGCAAACAGTAAATTATGATCATATCCTGATCAAAAAATGTTGAAACTACTGATATATGTTTTTTTCATTTCAAATTTGTGAAATTGTTTCATACAGATCATGCAGAATATCGTTATTTCAATCAATATTCAACATATTTATCTGACTCATCAGTTGACATTAACATTGGAAAATGAATTATTCAGCATGAAAATCATTCAACTGTATAAATTAGAAGACCTCATATTTTAATACATATGCCTACATATATTGAAAACGCATGCTATAATATCGCGTTTTCGCACATTTTGAAAGACATCTCTCGACCAAGAAGGGTTCGAGAACCACACTTCACTTCAACAATTTGACGTTTCATATCAGAAGCAACTTTCAAAGGTCTGAATTTTGCTGATAAATTAACGCATAGTATTCGTTTTCATTTCATTACTTACTTCACATTTATTATTACTGCCAAGTGATAGTTATTGAATATTGAAATGATCATGATGAATTTATGTACAGATCGAAACTTTCAAAGAACCATTAAATCAAATTTGAGCGTTTTATCAATATGCGTACAGAATTTGGTGAATTATATTTCACTAACGTCATAGTGGGCAATAAATTATTATACACAGTTATGGAAAAGATATAACAACTTAATTAACACGAAACTCTATGACGTGCAGAAAAACGACAACAAGTTTAATTAAAACGAAAAAAGACATAAATATACTGAACGTAACTCTTTTAGTAATTAAGCATCTGTTAATTAAGAAAAATTAAAACGATAAAAAAAGTAAAGCGGAGGAAGGCGCAGGCGAAGAGAAATTGTATTCATTGTCACTTCTATTAAAACATTGGACGTAGAACAATGAAATCCACATCTCTTATAGTTATCCTATAGTGAGAAAATGGGGTGTAATGAGCAAAGCACATTATAACAGGTTTTCCAGACGTTTTCCTAATAAAGTCTTGTCTGTTCTCTTTCAGGAATGAATTAATTTTTAGCCACTTGAACAATGTAAGATAATTGTTCCAATTAAGCTCATGACATTTGACATCATTCTTGAATAGGCCTGTATCAGATATTCAACTTTCCATCATTTTACTGAACATTTCCCCCAATTGGTAACGATTTTATGTTAAGGCACTCTGTTATATTTATATTCGGAAATTTATGGATATCGTTTCATTACCGTCTTATTCGTTTATCGTAAAATTTTTCGATATTTCCAGGTAGCGGTAGTGAAAACTCCGTAATTATACATGCACCAATTTTATTAGGTTACATTAAAGTGTTTCACGAAAATGATGATAGAATACGGTAATTCAATTTCTAACCAAAAGAACAAACATGTAAAGCCATGGTCGATTATTTATAACCCTGATTTTCTCATATTTCCGTGAAATAAGTTTTCCATTGGAGCAAGTTTTTAATGAAACCTTGTACTGGTGTTATATGCATACCATCATATTTCACAATAATTACTTTGAATATCATCGTTCACATTATTCTATATTCCGTTCAAACTTGGAGGAGAGTTTGGCTTGCAGTGAAAAATGGAACTTGTGCTTAAAAATGAAACAATACAAGATATGAGTATATTATAGTATTTTACGAATAGCTGCTCCTATAGTTGAATATCTCATGAAATGACAATTGCTGTTCTCTTCTCTTCTATCATCTCGTTTCTCCTATCTGTTTTCTATCTGATGAATGAAATGAATCTAATATATCAGGTTTGTTCAATATTAACCAAGATCCATGGGTTATTTTGGATTTTTTAATTCTATGAGAACAAAATGCTCGTTCAGAAAAATGTATGCCTATATCAACTTGAATAATCAGTTATGAATTAAACCATCTGAGTTCGTCAAAAATGGTCTTCTTCCCAATACATTGATAGCATAAGCTGATAATCTGAAAAATGAATCAATGTGAATACTTTCCACCTATTCTTATATCAATCAGATGATTTAAATACCACATCTAATTTTATTTCGGAGTTGAAACCCTTAGAAGCTTTTTACATTGGTGACACATCCACTTCACGCTTCAATGATACCACGACCAGAATACTGAATACTCATTATTTTCTGTTCCATTCACACTTTAATTTAAGAACGCGTTGTAAATACACTAATAAACATGAATGGAAGTAATTTTCTTTCTTTGAGCATACGTTTATTATTATTGTTTTATGTTTCCCGGAAGTACCATATATTGTTATACTATGGCTCTGCCGTATATGCATCCTATACAATGTGAATAAATTCATTGTGTAATGTTCCCTTTGCTCATTTGGTTGAACATAAAGTTCTATCCAAGTCCTCAGCTTGCATGTTTTGCTCACTTTTCAGAAACTTGAAGGTATTTTATTTACAATAGTGAAACTATTAAACTGGGATAAACTATAGTGGTACAAGTAGAAGTAAACAAGCGATATGAACACTTTTGAGATAATCATTTTTGTGTACGTCAATTACGATTGTCTCATGTACGAATTGAGAATTGTACATATTGTATTCACTCAAATTACATCTATAGGTTGAATGCTATAGGTTCATGCACCTCATACATACAATTGAATGGTAGTTATGAGTTCTTTTCTGCGTCATATCTTCTCTCTCATTTTGGGTGATATTCTGTGAATGAATGTGTCTTTAATACAAGTGTCTTTATCTGAGATTTCCATTAGATTATTGGAGATTAGAAATATAATTCAATATATTGATTTTTTGCAAGACACCTCCATAAAAGTGAATAATACATTATTTAAGACGAAAACTGATGAGTCATTAATCATTCATCAGACGCCAATAGATCTTAGCCATCATTACAGTGCGTCGTTGAGACCCAATATATATAACACTGATGAGTTAGTGATATCAAGATAAGCTGATACGTAATTATGTAATAATTTCCATTCACTATCTATATATTTTTTTTATTCAACCAAACTTTTATTATTTGGTGAATATGAAAATGTGTCCTCGCAACTTTTCCACTGTGGCATTATGATGGAGAATAATAAATATTTCACATTTTGTGTTCATCAATTCATCAAACAAATTAGATCGTAATTCTGCACCCAAATCTACAAAATGCCGTGTCGCAAAAGTAGAAAAACAGAATGTGCTGAAAATTATACACATGAAACAAAATTTACCCGCAAGCAATAATGCCAACATATTCAAATCAAATTATATCCCAACATTTTCTCCCGTAACTTCGATTGTGAATTATAACTCGATTGAAAAACAAAAAAGTCACGTTTTGTAGTAAAAATAATGTCACTTGCGTGCAACGTTCGTGCCATTAGAGTCATAATAAAAGTCAATAAGTAATATTACTCGTCGGTAGGGTTAACCTAGTTAGAGAGCGTATGCGTGATGAGGATGACAGAGGAGATAGCATAATTTGTTTACAGACGACTCTAATTCCCCAATGTCATTCGTTTTGCCCTGGCATAACATTCGTTGGTGTACTGGGGGTTGGAGGAGGGGCAGGAGTGCGGGCGTGACCCTACTCATTAGCATTGAGTCGTGTGCCCGAGATCGAGCTCGTCAATAGAGTATTGTGGCCACGTCCACACAACTGTAACTGTAACCGTAACGGTAACTGTAACTGTTCGTTCGTTGCAAAATGAAATATAGCGATAGCCCTGTTATGTATCGTATTGTGTGAAACGGGATAAGAATAATCATGGAGTGTTTCTAAATGGTGTTGAGTTGGAAATAAACTCACGTAACGTTTTTGTAGAATTTGATGAGAATTTAAGTTTTTTAATAACGTTATTAATTACATGCTACTGAACAAGTTAAACGGAATATTATTCGTATTTTTATATATTCGTTGAATGAAAATCACTGTATATGATTCTAGTTTCGGAATTCAAAACCTATTTACTTTGAAATATCGGTACTATTGTAACTCCACTATGATATACGGCACTGAATGTATAGGCCTATGTATAACTGTTCTGAAAGATAGTCTACATTTTGATTTTGATTTCAATGTTCAGATTTTCCGTATCAATATTTATATTAATCAATTATCAATTTATCGTTGGTATATTACTGATAGAATGTCAAAATAACAACTGCACTTGTGAATTATCAAAGGGGTGAATAATCGTAATAGTATTTGTTTTGTTAGATACATGCAGTACTGCCACAATATAATACTTCACTGTAAAATATCCTGATGAAACAATACCGAGGAAGTAACTTGAATCGAGTGTGTTGAACGATGTCTATGCATATTGAAATGTGGTGTTTTATTCAATTAAACGAGTGTTTTATTTTTCTGAATAAGTGCCAAATTGACCTCAATATATTCAACTATTCAGTAAGTGAAATGGTATTCAGTTGTATTAGGAGAATGAGTTCAGAATGCTCAACGCGACTGACCTTAATTCACAATTATTATGAAAATTATACACGCGCAACGTTCAAAGTTTTTGTTTAAATATAGTGTTCAGAGGAAGAAGAGTAGAAATCAATTGATAAAAAATTTACAATCGATGTAATGATTTCGGATAAAAAGCGAGTGCGTAGGGTTGTTCTTGATGTGATGTCGTTTTTTTCTCAGGTGATATTCTGTTCACCTGATCATGAGTAAGAATGGTATGTTTCATGTATGAATAAATTACTATTGTGAGTTTTGTAGCTATTATATTTTATGAGCTTCATAACTTATAACTCATCTATAAACACAGTAACCACAGAATAACCTACAGGAGTCAATAATCTGTCAACATTATAAATTACTGATGACTTCATATCACTTCATTGAACTGATTGATTCTGATGTGCAACCGTTTTTCTGAATATCTGATTTGAAAATTCATATGAAAAAATATGATAATCTTTGATGAAACGTATCAGTATCATAAGAGTAATTATCGATTGGAATGAGAATCAATTCAGTCGATTTATATCGTTATCATCTCAGAAAATTATTAATCATATTGAATCGACCTGATTTCAATTCAGATTCTGACGAAAGCTCATTTATATTCGGAAAATAATTCTTTCTCATTATTCGAACGAATTTAATTAATTGTGATATTATTCACAGATCTGTTCTCGTGAATATTATAGTTGTGTGAATCAAATACCAACTATTCTTTCATATGAGGTAATGCTATATCAATATTCATTCATTAATATAGATACTCTGCTTTCAGAATAATATCAATTCACCAAAGACCATGAACGACGTAATGAAACATTTGGAGATATTAGTGTGTTGAGTGAATTATTTTTCACGGTGAACAAAAACTTCAAAATATTAAAATGTTTTCAATTTCTGCTTTTCAGGTAAGAAACAAGCTCGATATATCGCCCCATCTCAAATACGTGCCACGCAAGATCGAGTTTGGGTGAGTGAATCGAAAATCATAACAGCTGTCATGTTAATAAACCATCTTTTCAATATAGCACCACACATAAATCCGTGAAATTGAAAACATTAATAAAAAAATACCCAAACACGTTATTAGGTACGCGTTCCATACACAACATACTGTTACCATGAAATGATAGATATAAATCCATTTTCTAACTGTTTAACCACGTTTTCGCCATCATTCATTTTCTTCTGTTCTTATTACTATTTGTTATTGTGCAGGTGGCCTATAAGAGACGATTCGAGGAGGGCGTTAACTATGTTTCAACAATTGTGGTTTGTTAGATCAAAGATAAACGGGAATTGCGTGTCGTTGTGGTAGAACCGCTTCACGGAAGTCATTGGGTCATATCTTTCACACTGTTTCCAATGTGTGTGTGAGTGTGTGTGTATGTGTGTGTGGTTTGCAATATCATTGCAGCGAACACGTTTTTCGTTACCAGATCGTGTATCATTGGTGTTACGCTTATTAAAACACCACACAATGTAATACGAATTCCATTTAGCTCTATGAAGGACAGCACTTATTTATACACACATGTTATATATATATATATATATATATATATATATATATATATATATATATATATATATATATATATATATATATATATATATATATATATATATATATATACATATATATATACATACATATGTTGTCGATGGTTTGTGCGGTTTTTCCACTTGCTTGACTTGCGCTCTACTATAGCAAAGTTTCGGAAAGATTAAGATTATATCGTCAGGCTCTCGAACCGATCACAGCGACTCACCGACTGTAATCGGTTCGAGAGCCTGATGATGGGAAGTATGATCTTTCCGTAACGTCGCTATAGTAGAGCAAGTCAAGTAAGTGAAAGAACCGTACAAACTATTGACAACACATATCAAGTCCACCAAAAGTTTCCGCCGTCACACACACATAAATATATATTTATATAGGCCTATATATATATATATATATATATATATATATATATATATATATATATATATATATATATATATATAATGTATATATATGTATATATATATATATATGAATATATATATATATATATATATATATATATATATATATATATATATATATATATATGTATATATATATATATATATATATATATATATATATATATATATATATATATATATATATATATATATATATATATATGAATATATGAATATATGAATATCATATATATATATATATATATATATATATATATATATATATATATATATATATATATATATATATATATATATTATTATTATACGTGAGTGCACGGCTTTTTTTGAAACGTACAGCAGATGCGGTTGAAAGAATGAAAACTAGTTGAAAATACCACTCAATCGGTAAATCGAACCCCGGATCTTTGCTTGATACGCAACTGCTCTTTCCATCTGAGCTAACAAGGTGCGTATCTTCCCGGTGGTGTACGGTGATCATAGATGTCATCAGATCGTTTTTGTTTCAACAGAAAATCATGTACTGAGACAAGTGGCCGAGTGGTAACACACTGCACCATCATTCAGGAGACCGGGGTTCAATTCTCGCCATGGTCGATCATCCTGACAGGGGTTTTCCGTGGTTTCCCTCTGTCATTCAGGTCAATACTAGGATGGTTCCTTAACAACGGTTCACGACCAACTCCTTCGCACTATTCAAAAACACATGATAAAATAACCTTTCATCTCATCATTCCTTCATCTCATATATCATTCACCGACGCCAATCGATCGTAGTCATCAGTACAGTGCGTCGTTGAACCCAATATAATGAGAAAAAAATAAGAAGAAAACCATATATTCACATCCCACTTACTCCTATAGAGCTATTTCAGAGAACTGGTCGTAGATGCCTACAATGCATCACATGGTAATTGACAAGGTCTTGAGTGGGTAGAACCCATCTTTCCGTTCAATCTCCATTCGTACACACACACACACACACACACACACACACACACACACACATTGATATAATTGGGAAGAAATCGTTTAGTTAGCTCGTATATCGAGAAAGAAGTTGCGTATCAAGCCAAAAGGTTCGGGGTTCGATTTTCCGGTGAAACCTATCCACACTATCATAATCACGCGCTATAATATCCTTCTCCACAGAGAGCCATGTGTTCTCCATACCATATACATTCTGCTTATTCTCATAAGACTATGGAAACTATGGACTATGTAAGTCGTGGATACCCGTAGGATACCCACATTGCAACTGAGTTATTTCGTAGGTAGAAAGTATATCCATATCTCAACCTCCATCCACACCAGTAGGCCTACACCCCCATTAGATACCTTCATCGTTGGCTCAAATGAGAGGAGCGAATGCGTATGAAGTGAAAGGGTTGGACTCGATTCATTTTTTGTTTCTTTTGTTTATTGGTCACATACACTGATACAGAAAGGAAAACACAATTACAACAAAAAAACATCCACAAAGCCCTTTAAAAAAGGCTTAACTGTGGGTTAAAATAGTGAATTATAAGTACAATTTAAATTCGGACGTATTTAAAAACATCAGAAATAATAAAGTAGTTGATGTAGTTGATCGTTGATCATATACTTGATCATATATATCATATACATATAGTTGATCGATCCGTCATCGATGAGGTATCGTTGTATTTTTCAGTGTAATCAATTCACACATCCACTACCATACTTTTTGCTCCGAATTAGCCTTTCTGATATATATGTATATATATATATATATATATATATATATATATATATATATATATATATATATATATTATATATATATATATATATATATATATATATATATATATATATATTTATATATATATATATATATATCTATATATATATATATATATATATATTCATATATATATATATATATATGTATATATATATATATTCATATATATATATATATATATATATATATATATATATATATATATATATATATATATATATATATACATATATATATTTATATATATATATATATATATATATATATATATATATTTATATATATATATATATATATATTTATATATATATATATATATATATATATATATATATATATATATATATATATATATATATTGATATTCATTTCTGTACATGAAAATAAAGTACCGGTGTTACCGTGTTAGAAGGCCCTACAAGACACAAATGGGGTGCGAATGATCAATTCTGTCAACATGTCAATTTACATCAAGAATCTCTCTGAGAATTATATAGAAACTCAGACCGTGACCTTCAATACATAGAATGAATATTAGTGCAAGAGGCGACAGTCATTTTGAATTCACACTTTGTCTCTAGTTTGATTATTTACAGAAATAGCAGGCTTATCAACTAAGGTTTCAAACTAATTCCCATCACTGTATTCGTCTATTCTGATTGGATAAGCCAAGCTGTGACCTAATTTCACCCTACTTGAGAAACGGGACGTTTTTTCACGCTCCATAGGTCAAACGGGGAAAATATATAGAACTTGGTATTCACAAATTCTTGGTATTCTATATCTGTTTGAAAATATAGAACATATTCACTATAGATACTATTCAGTTCTAAGGCGCAATCGACGCAATCGGCGCGAACTTTTTCTGAGAAAGAATTTTTCCGAAACATTGGGAACCCTTATAAGAAAACACAGAGTGCAAAATTCAGAAAAATTGTTTCCCATGAATGAATTTGAATTTCTACGGAATGCAGGCATACGCATACAAATAATCACACAGTCCAGAGTTTTAAATGAATCGCCGTTCTCAAGATGAAAGTTATCACACATCTATTTTCACATCAATTAAATCCATAAGAAATCTGCAAGAATCCGACTCTTCCCGCAATTCAACTTGCGGGAGTCTCATGCAAGATTTCTCCTCCTCACAAAAGAAGTATCAAAGGTACCCAGTATCCAGGGTATACCCTTGAAAAAATTCAAGAGTTTTGAAGTTTTCTACATTTTTCTTTCTGTTCCAATTTCGATACACATAACATAGGACAAATATTCTGACTTTTCCTTGTCATTATTGAATTTTTAATTTATTTTTCATCTCATAACAATGGGATGTTTTGAACAGAGATTTCTCTGGCTCTGTTTGTTGTAAATAGTTTTTTTTTCATAACTCATTTTGATTATTACGGTCAAACCTGTGTCTTAACGTTCAGTTTTTATTTCTATGACTACTAGAAGTATTTAATTTCAAATCTTGATTAATGGGCTTCAATTTTGTCATTTTTTTAGCTCCAGAGTAAATTCGAAAAAAATCTCATTCGAGTATTGGAGGAATCAAAATTGTGACTCCAACAAAACATGCTTCATTCTATGAGCTTCAGAATAAAAAAAAATCTTCCTATGATTCTGATATATTTTTGCATTTTTGTAAATTACGGTTGTGTGTGTGGATCTTAGTTTTATGAGTAGCAAAACTCTGTAGAGTAAAACTTGTACAACTTAGTAAAACTTTACTTGTAGAGTAAATTGCAGGTGAAGTTCAACTTGTATTATAACTGTATTTACAAATCAGTTGGTTTCCCATGGATTACAGAACATTTTTTCAAATCATACATGTGGGAGGGTTACAAAATATGTATTTGTGAAATAACTTAGGATCCCACAATGATGCGAGTAGTTTCTTATGAAAGAGAATAAATCATTTAATATCTCTTCTCGAAGCGTGTACTGGTATCTCAAGGAGATCAACATGAACAACTAATTGACGACTAGTGATTGACCCACCCATAAACGTCATAAAACAGAACATCCAATCAAATGGGCTTTGTTATGTGGGAAAATTGACATCTACCCATGCCACATTTTCATCTAGAATTATATCAGGTATTTTTCATTCCCTCACTTTTTTCTTTTCCACATTTTCGTTCATTGGTACTGATATTACATAATCATGAATCAGAGATATTTGAAATCACAGATTGTTAAATATACTCATGCTCAAAATGTAGTAATTTCAACTTATATAGATGGCCGAACATTTAACTTTTTTCCTAGTGCCACTAATTGCATTGTGCGGGCTGTATTTTGTGAAACCGGTGAATGTCTGGCTGAGTTCGTTTCACATTGGGCCACATGACAGTTATTAAATTCCAGAATTTGGCAAATTAAATTATGCATCTCAACAAAAACCATCACGTGTTTTACCAAAATTAGTTTAAAGTTACACGAGAATAATTATCGTACACTACCAGCAATGTCATTTTTTATGGTTGGTTTGGAGTATATATTATTTCAATATCTCTCACGTTAACAACACCAGAAATGCATATACATAAGCGTACAGTAGAAAAAATGAGGAGTGGAGTGAATGTGATATAGGTCAAACAAGTGATAGATAACATTTTATATCACACAGAATACTTCTGTGAGCCCTGTGGTTTTCATTTATTTTACAAAATGAAATGTTCAACTATTTAGACATCGTTCGCATTATTTGTATTAATTCTAATAGAATGTCTTGAGTGAAAAAAGTGAGATTCCACTCTGAAAGCTTTTATCTCTCAACATTGTTCTCCTCATTATTCCATATACTGATGAAAGTAGAAGAAAGTCTGAAGAAAATAAAACTGTTGAAGTGATAATTGGCCAAGATATAATGAAATGAATGTGTATAAAGGAATATTATGAACATGTCTAACCTTTGTAGGGCTTGTGGGTAAAGTCACATGATATCCGACAGTCCGGTCGTCAGTCTCTTTGAATTACATAATATTGGCGATAGTCAGTTTCGACTTGATCTCTGTTGTTCAGGTGGGTTCACCTCTTAGCTAGCTTTTAATTGGATGCGCTTGTAATTCTTATTGCGCTGCGGGCTTACTACGAACTATATTATTATCGTGAACTTCTCTTGCTCGCGGTGCTTCTTTGATGGGATGCTTGTAATTTATTCTATGATTACATGGTTATATTCTTTCATGTATTCTTTTTCTTATCTTCCATTTAGCGAAAGAGAAACAAAATTTCTTGAAAAATTTAATTCTCATTAGGTAATTTTTTTACCACAAAGTTATTTTCTAGCATCTTGGAGAATTCCAGGATGTAGTGATTAATTTAACGATGCTATTATGGAATATATGGTAACAAATATTTGCAACTATACATTCATTACATAAAATGTCAGTCGAATATATGGTTTCGTTTGATCTAAAAATTTCAAACGCTATTGAAACTTTATCAATATCGAATATTGACCAGAATATAAGAAAATTTTCAATTCTCAATCTATATTGAATCGAATTGAAATCAAATGCGAGATTGGTAGTTGGAAGACTTGACCATATGTTACAAGTAGGAGTAAACGCTGGGGGCACGACCGAGCACTTTCCTCTAAAATACCTGAGAGACGGAAGCCGACTGTCTTCCGTCCGTAAAATTAGTGATGGTGATTATTGTTTGCTTAACTGCCCCACCAACAGCTAGGTTATACGGGGGTACGAATGAGCAGATGATCATGAAATTATGAAGTGATGATAAGTGAAAGGACGTTTACAAAAAACCCATGCCTTATGCGGGACTCGAATTCACGCCCAACGGTGACTTCGGTTTCTAAAGCGGTGCCTCAGCTGACCGAGCATAACCCTAACATAACCCAG
>OZ023326.1:52456064-52491064 GCA_964007535.1 Brachyptera risi
TAAATGCTGCAATAAAAGGGATGTCTATGGATACGGCTGCCGGACCGGACAGAGTTATTTTACGAGTAATTAAGGAACTCAAATGCTCCAGTGTTATAAGTAGACTAGCAACCATCATCATGGAAATGAATTATATACCCAAGATCATGCAAAAAGGAAGAACAATCCTCATTCACAAAGGAGGGGATGAAAATGAGTTGAAAAATTGGCGTCCAATAACGATATTTCCAATCATCAGAAGAATAATTGAACGAGTTCTTGACAAAAAGTTACGTTATTACGTCAAGTTTTCAACACATCAAAGAGGATTTGTTTCTACTCCTGGTACGTATATAAATGCATCCATTGTAAACAGCTGTTTGAAAGAAGCAAAAATACAGAAGAAGAATTGCTGCATTGCGTTTCTTGATGTCAGCAAAGCTTTTGACAATGTTGGCCACCACCATATACATGCATGTCTTAAAAACCTAAGAGTACCGGAAAAATTGGAAAATCTGATAATATCCTTACTGGAAGGAAATTCTACTCAAGTTGAAACAAATAGAAAGAAAACAAAACCGATTAAATTCATGCGCGGCGTTCCACAAGGAGCACCACTATCACCAACGCTTTTCAATATTGCAATAGACCATATAATAAAAAATTTAACAGACAAAAGCATTTCCGATTCCTATGGATACAGCTTGGTTCATGATCTTGACAATATTTCAGCCTTGGCATTTGCAGATGATATTGCCGTCATAGCAAAAGATGTTATTGGAGCCTCCAAACTTGGATCCATGGCCGAGTTAGCCTTAAATACTATAGGCCTACAAATGAATGGAGCGAAGAGTAGTGCAATCAATATAATGAATGGTATGCTTTCTGACTCGGTGATCACTCTCGACCAAGGGTCATCTATTCGCTCCATCACACGTGAGGAACGAATTAGATATCTTGGAATAGATTTCAAGAACGAAATATCGTTTGATCGGGCAAAAGTGATCGAACACCTACGTGAGGATATACAGAATCTAACAACATCTAATCTTCTGAAACCTGACCAAAAACTGAATATTGTAAATCAATATCTATGGCCTTCACTGATTTACCCCCTACAGTGTGCGCCATTAAGTCAACTATCAAAAGAGTTTCTTGAGGACATAGACCGGGTTGTACGCAGCGGTATCAAAGAGATTATCGGTTTACCTGGCGATACTCCTACAGGAATGCTATATGCGCCAAGAAAATACAAAGGTCTTGGTATAATGCGTGCTGGTTGGGAAGCATACCTGCAACATTATAATATATGTATAAAACTTTTGAAAGTACAGGATGACCACCTTCACCACTATGATTTTGTGAAGGAAATGAAAAACTGTTTAGAGAAGTTAGAAATGTTTCAAGTAAACGAAGAAGGAAACCTAACTGCACGCATCATAAGAAATAAGCTTCGAGATAAGGCATTTGAATCATGGGCCAATCTACCTTCAAAAGGAAAAGGTATTTGCCTTTATAAAGAGTATCCTCGCGGTAATTCATGGGTATTCGATCACTCGGGCTTATCTTCATCTCAATGGACAAATGCAATCAAAATGAACTGCAATGTGGCTGCTGTTAGAGCCATCCCCGGCAGATCCAAGGACGGAACCCGTTGTCGCCACCCTGGCTGCGACGAGACAGAAACCCTCCCCCACGTCCTTGGAAAATGCGCGAAGGGTGAACTTCTGAGAAATGCTCGACACCACAAAATTAGGACTTTGATCGCTGACGCCTTTCGACAACAAAAATGGAATGTTCACGAGGAAATCCCATGTGTAGCAGAGGATGGTTCTAACAAACGAGTCGATATCATTGCTATACGACCTGATGAGAAGAAAGTTATCATTATGGACCCCACTATCAGATATGAGACTGAATATGAACAACCATCTCATATAAATACTGAAAAGAGAAAACACTACATTCCATGCATCAAAGACCTGTCAACGAAATACCACATTGATGCGAAGTACTGGGATGTAGTGGGGTTGATGGTGGGAGCTCGCGGCACCATTCCTCAATTTTTATGCACTTTTCTTGATAATCAAAAAATCCCAAAGAAGGTATTATTAAGAAATATTGTAAACTCAGTTTTGATAGATTCGGTAGGTCTTTTACAGCACCATTTATATTCTTTCAAATAATTTCAATCATTTTAATAATATTAATAATACCTTCTTTTTCTATTACCTTGTTCCATTTTCATATTTTTTTCATACTTTTGTTATCTACCCTCAATTAAGTTAGTTTTATAATATTTCAGGATTTTTCTGTATTCAATTTTTTATCACTTTTGTAAATAACCATTGTACTATATTGTATTGACTATTACGCTGTACCATCTTGGTATCCCGCTATGCGGACAGCCGTCAATAAATTGTCATTCCCCTATATATATATATATATATATATATATATATATAAATATATATATATATATATATATATATATATATATATATATATATATATATATATATTATACGTCTCCGATAAGATATTTACAATGAGCTCGATTATTAGTGCGTGAGTTGTCATCAATTCCAGTCATAAATAGTCGAATACTTCCTGAAGGCAATCTGTGAAAGGCAAGTAATGAATGAATGTAATGAATGCTTCTTTGAGCAGAAGTAACGTGTGCCACGTTAACACTGGTTACATAGGTCACAGATGGAGTTGAAACATGATTAATACTCTCAATGTTATTAAAAATAATCATGTCATCGCATATTGATAGCTTTGCATCCAAGTGATGAACATTGTAACCTGAAATGTTGAAATTATTTGCGATTTTCTGGTCCAGATGTGTTTCGGTGAGTAAAATGATATCGAACCCAAATGTTGAATAGTTTGATATGACACAAAGCTCTTGAAATATTCTCTCAAAATGTTTAGCATTGTTGTCATTGAAAGAATAAAATGATTAGTTGAAGAGTGTCTTGACAAATGATTCCTATGACTATATATCTTCTTGTATAGATCTGTTCAATTCATCCCATTCATTCATATATGTCATATGTATAATTTTTTCAAGTGATACGTTAAAATTAGGTTAAATTTATATGCGGAGGTTTATTTATACGTATAACAGGCGGCTGCGGTCGTTATTTTGGAAGAGAACTCCCCCGCCCTTGGTCCGAGAGTATTTGAAACCAAGTTGTCCTGACATTATGGCAAGCCAATACAAATTTGTATCAAAATTGTACAAATCGTTTATAAAGATTGCGTTCTCCGAGTTGCCAAACCCTAGTGCACGTGTTTCTTCTCGTTCTTCTTACCAGCGATAATCACCCAAAATGTAACTAATTACAGAAATAAGCTACACCCTTATTTGAGTTATTCAAACCTAATCTACGATCAAATTTCCAGCTTTCAAAATCACGATAGATCATTATATCCAGTATTTCTCGAAACACCAACACTTCGGAACATATTCTGCATCGGTTGTGTCGATCTACTATTGGAGAATGTTCCGAATAATACAGACCCGATTTCAAGACTGAGGGTAAATATATATAAACTTCCGTAATACTATAAAGTGTCCGTCTTTTCTCACTTTTTCGAATAACGTTGAACAAAATTGTTGAGTTACGACTTGTAATCAGCAAATAATGTCAGCGTATTACCCATAATCCATCTTCCATGTCAGCGAACGTGACAACTCGAAAAACGTATTCTGTCTTTTCCGCGTTTGCACTTTACTGGAACCATAATTAATATATATATATATATATATATATATATATATATATATATATATATATATATATATATATATATATATATATATATATAAATATATATATTTATATATGTGTGTGTGTATGTGTGTATAACAATAATATAACCCATATTGGAATGGATGAGAACAACTTAAAGAGAAAAAAATAGTCACTGAGTATTATTTATACTGTTATATCTTTTCAGACTCTTCTCCTACGAGAGACAGAAAGGTAGATGGAGAAAGAGAGAGAGAGAGAGAGAGAGAGAGAGAGAGAGAGAGAGAGAGACAGAGAGTCCGATGTATAAAAGATTTATATTGTATGTACTCGCGTATGCTTATATTTTTGTGTGTATGTGTGGTGATGGAAAGAGTTAACAAATTGCCCTTCGGAAACATGGAAATAAGAGTAATACAACTTCATGTTGAAACGTTAGTTTTATGTGTTCCATATTATGTAGGACACTGTTTACTTCTGAGGTGGTTAGATCGCTCTTCAGGTGAATTGTTTGAATAATCCCACCTTCAATTTCTCTGGATCTTACCTTGACTTAGTTGAGAAACAATGATTTTGTATCGATGAGTTACGTGTTCCATCAATATATTTAACGTTACTCATGTACATTCACAGCTACACCTCTGATCACAATTTCGTACTATTGCATCATGTTTGAGAATTGGGTTCAAAAATAAGAATGCATTTCCAAAAAAAATGGGATATGGTGTTCGTCTGTTTCAGTGTTAGTTCCGATGTTCGAGAAAACTTCATAACATGATTCAAATCCATGTGTGAAATACCTCTCAAGTCCGCAAAACAACAAATATATCGAATATATATATATATATATATATATATATATATATATATATATATATATATATATATATATATATATATATATATATTCATATATATATATATATATATATATATATATATATATATATATATATATATATGTATATATATATCTATATATATACATACATATATATATATATATATATATATATATATATATATATATATATATATATATATGTATATAATTATATTATTACCATTATTATTTTCGGAAACACTTGTGTTATTTTTAAAAACCATTTTTAAAATTAACACAAGTGTTTCCGGAAATAATGATGTTGATAATTTAATACCTTGTGAAAGTCTACACACATACATATAAATATATATATATATATATATATATATATATATATATATATATATATATATTCAGATAGATAGATGGATATAATTATATATATATATATATTCATATATACATATATATATATATATATATATATATATATATACATATATATATATATATATATATATATATATATATATATATATATATATATATATATATATATATATATATATATATATATATATATATATATATATATATATATATATATATGAGGATATCCATCTATCTATCTAGATATATATATATATACATATATATACAAAAAAAATATATGAATATATATATATATATATATATATATATATATATATATATATATATATATATATATGAGGATATCCATCTATCTATCTTAATACATATATATACAAAAAAAATAACAAAAAAAAAATATATATATATATATGGTAGAGGGATGCAATAACGCCACTACTCTCATCAAATCAACTTGAAGAGAAGAATGAACACATTTTGTCATTCATATATTGACAACTTGATGCCAGCAATGTTCTCAATCTATGAATGGCAGGAAATTGAAAAAAAATGAGAAATTTGGCTTGAAAAAAGTGAAGTACAAACATGTACCATGCGGCGTTATTGTATATACATATTGGATACAATAACGCCTCTATGTAACTGTGCTAGAAATTGAATACCATATAGTAAAATATTATTCCAATATTAATTGTCATGGAAAGAATTATTTTTTTTCCCCACTCCCTTCCCCCAAGTAAGGGGGGTGGAGTTGCTCAGTGTTTCATAAGGAACTGTCGGGCGTGGGTTCGATTCCCGTATGAATAAATCCATCTTTGTAAACGTCCGTCCCACTGTCATAATTTAAAATGTTCCAACATACTCCGCTCTTTCGTACCCCCTTTGAAACATAAGTTTTTGCTCGGATCGTTGAGCAATCATAACAAAGACTGATTATCAACAATTCAAATATGATTACATTAGCATACGTACCTACATTGATAACAGACTGGGCCTGGGCCTTACTACTTCAAAAAAATGACGTATGCACCTAGAGGACTATCTAGGCCTGGGCTCAAGCTGGAATATTTTTCCTATGGTCCCTCAGGAAGAACCCACATACATTTTAGAAAGACTGTGACCGGGCGATGCACTTCATGAGCTTTCGATATGTTCAAGCTAAAACCTCAAAGAATTTTAATGTCATGGCGTTATTGCATCCATTCAAATACAGAATATGGATACAATTGTGTTCAATTCTAGTGGGAACATGGTTGATGGAGGAGTACTCCGTTATATAATATACAAACGAGTATTACGATTTTTTATTCATGTTTCTGTTTGAAGCTATCACCTTTTTTCAAATCTAGTGCAGTATATTCCACAATATATTTCATTCCGAACAGCATTTGTTCTTTTGTTCAAATGGTATCGGTAATGTATGAATAATACAAGAAATCAAACAATGTCTGACTTTATTATTGAATATATCTGAGTAAATTTGTATCAAATTGCTTTATTATCCAATTTTCAAAAATGTTTCAGAACTGATCTATTTTTATCCTCAACATTTATCTGACGTCAAGCTTCTATACACGGAAATCGAATCACTTTATTACTGTGCTTTTTACACAAGAGAGGCACGAAATGCAATTTTTATTGAAATTATCTTGACATCAATCATTTTGCAGCTACGATCACTCAAGATTATGTTGCTCATGTACATGAAACATCCCATTTACGACAAAGTTAATACAAAATAACAATTCATTGTATTGATTCGGAATTTCGATCATCCATTATTAGAAAGACGAGAATCATTATAAGGATGATATTCTCACTATCCCAATGAGTCTGTACAAATATTAAGAGTCTACGGGAGTCGATTTATCGAAATATCAGTTTCCTGGTGATAACTTTTGAACGGTATGAGGTATCAAAATTCTAGTACAGAAACACAGATAATTATAAGAGCTTCAAGATTATATAAGCTATAACTATTTAGGTCACGTTGCAGAACTGGTAGCGTCGATAGCTGAAAAAACACATTTTTCAGCTGTCGACGCTTGACAGTTATGCGTCATGATTCAAATAGTTGTAGCTTATATCATCTTGAAGCTATTTTAATTATCTGTGTTTCTTGCGTGATATAATTTTGATATCTCATTCTATTCAAAAGTTATCACCGAGAAACTGATATTTCGATAAATCGACTCCCGTGGACTCTTAATTGTGATTGATATTTGATTAATCGATTGATTCGACTGATGGATACAAATACAGTTCCGATGATATTGATATTGTGTTGATTCATATCAAGAGTGGCAATATAAGATCAAAATTTTCATCTCTATACAATAATGAGTTTTCAAAATAATCAACCAGCAAAATTGTAAATAGTATAACACGTATTGTTCCATCCATTTAATCTGCATTTCAAATATCTGTATTCCTTTGAAAAGGTTATATCCATAAACAAATATTGATAACAGAAACAACAATTATGATTCATGGTTGATGATGGTTGAAAGATGTATTCTGAAGAAAATATTGATAACTCCTATTGAAAACGAATTGATTCAGAACTGGCTATGAATATATTATGAGCCAAATAGAGAGATTCGCTGAAATGTGTTCACGTTTTGCTATACCATTTTTGTTGTTATTTAAATCATCAATGATTCAAAAACCAATTAGATATATTAAGCTTGACATTATCATTATGAGTGAAATAACATCAGGCTGCTTTGGAGCATAATGAATGATCTATCAGTTGACTCCGGGATAAAGTAATTAGTACCAGAATTTTCACGCATTCATCAATGTCGCTGCTTCGTATAAGAAAGAGTGGAATAATGGGAGAACGTTCGGAGAGAAGAGAAAAGGGATATTTTTAATATGTTTGTCTCGTTTTTGTCTCACCGAGAGAAAGAATAAAGATTATATTCACGGATGGGGTGTAGAGGGACGGAGAAAGTTTGAGGGTGAAAACGAGAAACTAATACACGAAACATGTGATAACGTTTTCACATTATTTTGAAAGTAAACGAGGCAAAAGTACAATTTAATAGATCAAATACCATAAATAACATACGTGACATAATATTTTGGTTTTGGAAATACATTCCCGTTAAACCACGTTCTTTAAATTTGTTTTGTCACTAAGAAAAAGTTCATTCCAATATTTGTATCACGATGAACATTGAACTCCGATTTCAACATCATTTCACCTCACTAATTTTTTTAATATGGCCATCTCAATCAAATTTGAGTCCATCAAATGAAGATATTTGATCCTATGGAATTAAAATGATTATAAAAACGTTCCGTACAACACTCGACCATCTGATAACGTGAGCAAATCATCTTCTTCGTTAATATATTCAATTTTATCTTGACCGTTTTCAACATAAAATTACAATAATCTAGACAACATTGAATCTGCCATGGTTTTCTCGTGCGTAATACATTCATGTTCCCATTACCCAACCGAGGGTGTATAATAATATGGATAGCCATACACATATCGCTTCCATGCATTGGTATTAATATTCCGCACCCCCGGGTATCACCATTATTCCAGCGAAGCACGCTTTTGTATAAAATTTGCTATCAAGACATATCAATCACGGGTGCATGTGCATTCACATCACGCTCTGAATGTCGCTTTAGGAGCGCCATTTGCTTTGGGGCGTCACTTCGGGACACGATAATATGACTCTCACATATGGCTATACCTAGTCAGGAGTGAAATATACCCACACAAAAAAATGGAATACTGTGGCGTCTTGTTGCTATGTTGATAAATATGGATCTCCTGGATCACTAATGGAATGATATGATTATTTTGAACATTTTAATTTCATCTCACAATCCTATGATAATATCATGATAATATGCGATATACGTGATACGCGAGAAGAAAAATACATTATGATATCATTGTGATATGGGAGAATTTCTGGATTTTTATTCAGGAATGACGAATCATTATATTTTATGATGTGTGGAAAATGTCAGTTCAGTCAATAAATTATTACAAATGAATTATTACACATAATGAGATAATGTCAAATATGAAATTATAGGATTTAAAATCATCATCTGCTAATCAGGGATATCATCAGGGATATATATATATATATATATATATATATATATATATATATATATATGTATATATATATATATATATATATATATATATATATATACATATATATATATATATATATATATATATATATATATATATATATATATATTGAATATATATATATATATATAAAAATATATATATATATATATATATATATATATATATATATGTATATATATATATTTATACATATATATGAATATGAATATATATGCATATCTACATATCCATCCATTCATCCATATATATATATATATATATATATATATAAATATTCAAATATAAATATATATATATATATATATATATATATATATATATATATATATATATATATATATATATATATATATATATATATATATATATATATATATATATATATGGTTTCAGATCTTCTCAGGAACTACATCCTTCACTTATTCTCATCAATAATTACATGATAATCTATTCCTCATTTTGATCCATATGGTCGCTCCAGCTGTGGTAGCTGGAAGAAATCGATTGAAGCAGAACAAATCCCTATCAATCCGTGGTGGGATCCACAATACTCACAATTTTCAACTGTATCGAAGATATTACACATCAATAATAGTTCAAGTTCATTTTCTCCGGCGAAATTGATACGGAAGAGGTCTGAACAGTTTCACACATCCTTTACATTTCTGGTCAGTTTAAAATCAGATTATTATAATAACCTATACTTATGGTTGAAATACTTCATATATTTTTTTTCCGAATATTTTCAGCAGAGCGTGGTGATTCATCCAGATGGATTTGTAACCGCATTCACGCAGATGAATTACCATTCATCAAAATTGTGAAATGTTATTAAACATGAGATAAAAATCCCGGATATTTCACGATGTGTTTGCCCTATATGGAGTGAATACACAAACCAGTACCACATTTTTGCACATTTCTGGAAAATGAGCTGAATAGACGTGAGTTTGAGTCGCGAATAACTAATGATGCATTCATTCATTTTTCAGATACTTTTGTTCTCAATGAATAATCTATTGTATGTATATAATCTATAGAGCTCGTTGGAAGATGGAAAAGGCAATGAAAAAGTCATCAGCATACCTATTTCTGAAGTGTTTTTCTTCTGGACCAATCTCAAATCAATTAGAATGGATGATTCATGTGATAATGATTATTGTTATTGTTTGCTTGACGACCCCACCAACAGCTATACTACATAGGGCTACGAATGAGCAGGTGAAAATGATCAAGTGACCATTAGTTGAAGGACCTTCACAAAAAGTCATGCATGATGCACGACTCAAACTCACGCCCAACGGCGTTCAGATCATCTGATTAGACTTGGGAATAATGTGAATTTCATGACTATGTTCAAATTCCGTGAAATTCCAAATGTACTTCAAAAAAATGTTTCTCCCCATTTTCTCATCTGAATTATCTTCATGGTGTTTGCGAAATGTTTTTTTCTCAAAGCTAACTGAGCAACGAATATAGGCTGGAGCATTCTTCAGCAGCACGTCCAAATGTTTATATTGTCGTCGTCTCGTGGATGCACTCGATCCAGAGACAATACATGATTTCAGTGTGATCAAAGTGGCAGGTATACCTTATTTGTTTGAATAAATGATGTGGTACATGATAGACTTCAAATAAGTACAAATAAAGTAACTAAAAAAATGGACGAGAAAAGGCAATGACACTAACACAAAGTGCAATTAATGGAGAATTCGGTCCTCTTCTTCGAATTGTGACAGAATATGATATCAATTTAATGTTTCGCTCTTCCACAAAGTATAAATAATTTTTACAAGATTATTTTATTGCATTACTCTTAAAGTTTTTTTTCAAGTTCAAATTCAAGCATGAGTCGTTCACTAATATCCCTTTACTCCAACCGAAGACTTTGTATCAATTGTCAAGATTTGATGATCATAACCATAATTTTAGTCGGAAAAGTAAGTTCCTGACTTGAGATTTTTTGATTTTCCATTTCAATTCAACTTGTGTGTCCTGATCGATTTCCTACTGCATCAGTGAGAGCTTAGTGCCATTCAAAAATCAATTCGAAAACATTCGTTTGAAAAAAAAAACATGGACAATCTTAGGTTGTCCTCTTTTGTCAACGTGTGATTGGTTACACTAGAAGTCAGGATTAGAGTTTGAAAATGTTATGAACAGGTAATTGTGCGAACTGTCAATCATGGATGATTAATATCATGGCTGAGTTGTATATTCTACTCTCCAGTTCATGCAGTCACAGCTTGTATGGTTTCAGAGATTTATGACTGAACTGACTTTTTTTGAAAATATCATTCTGAAATGAAATGGATAAGCCTATGGGCATACTTGCGAAGATTGTGTCTCAAAATTGTCCTATCTCATGATGAATCACTATCGAATGAAATAAATGCACCTGAATGGTTGTGACTATAGAAACGTGGTGTAACATGGAATACATGGACTATTCTCAATACCTTGTATATGGACACATTATCATAATATTTTTATGCATAGTCGAAGGTGATATTATAATTATATTTGAACTTTTACATCCACAACAACACTCAAAGTGTGTCTCTACGCCATAAACCGGAAGCTCACAAAGTTTATCTTATTATGAACCGTCCCTAGACATGCCCAACGCACTTGAATGCCAATGATTTAATTGTACTGGGCCTGGTTTTCACAACCCATCTGAGTGTTAATAACGAGCTCATGGACGTTACCAGAGAAAACTCCCCTACCCCTACCACCCCTTTTACCACCGCCATCAAGCACCCACCGCATCTTAGCCTCTCAACTGTCACTCATGAATTCTGTATCCCTCTGGAACTCAGTCACATTCAGGATAACAAACAACTTTATGTGTTTCTGGTGAAAACTGTTTCACAAAGTCGGGAACCAGAACAAACATCTTTATCCTCACGGGCAACGTTGTGTTCAACATACAACACAGAACATTTAGTTCATAATATCACCTAACGTAAAACTGTTAATACGAAGGGTAGGAAACACTCGGATCATCGAAAAATATTTCAGTACTCATTTGTCAACACTAGGCGTATGAACTCACAGAGATAATCAATTATTTCACTTGTATGGTACTTGATATTTCAATAATCAGTTTCACATTTTCATATTCTTCTACATCGGGCAACAATGATTTTGTGTTATGATTATGATGTTGATGAAAAAAGGTTTCATATATTGTAAATAGGAAAACGCAGGATATGCGTTTGTGAGATGAGCTTAGAAGTATGGAAATCCAGAATGGAAAATATTTTGTCAGATCAATCCACATCTACGGACTTTTGATTACTTCAAACGTTCAAGAACCTTACCTGCAACTTGTTGATATTTATAGTGCTGCAACCTGTCGCATATACACTTTGCAAAACCAATTGCTCCCAATATTCAATCAAATGTATACTTTTATTGCGTTTTCTTTGTTAATTATCGTCCGATTATTGTGAAAGTCACTAAAAATATTCGTATGAATGAATGAATATCAGGGTTTTAAGGCGCATCGACAGCGAGGTCATTTAGCGCCTGAAATATTCGTGATTATGTGTTCATATTCAGTGAGAATATGGAAGTTTTTGAATAATTTTCATATTTCAAGTATTTTCCTCCGTGTTATTCTTATGAGGATTTCTCAAATTTTCTGATTTTTTTCCGGAAAAACCTTCTTACCGATTCTGATCAAAAACAATTTCAACCTATTCTGGTATGACAGAAAGATGTGTAAGAGAGTCAAGTCGATAAGCATTTTTCCTGACCTGTATGCCGCGCACAAACTGACAAAAAAACAAACATAAAAACCAAGCCTATTTTTTTCGGTATGTGAAATGGAAACTTCGCTACGCTCATCTGATGATGTAGCTTTGCTTACCGTGATTTCGATGACAATACCACCTCGAAGATTCTGAACACAAAGAATGGTCTAATGAAATCATCCCTTATCAACTAAGGAGCAATAATTTGATTGCAAATTATAAATTATGCTAAGATGAGCGATATAGGCACATTTGAATGGAATATAATGTTAATCTTCACAAACACTTTTATTTTGAAAGTGAAAATGCATTTTGAGCCGTTATGTTTTTTTCATCGCACATTATAATCGTTACAATCTGATCGGTTCTACCTGTTGCCTTACTAACAGCTTTTGTTCACTTTCTTAGTAGCTCCGATTGATGTCGGTATGTTACGTTGATAATATCGATTCCATTCATGTACAAATTTGAAATAGTGTGTATTATTCCTCTGCCCAAATTCATCAAGATTTAGAATTCATCCGAAAAAACATTTCTTAACTTTCCTCTATGGATTGTACTCAAGAAATGTTTTCAGAATTTCGAAATAGTTCCTCTCAAAATGTGTTCAGCAGATTGAGCCTTGAAAAGTGTGGTGAGTTGGATGATGACATGCTTGCCAAGTTTCATTGAAATGTGTGCTAATTTGTGTCAACTGTGGAACGCGAAAGGAAACAATTTGAACTATCGTGAAATTGAGTCTTCACTTCGCTCATCCAATCAAGATTGACGCTGATTTCGCGATATATCAAATAGAATGAAAAAATCCCACTTGAGATTACACAATTTGAATTTCCTGATTAATTCAAACTATTGAATATCTACAACTATTCAGTTTTAGTAATATCTAATTATAGCACAGTATTATATTTCATGATTTGTGAACATTCCTCATAATTATATACTTCACAGTATACACTTCATTACTGGAATCAAGTCATGAACAAAACAACGTCATTTAGTAGTCAACATAAAACTAAGCATCACAAAAACACATCGTATATACAATTACATCCTTTTTCATCGTTAATTAATTATATACTCATGTCTCCTTTCATCTCGCACTGGAAATTACTTTAATATGATTTTATCATCATTGTATAAATAAATCACTTAAAACAGCTGCTGTGTTTGTGTATATGTACAATATGTCTGTCTAACGCAACTTGGTGCATTTGTCAGTTAATATTATGCGATATAGTAGCAATGTATAATGTGTTCAAAATGGAATAGTTTTCTTCACATATAAAGACTATATAGTTCATACTTGCACAGTATGATATCAGCTTTAGTTATGCTATACAGTTCATCCAAATATATAGGCTAATAATCTCATTCGTGCTCTCACGGCACTGTGGACTTGTAAAGTACAGTACGATAAATTCATTATTCTTGTCTAGACTAGAGAAAATGGAAAAGTTGAAATTAAATGTAACTTTGAATTTGATATCAATTATCAATGTACTGCTAAGAAACAGATCTCTGCGAATATAGATCATGTACCAGCAAATTGATTCACAGTGGTGATAAGAATTAATAACAAATGTAGAAAAATATATATAATAAAATGAAAAAAATTATAATTTTTCATTAAATTAATTTGATTGAATTCGTACTTTGAGATGATATCAAAATATCACCTTGATTGATAATCATGTTGAGCACTTCAAAAACACACTGTTTAGCCATATATCATGGTTAGGCGAAGTCAAGACCTAATTTCACCGTAGGCCTAATCGAAAAAAATTACATGTTTTTTCTTCGTGACCCACAGGTCAAACAAAAGAAAATATTCAGATGAAACTTGGCATACACATATGCCATCATCCAACTCGATATCATATAGTTTTGAGGCGCGTATGAATAATTTGAAAGAATTTTAAAAAATAGTGAGAAAAATTGAAAAATTTGAGTATGAGAAAAATAATTTCGAGATTTTTAAAACTTCATGAGAGTTACACAGAGTGGAAAATATGTGAATTAAATTCCTCCAAATGAGTTCAAATTTATACGGAATTTAAATGTGTACACATATAGAACTAATCTTCAAATTCAAGATCGGACGAGGCATATTAAAAATGAATATCTCATGTATTTTTTCATATCAAATAATAAAAGCTTCTGAGAGAACTATCAATGAGACCAAAAAGTGGAACCAATCATATCATGAGCCGATTGTATCATAGTTAATAGGAAGATAGTGAAGTTAGTGAGTTGAAAAGATGAGAAAAATGCAAGGTGTGTTTGTCAGTAAGCTTTTCATTACATTTTGAGTAAAATCTAGCTCATCATTCAACATATATGCTGCGTTTTTCCTATAGTTATGGATGATATCTTACATTTCATAACTATGAACGTTAAACAGTTAGAACAAATTATAGAAACACGATAAACATGTGAAACAAACTTTTGCCACTTACTTTATACGTGACATCTTTAGTATGCCCACGTTATACATAAGCAACACCTTATTTTCCGCTTATTTTTATTTATGACCATTATTACCGCCTCAGGTTTTTGTTTCACCTCCGTTTTGCCCGTGTTTTTATGCGTTATTATAAGCAAATGAAACAGTGCTACAAGAAGTATATCTACAGTACATCCGGTGTGCATTTTATGTTTCTATAAAGCCTCGTAATGACCTACCTGGGACGTCGTTACAGATGAGATTAAATATAAGTCATCCAATATGTTCTGCACAACACATTCACGTTAATCTGAGGTTATTAGAAGAGCATAAAAGCGTCTAGGAGACCTAATTGCGAATATTCTGAGAACAAAGTTGTTTGATTGTTGAGTATTAGTAAGTTCGTGCTCACTGTTCATGATAGGGAAATGTATGAAACAATTGTTTGAAACACAGTACCAGAAAGCAAATTTATATTCGGGGTAGGCCCAACTTAGGTTTGACCGGGAAAAATAAGTTTATAGATTGACAAGTCTCAAGTTGTACTACAAATGCACAGTTATTTCACAGTTCTATTCAGAGTTTTTTTTCTGTATAAGAGAGGCATTTTGTCATATTTTCGATTAATTCAATCCGCATGAATTGGCCTGCCTGATACCATGACAACATAAATCGTTATTCCCACAAATTGATCTCTTACGTCTCAGCCAAACAAATCATAGTTCAACGCATAAACGCAAGATTGATTTGTGGTAACACGGTCCCATTTGAACAGATACAAATCAGTGAATTTTTCTCACTACTTCACGTGACTTAGCGGTACGGAAAAAAAACGTGCAACCGTCGAACTACGAATCAAGCCTAAAAAATCACATAGCTGCATGAAAATGTAGAATTAATATAAATTCATGGACACAGTTTTACATTAAGTGACGAATATTTTATAAGTGATATGAATCAAAGAATTACCATTACAATTTCATGCCTTTAGTAGAATTATACTCCCAAATTACCCCATGAGATTAAAAATAGCATGTCAGTTCTCGAGTGCATGATGCACAGATGATGAGCAGAAAATTGTTTTGAACGAATATTCAGGAGTATTCACGGTAATTTTCTCTCGTGCTCCGACGTTAGTTCATACCTTCCATATAGATTGTGCTTTATTTTCAATGAAAATGAAACATTCCAAGAAAAACTTATTCAGTATATTTTACACACAAAGTAGACTTCACACACAACCCAAACCTTTATCATCAACGTGCTACGTCATGCTGTTTAGCCATGCTTTGTAATATACTTCAAATATTTAATAATAAGATATTGAGCGATTTCATAATGTGCTCTTATAGGACTGCTACGAAGCAAATCGCTATTTAGGTACTAAATTGCAAAGCCAGTCCTTTACAATTTGCATAATTATTAATGATTTAATTTACCTTGTGCTTATCATCGTGTGTTAAGGGAGGAGGCCAGTGAAATTTTCACTTTTTTCACTTTTTTTTTTTTTCATATATTTAATTTGTTATGTATTTATAATTCTTTTTTTACTCCATATTACTGATAATACTACCACAACTAATCAATTTTCGATTCATAGTCCCTGTATGTATAGTTTCATGGCCCAAAATTCGCTGTTTTGAAGCCATTTTGTAGCTATATTTTCAGTTGATTACAGACTTTTGAATCACCCACAATTTATGTTGCCAAGGTTAGTGTATTTGCTGATAGGTATCACCACTTGCTTGAGCAATCATTTCACTGTTTTTACTTTTTAGTATCCAAGAAGCTTTGGTTCACAAATTCAAACTGTCAGACTAGAACCATCTAGAACGAAACTCAAGATTTTACTTTTTCCCTTGTGTTTCACTTCACACGTTTTACAGTCTTTTGTCATTTCTGTTGGTTTGAGTCATTTATGAAATGGGTAAAAACAAGAAATTGTATATAAGGAAAACAAAGAAAGAAATATCCAATGCTGCTAGGGTCAATTCTGAAAAGAGAGCTATTTTCAGCCCTAGGCCAGTGGATGATGTTTTGAATGAAACAGGTAAGCCTAAAATTACAACAACAATACTCATTCATAATACTCATCTGTTGGGCATATGATTGTTATGTAACTATGACTGCTTGTTTGACTTATAGCTGGACAAATAGATGTAGGCATATGTACCGGTACGCTAACTGTACCCAGTAACAGCAAACGTAGGCCTAGGCCTATTCACGGGCTGGCAGAAATACCGATAAGCCCAGGTGCAGCTTCCGAGAGTTCTTCAGACACAGAATACATGTCAGGTGTGGAAGAACTAGAAAACTCGACTGTTGAGGAGTGTCAGCCTTCAACAAGTACCGGTACTGGAGTGTCAGACAATATTTCTGAACGTGAGCCCACGCCCGTTGTCACTGGCCCGAATAAGAAGAGTGAGCGTATACAGGCAGTGTACGCTACTGCGGATGATCCTGTTACCATGCCATCTGATAACACTGTAGAGTATATTATAGCAAATATTGATACATATTCTGAATTATTGAGTCACTGCGTATGTTCCATCTGTAAAGTGCACAGTTTGACTGTTACTAAGACGCACTCAGCTGGATTAGCTCACAAATTGTCACTCCACTGTGAACTATGTGGAGATATCAATAGATCAGTGTATACGTCAGCCCGTATGTCGACCGGTTCATCGCGTCCTGGGTTCGATGTGAATCGGCGAGCCGCAGCAGCTATGACACACATGGGAAAAGGCTACTCTGGGTTTGAACAATTTTCCACCATCATGGGATTGAATCCGATGAGCAAAACCTCCTACGCGAGCCATTTGAAAAGTTATAGCAATGATGTCACTAGTCAAACATCATTTTTGGATGAAGCGCGTCGAGCAGTGAGAGAAGCGTACGCTAATCTGAACCCATCGTTGCTACTGGATGCCATGATAGAAATTGCTGTGAGTTTTGATGGTAGTTGGCACAAAAGAGGTTTCACGTCCAAGTATGGTTTCGCTGCGGTAATCGATTTACTTACAGGATTTGTAGTAGATTTTGAAGTGCTATCGAAGTATTGCCAGTCCTGTGAAATCGGGAAGTCGGAACTGGGTGAAGATTCTCCAGAATATCAAGTCTGGTACAACGGCCACAAGTCATCTTGTCAACAAAATTACGAAGGTTCATCTCCTGCGATGGAGGTCACTGCAGCCGATAGGCTGTGGCGAAGGTCCGAATCCTTCGGAATGCGGTACACCACTTTACTGTCTGACGGTGATGCCAAGACATTCAACCATCTTGTGAAGGAACAGATTTATGGCCCAGATGTTAGTTTCGAAAAAGAAGAATGCTTGAACCACGTTGCGAAGAGACTTGGCACTGGTCTTCGTAATGTGATTGCTCACGAAAAAGGTCAAGGAGTTACTCTCGGAGGTCGCTCTTATGGAAGCCTGAAACCTGACGTCATCAAATCTCTGACTAGGTATTATCGAAATGCTATTGTCAATAATATGCACAGCACCAATGAGATGAAGACCGCAATATTTGCAACACTCTACCACTGTTCGTCCACTGATTTGAATCCGCGGCACCATAAGTGTCCAACAGGCGAGAATACGTGGTGTTTCTTCAACAAAGCATTGGCTAATAATTCTAAACCTGGAAACCATAAAGATTACATTGGGACTCCATTATCAAATAAAGTTGTGACCAAGATCCTGCCCGTCTATCAGCGCCTTGCGTCAGATTCCCTACTTGAACGGTGCTTACTCGGACGGACTTCGAACGCAAACGAAAGTTTGCATAGTACCATCTGGCGCAGATGTCCGAAAGATACATTTGTCTCTAAAATGCGTATCGACATGGCTGTTGTGGAAGCCATCTCTGTTTTCAACAACGGATGTAGTGTATCAGTGAAAGAAAATATGGCAAATGCAAAACTTTCTCCAGGCCATTCCACAGCATCCTTGACGAAGAGACGAGACAAACGACGGGTGGGAAAGAGCCAAGTTCGTGCAGCATTGGCCTTCGAGAAGATGCGACATATAAAGAAGCTGGCTATGCTGAGAGCTGAAGAAAAACTGAAGAAAAATGAGGGTCTCACGTATGGGGCTGGTGCCTTCTAGTATGCCAGGCAAGGAGTTATGAGGAACTGACTTACTAAATCTCAACTCAAATCTGCAAATGTATTTTCTGGGATATATTTTTTCGACAATATACAATATGGAGAATGATGTAACTTCTATAATATTTTATGAAACATATCCATTTTTTTTGTGAATATTTTTGAATACATGCTCAATCATTGACAGTTATCTTTGTCAGTTATGTCTGATGGAACTATTGCAAATAATTGTATAACTTGAATACCTTTGAAATGTATTGTTTCAAAAAATTTGCTGAGGAATACAATCCTGAAATATACTGATAGTATGTCACATATAAGAGGATGATAACTGTTGTTCATTACTGTATCATTTATCTCCATTTTAAAATGAAAAAAAAAAATGTAAAAAAATAATTACTCGAATGAGGGCTTTCTTCATCAATATTCGTGAAAATTCATAAAAAATTTAATTCCAAGGCAAATTTTGGATAAATAATTTTGAATTTTTTTTTTTATTTTTTGTTGCCCATCAAATGATAATCCACTGAATTTTCATCCACTTTGTTGGTATATTTAAGAAGTTGGGATTTTCACTGGCCTCCTCCCTTAATTATCGCAAAGTCTGGGAAGCGAAAGAAGCGCGAGGAAGGGATGGTGGTTAAGGGAGAGGGGGGGGGGTTGGCTAGATCAACACAAAGGAAGGCTCATACAGTGGCTAAGCCCAGTGAACGTAGTAATCAGTACAGGAAAGCTTGACTGCTAAATTATTCATATTCATATTATTAGCGAACAAGCGGGTACAGATTTTAACAACGGTTATATGTGAAATGGTAGGATTTATGAAATAGCTCAAGGGTGAAACAAAAACCTGACTATAATAGATTCATTGTAGAATGTATTTCATAACAATATTTCCGTTTCAAATAATATGACCATATTTATACAGTTATAACTGGATGGTGATGAGGAGCTGGCTGACAAAAATTCCGAGAAACAGATTCAGAATGCTCATATTTTTGTGCCGGCCTTTCAGATAACTGTTCCAATAATATGTTATTCGTACATTTCATAGAGTGATAAAGTGTAGTGACAAATATGACACAGTCTACTTATTGACACACAATACAAAGACAAAGATATGAAGTGAATACATGTTGTTTAATTTAATGTTTCTCATAATATCCGTATGTATTGTTCTATGTATAAAATGTACCGCTATAGGCCCACCTCATTAACATCTCAATTGTTCCATTTGCTGATCATTTCAATTCTCCCCCCCAAAAAATATAGGTACCTTAATATATGTATTAGAACTCTTCCACCTCCCCCCCTACCAGTGGGCGCGCCTCAAAAAGTTACGCCAGTGGTCGCGTGGGGTATCCTGGTACCCCACACTAAAAACTGGTGTAGTATCAACAAATTGCGAGACAAGTTTTCTTATTATTTCCACTCAGAAACATATATTTTGTTGTCACTTTGACCAACTTTGATTCAGAAAGAAATACTTTGAGGATGTATGCACATATTTTTATTAAAGGACAGACATTCATGAACATTGCGCATCAATTGTCATTAATTTTTTTCCAAAAATTGAACACATTCACACAAAAAAGTGATTGCACATCTATTTTCATCACATATAATGTTCCAAAAATCAGAATATGGAGAAATATTTCGATAAACCTGAAAAGAATACACTTTTAGGTAAATTAGAATTTTGCATATATTATTTCGACTGAATTTTCAGCAAAAATATTGAATTTGCACATAAAAGTCAATATGAAAGTCCTCACTTGGTATAAATATATCATCATTGTCGTTCTTAATGAGCGCTGCAACGATGCCTGCATTATTCATTACGAACGCACTGAAAAGTGAATAAAAATGATTTTTTTTTGTCAACATATAACCTCAAATTTCGGCCCACGACTAGTTGCAAGAAATGTAGGCTACTGAGCTTTGAAACATCAGAAAACAACAGAATCATGACACTGTTGTTGTATGTGTATTGAATCGACATCATATGCTTCAATCTGAGCAAATGAATACAATAAAGCCCAGACTTACCTCTTAGAAAAATCGACCTATAGTTACGCCAGTGGTCGTGTGGGGTATGTGGGGACCGAAAGTTTTTTTTTTTTTTGGGGGGGGGGGGTGCTACGACCCTCTCAATTTTTTTCAGTCAATTGAGATGAAAATATGACTACCAGATGGATCAACTTGAAGGTACTGAGAAGGACGAAAATTAAACTTCACACTATCTATAGCTGAAAACTGAAAAAGTAAGAGTGTACGGTACCTGTTTACATCACGCGACCACTGGCGGGTTGAGATGGGACCAAATATTTTTGATCAATACAATTTCACTCTCTCAATCTCTCAACGTTTTTCCACATATAATTGATATTATGTCTCCCCAAGGTAACATTATTGCTTCCTCCACACAAACATATAAAAAAGAACACTGGGTATCAAGTGAAATCTCCGCCACATACGCCCAACTAATCGCAATGTCCGTTTACCTCGATCAATCATTCTCTGCTCGTAGTTCCTAACTACAACCTTTCCTTCACCCCTCTTTCTTTCTCTCACTCGCTGACCTATAACCTTCTACTTTATCTTGCTCGCTCTCATTCTAGTCCCAAGAAGATTCAACGTGCAATTAGCCAGCCCATTGGCAACCACTGCACAAGCTACCACGAAAGCCAAATAAATCCCTGCAAATTGATACTACGATAGTTCGGTATATAAAAACCGAAGAAAAAATAGCGAGTCGTCGTTGTGTCTTGGATATAAATGGGCTTTAATCCACTAAGGTACTTTAATCTTGAGTTTATGCAGTAGGTTTCTGAAAGATTAAGACAATTTATATTGTCTGAATTTAATTAGGTAGATTTTTATGCGGTATGAGTTTTTATTAGTATGCTCTCTGTGTAGGCCTGGATCGTCCCACTGTGAATTACTGTATGATGTCATTGCTAACAGTAGGATGACCATTCGTTATATTTCCAATTGAGATTAGAATAGAAAATACAGCGTTTGAATTCTGAGTATATACATTTCATACATGACTGAAGATAGATACTCCTGATTTATTATGGGATTGAATTATTAAAGATCTGTTGTAGGCCTATCTACTGTTGCGATATTTACTCTCCAGTAACATTTTGATGATATGTGAGATTGTATAAAGTCATGCGTGATATGGAGGGGGAAAAATAAATGTGTTCGACATAATAGAAATTCGAAATGATCTTGATCCAACACACACACAAACATACGCTTTCCCCACAGATTTCAATACAACATAATGCATATATTAATTTCTTGAAGTCATTGTTTTCGTTGGGTAAAGAATATTATAGATTGTTGCAATAATTCTCTTGACTTGGTCTGTTGCATACATGCATTTTGTACACAATGAAATATATAAAATACATTAATTCATCTGTCTTCGTTCAAAGATTCTGAGCTCAGCTCGTGACATGACGAGCTCTTGATTCAAGGTTAGTCAATTACTCTCATCGTAATATAAAACTGACTGAATAATATATGGGCTCACTCTTCAAGGGAAAATGTAACGCTACATTTATAGCATCTTCTCTTTGTTTTAATTATAGTTCCATTTCAAAGTAGCATATTTCTAATTTAGCCGAACAAATCCCGCTTGACAGAAAGTAACAAGTTCACTGACTTTCTAATTGTGTAAGTTTGTTTGTAGAAGTGTGAAATTAGGTTTAGTTCACTCTTGTAAAGAAGACATACGTCTATTAGACTATGTCTCATTGGATGAGCAAGCATGTAAATATATCTAACCAACTGAAAATAACTCTGAGCCCATATATTAATTATTTTGTGAGATATAATTAACGGTAACTTACTTTCCTCCTCGTGAAATTCGTTATAATGGATTCCAAAGGTTTTAATTATTTTGTATACAGTTGTTGAGTACAATTGTTATTAGTACATATTATTCAAACACTCACGAACTGAGAATAAATACTGGATATATCATTTCATATACTCTTGTATATAATAAGAAATGTCTAAATCACAGTGTAACAAAAAAATATATATGAAAAGACAGAACTATTTTTTCAAATTTAATAGAAGATCACACAATGATGAAAAACTTCTCCAAACATTGAATTTAGCTCATTAATATAATTGAAGATGAAATCAAAGGAATTAAATTCATATTGGCATCGTTTTATTAATTCATAGTGAGTTATAATTCATAGTGAGTTATAACTCACTATGAATTAATAAAACGATGCCAATATGAATTTAATTCCTTTGATTTCATCTTCAATTATATTAATGAGCTAAATTCAATGTTTGGAGAAGTTTTTCATCATTGTGTGATCTTCTATTAAATTTGAAAAAATAGTTCTGTCTTTTCATATATATATTTTTGTTACACTGTGATTTAGACATTTTTTATTATATACAAGAGTATATGAAATGATATATCCAGTATTTATTTTCAGTTCGTGAGTGTTTGAATAATATGTACTAATAACAATTGTACTCAACAACTGTATACAAAATAATTAAAACCTTTGGAATCCATTATAACGAATTTCACGAGAAGGAGAGTAAGTTACCGTTAATTATATTTCACAAAATAATTAATATATGGGCTCAGAGTTATTTTCAGTTGGTTAGATATATTTATTGATCATCGGTGATCATATATGTAGATTGCTGATTGGTGATTATTGTTTGCTTACCGACCCCTGCACTATGAGCCAGTTGATATGGGAGTACAAATTAGTGGATAGTAATGGATCGATACGTTGAAAGACATTTTCAAAATCCCATGCTCACAGCGAGAATTGAACCAGCACCCGCCATGCTTCAGATATCAAAGCAATACTTCGAATGTCTGAACCAAACGAATGACCGTGAATTCCTGAATCCAAACACAACTTTTTCTCACATCCATTACTATTCTCACATCACAATTTATCATATATATATATATATATATATATATATATATATATATATTTATATATATATATATATATATATTAGAAATATACCATTGTTGAAATGCATTCATTTCACAACATAAACTTGGGAATTCAAATGTAGGGCTATAGCATCTATGATGCAATCTGGCACTTCCACCATCATCGAAGATAATGTTTGAAATATGTCTGGAGGCGTCACTGAAATTAATCAAACATTTTGTAACGGAAGTTATTCCGATACCTTTTCAATGTGCAATAACTTGACTCTCTCACATCATAAATTTGAATTTTTTCTGAAGGTTTACATGAAAAAATTGTTTTGTGCTGCTACCGGTTTTTAGTTATTCTGATTTCAATGTGAGGGGAAGAGGTCAGTTGATGCCAAGTAAATGACCCACCACTCCTCCTTTCTCACATTTGAACTGTAATCTCACGACCGAAATGCCGAAATGTTCCCGTTCTGTGCTGAAATGTGCCGTATTTAAATAGTTGTGTTGCATGCTGCTACTGTTCTCATTTTTTATTTCACATTGAATGTGGAGGTACTGAGTTGATGGCCAGCCCCTTTACGTTGGAATGTTTACTTTCCATTGAGTTTCTGAAATGTCCTCATTTTGTGCTGAAATGTGCTGTTATAGAATTGCTTTGTGTTGCTACTGAATTTTAGTCATTTAGTGATATATTCTATATTTTATTCGGGTTTTCAGTCATACTGATTTCAATGTGATGTGACTGAGTTGATGCCAATTTTTTCCCTCATCCCTCTCCTCATATTTTAAATTTGTATTTTTTCAGGAATTATCGGAAAGTTCTCGTTTTGTGCTCGAATGTGCTGCAAAACAATCGTTTTGTGCTGCTATGGTTTTTAGTTACTTCAATCTCAATGTGGGTAGGCCAAGCTTATGCCAGTTCTCCACATTTGAAATGTATGTTTTTGATTATATTCTCGGAATAAGCTCGTCTTGTGCTCAAATGTGCCATGAATGGACCGTGTCATATTGCCACTGTTTTTTAGTTATTTCAAATTCGATTTTCTGAGGGGGGAGAGTCAATTCCAGCCTCCACATTCAAGATATGTATTTTTGATCATGTTTCTCGAATGTACTCGTTTTATACATGAATGAGCTGTTCAAAATCTGTTCTGTGCTACTACCGATTCTTGTTATTTTACATCCAGTGTGGGTGGGCACGGGAGACCAAACTGAACGTGAAATAACTTATAATCGGTGGCAGTACGAACGATTCTTTCAACAGCACATTTCAGAACAAAACGAGCACATTTAAGCGACATCATAAGATATAAACAATGATTGTTGAATAATCACAAAATCGCAGCAGCACTAATGAATTTCTCCAAAGCACATTTGAGCACAAAACGACGACCACATTTCAAAAATATCATGATAGACATACATTTCAAATATTGGGGTATGGTATGAACTTGGACCTCTCATATTTAATCACGAATTAGTAAAGAACAATGGGAGCTCAAAACGATTTTTTGCAGCACAATTCAGCACCGAACGATCAAATTTCAATAACTTCAGAGAAACTAGGATCATTTGATAGGGACACCAGAAGGGGATCTTACCATCCCATTTCAATTATTAGAAAACCTCAAAATGAGAAATTCGCTGTCAATAAGCACACTTTCTTACTGAAGAAAAAAATATCCACTTTTCAAAAAGTCATTGAAAGCATCATAATTATTATAAGTATAAGTCATACATTTTAAGTATATAAACCGTTTTCGTGATATATCCGTACACATATTGAGTTATATAGAGTGTAGTTGATAGGCCTATATACCTAGACTTATGTGCAGTTCCATGTATTTCCCAACATGATGCAACATTAACCAACCATAAACTTGGAACTTCAAATGTGAAGCATATATGATGGAACCTGGCACTTCCACCATTATCGGAGGCAGAATTTGAACATTTCTCTACAAGCGTCACTAAATGATACATTTGTTGATGGAAGTTATAACAAAAGTTTCTTCACATCTATTTTCATTTATATATCCACAATTATGAAGTTTATATGTAGTTTATGTATTATTCAGCTTCATTTATTTCACAACAAAACGCACTATCGAGTAATTATCCGTTCGAATTTCAAATGTATAGCATCTATGATGGACTCTGGTACTTCCATCATTCTCGAAAGTGATATTTGAAAAAAAATTCCAAGAGCCTCACTGAATGATACATTTTGTAACCTCAGTTATTCCAATACATAGTTGACATCTACTAAGGATAGTTCAGAGTGTAATAGCTACCACCTGTGTAAGTACTTGGCAAAGACTTGTCAGTCGAGTCTGACTGTGGAGCATACATGGAAGATCATCTGGTATACTTGGAAGTTGCCCAGAGTCCTGCAGTTCTCAGCGTCCCTTAAATATTAGTGGACCACCAATCTGAGCTTGAGTAATCCCGAGGATAGCACGATCCAGGCTCTGGATCACGACTCGAATAATTGTATTTCGCGTGTACTTCGCACCAAGTGGATCAAACAACATTGATAATAATCGATGATGTAGTAATTAATCTGAAGGTATATTCTGTTTTACATCTCTGGTAATATTGATACTAGTTTCATTTCAAATTACCAATTCATCATTCACACATGAAACATTCGCGGTAGAAGCCGTAATAAGAGAAAATTATAAGAGAATATAAGAGAATAAGAGTATAAGAGAATGATTTGGGAAATAAGCACATCTTTGAATGATACCAAATCTTGAGAGAAAATGTCCATATCATCCATGCTGATGAGTCAATAAATTTCACGCAGAATCAGTGACACGTTGAAGTTATTGAATCACTCACAAAAATGAATTACTTTTCTCTAATTGTTTGTTCCAAATTTCTTATCGATTCAATCATCTGGGAGGGAGAGAACCTCAATTGTAAAACGTTATCAATTATATTCCAACCCCATATTGAGATAGAGCCATTTCAAATTCACTCAGATTTCAATATGTTATATAGTGTATAATTATTATATCCGTAGGGAATATACTCGTCAAGTTTGAACACCGTGGTTTCATGGTATATATATAATATATATATATATATATATATATATATATATATATATATATATATAATCATGTTCTATTGAAATATAATATATGATCAAAATGAACACATATACGGAAACTCGTTTGGTTAGGTCATAAAACCAAAATTGATGTGATCAAATCTAGTCATTTTTCCACATGATAGTACGGCCAATTTCATGAGTTATTCATTATTGTTAACAATATTACTGTTAATCTTGCAAACTGCTAAAAGCTATCTATCTTCAAAGGAAGTAAGCAGCTACCGGACTTTGCTATATGTGATGCTCTGTGTAGTATTCCTTGAGGCATGAGGCTATTTAACTCTATGACGTTTCTCCAAGATAGCTGTGTTTAATTTACATACTCTTTGAACTCACCAATAGCATTAATAATCCAATTGAAAAGCCAGGCACAGAAGTGAGCACATTTCTAGTTGTGTACCTCAGGGCATATATTGTGCATCCATAGATGTATATATATATATATATATATATATATATATATATATATATATATATATATATATATATATATATATATATATATATATACATATACATAATGGAAACAAGAGTTAGAATATACACACATTGGTGGACATTTACCTCATTACGAGCCACCGAGCGTATGAGAAAGACTGATTAAAAAGGGTTGAACACGGTACTTATACTGAATTTGTGTTCACAATTGTCATAAGCAATCAGATGTGAGCCGCCCTCCGTAGCTCAGTCAGATAGGGCACGAGTCTATGAATTGAAGTCACCGATGAGCATGAGTTCTACAGTCCCTCTTGAGACATGGGTCTTTGTACATTCACTTACTTCTGTCACTTCTATCATTCAATTCCTTGTGCATTCACTCAATCATCACCGCATAGTCTCATAATCACCTGATCATTCGTACCCTAGTACAACCTAGCTGTTGGCGGGGTCAAGCAAACAATACTCGTCACGCAATCAGGTAGATACCTAAATCCCTGCAAAGAATTGTCTCCATATAGGCCTACTCAATTAATTCAGCTTGCATGTTTTTCGAACTTATTATTCTTGTGACGTTATTGATCAATTAACATGACAAATGATACGGATAGACTCCCCAATTTCACTCATATTCATTCATGATTATCCATTATATTGTAAATGTGTAGTGGAATCACTTCCTGAATATGGATGTTAAAAATCATTCCTATTCAATTAGAAATTGTTTTTCTGATCAAATACTTACTTATGTTCAGATTTCTATGTTGAGGAATGTTTTTCACGTAATTCCGTGATTTTTACAAGAGAATGAAACTTTTGTGGTACTCGCGGTATCTAATAATATCATCAGAGAATAAAAATCTTTGCCTGATCAATATAGGACTACACAGTGAAATGTGATTTCAGATAAACGAACTGGAAAAGGCAAAGTACCGTTTTCATTGAAACTCTGACTTGAAATCAGTGGTTGCCAGGTGTAAATAATAACTGATTCAAGTTTCAAATATAATGTACCACACATACAACGATGTGTGTGTATCTCGATTCTACTTTAAGAATATTGCTACGTCTAGTATTTCGCACGGTAAAGTTGAGAATGAGGAAGAGAGGGGGCAACGTTGCATGGGGGCTAGGAGAAGGGATGATGAGGGGAGGTGAGGAGGAGATCATCCCTAATACACATTCGCATTCTGCAAAGTTGCCCAAAGAGCCAATTGCTTTACCACTTGACAGATGACTTTCATGGGAATTTATCTTGTGTAGAGCATGCTACATCAGCAAGCCTCTAGCTCTACACCGCAACTCAAATTGAGAACAGAGAAATAAAAAAAATACACTGATCGTGTGAGATAGAATAATATGTAAGCTGGATATAGGAGAAGAGCGTCGCGACGCCTCGTATTGTCGTTCGTTTTAACGCCGTCGCAACGCAGGCAATAATAATATCATCTCTTCTACATAAACCCATTTGCTAGACATTGTTGGGCCGCAAAAACGTATAAAAGATTATAACGTATGCCACATTGCCAGTGTTGACACAGGAGAAAGAAATTACATGGTCTTTATTTTACATTATGCTCTTATAGATACCTATTTCAATAACAAACTTTCGAATTGGAGATCAATGTTTGTTATTTCCTGATATACTCTTCCCACATTCAAATGCATCAACTGGGTCATCTACGGATATTGAATGTTTAATTGATGGAATTAAAAATCAAATTCCTTGATTTGTATCATAATTTTGTATCATCATCATCTCAAATCTTGACATGGCATTCTGAGGATATTGAATGATCCTTTCAGAGATCACATTATCGTATAATGATTCATTCGCGGTTTATCTCAAACATTTGCATTTCCAATTGTTCAATCAAAATCTCTGCTCAATCAGTGGGTTGCCTATAACGAAAGAATTCAATTCAATTGTCTAATTTATGTGGAAGAAACAAGAACATAACAATAAGCAGCTATTGCAGAATGAGAGAATATAGAGAACATTCATTATGCATATATCGTTCCAGTAAAACATTGGTAACTTCTGAGCTTTCAAGAGTAGACTAGTTTACAGTTCAGTTTGCAGTACCTCCTGCCATTACATTATCGTTCGCATATCAAACAATGACAATTCCATCTCAATTTTGATGAATCGTTATTTATTATAAAGAGACGGGACTTCAAAGATTTCTTTGATATATGGTAGTTTTCCTAATATTTGATATAGTTTATCAAACTGATCTCTCATAAGCAAACAATATATTCACATTACTGACATTGAATGATGCAACACAGATATGATATGCTATTTTCTGATCACGAGAGTAAATCTTATAAAGAGTGAGAATTGTGGAGATTTTCAACTTAAATTTGAAAACTTTTCGTACTTTCCAATTCATATCGCTAATCTTCATTATTACCACGTAGAGAACAATTCATTGAAATTCGATCATAATCATATTAATCGCTTTGAAGAGAACGTTCATTTCGTTTAATGTAGATGCATTGAAAGAAACTATTTGTTTAAGATAATATGAATCTCAACTGACCACATTCTTCATTCAGTTCCTCTACCTAGTTATTTCACTTCCTTGATTATTCCATTCTCGCACACGGCGACAATGGTGCGCCCTCGATGGCTCCGTCGGTATCTTCTACTGGCAGCAGCGCCATCTAGTATTACTCTAAGTGACTCGACAAGGGACCAATAACGTTCTATTACTGTACAAATGGCAGTGACATTACACGGAGAAGAACTGTGACTTACTTTGTGTTAGCAATGCTGAGTGAAAAGCGAGATTGTGTGAAAGGAGAGAAGTCGTAGAAATGTGTAGACCAAATGAAGATGTCGTACTCCGTTGAGGCTGAGCTGTTGTGTACGTAGCTTAAAATTCTGTTGTAGGAGAACAATAGTCTTAGTTTAAGTGTCAATGATGTATCTGAATAATTATAGAATGAACCCTACAAATGAATGTATTCAATAATGATGAATGAGGCGATGATGGCAATTACAGTGACAATCATCGAAGAGAAAAGAAAATATACCAGTATTGCTTTATTGAGATAGCAGTAGAGATCAAATGCCTGAGCATATGGGCAAATTGAGTTGAAATCACACTCTTACTGAGGAATATATCAATTCAAAGTATGTTCATATTTTTTCAGGTGAATATGAGTGAGTGAACAATGATCATGTTTTTCATATTATATCATCGATAATCATTATTTATTGAATATAATTGATGATAATTACGTGACTTTAGGAACATTTTGGTATCTATTTCTCGTGGTTTGCCTCCAAGTCAAAGTCACGTGCACGAGGTATTGCTATTTGAAACCACTGAGAGCCAAATTAATCGATTGGTTATCCAGTGGAAGAGAACAATGTATTTTGGAGTTTGGAATAAGGAAATATTTTGGTATTAGATTTATATTGCACGATGAGATATGAAAAGCGGAAATGGGATCAATAGGAAAATAGGGGAATCAATAGGGAAATGTGATGTCATAGTTTTGGTGAGTTTATAGAAGAATTCATGTCGAGTCCGACTGACTATATATATATATATATATATATATATATATATATATATATATATATATATATATATATATAAAATCATATATATATATATATATATATATATATATATATATATATATATATAATATATATATATATATATATATATATATATATATATATATATATATATATATATATACATATATATATATATATATATATATATATATATATATATATATATATATTGAATATGAATATTTATATATTCATGGACAAAAATTATATATCGAATAAAAATCGGACAGAATCAATTGCACATCGATGAAATCAAGATTGTATACATTGTACTCTGTTTATACGAAAATACGGAATACAGAATATATATATACAGAGTTGACATTATTCAGTTCACTCATTTAATCAGAGTCTCCGGGTTTAATTTTTTGAATGTGTATGGTGATTTTCTAAACGATTCCACTCAAAAATATAGTTTGCAGATGAATCGTTCTTCATTCACACCATAATAATTCAAATTGATTCACTGCTATCCATCGACAATATTTATTTTTAATGGTCAACTTCGATTTGGATGGAATCGATTCCAATTCCGAGTTGTTTGGAGAACGTTACTTACGGAATCAATTTGGAATGGCACAAAGTCAAGAACAAATAATTATCGATAAACAATATTATCAGTCAACTTTGAACATCTCGAAAATGTATCCAACGTGGAATCGATAATTGAATGATAATGTTTCAATAACCATTCGACATGCATATGATTATTCCTAATATCAATAATACGTTATCGACATATCGATATGATATTTTCATGATTAATAATGAAGAACCATTTGCATATCATTCGAAAACTTTGATTTTTTTTTCGTCTCATTCAACATAAATCCTGAAATCATTCTCATACGTGAATTAGAAAACAATCTAAAAATTGATATTAAGTTGCTGTTTGTCTTCTACGGCGCGTCGACATCCGGATCATTTTCCGCCGATAAATGAATGAACAGAATGATAAATCCATTCTTAATGACAAATCATCTGCAAACTCATTAGATGGAGAGACAATTTCTATTATTGCGCTCGAATGAGGGTGCAATGTCTATATAATAGAGCTAGCTACATGCTGTGGACTCGACTGCATCGAATGACACGGTGATTTCGCGATCCAAGTAGCATGTGGCTCTACCGTTATGATACTGGGGAAATTCACTTTTCACGATAAATTCACGGCATGCACGCCAACCCAATGCATTTATGGATTGACACAATTGCGTGTGTTCCTAGAGATTATTAATAACAGTGGAAATACTAATTGACAATGCAATATATATATATATATATATATATATATATATATATATATATATATATATATATATATATATAAATATATATTTATACCTATACATAAATATATATACATATATATATATATATATAAATATATATATATATTTATATATACATATATATATATATATATATATATATATATATATATATATATATATATATATATATATATATATATATATTCATATATATGAATATATATATATATATATATATATATATATATATATATATATATAAATATATATATTTAAATATATTCATATATATATGTATATATATATATATATATATATATATATATATATATATATATATATATATATATATATATATATATATATATATATATATATATATATATATATATATTGACACAATTGCGTGTGTTCCTAGAGATTATTAATAACAGTGGAAATACTAATTGACAATGCAATATATATATATATATATATATATATATATATATATATATATATATATATATATATATATAAATATATATATATATATATATATATATATATATATATATTTATATATATATATATATATATATATATATATATATATATATATATATATATATAAATATATATATATATATTTATATAGTATACATATACATATATATATATATATATATGAATATATTTGAAAATGTGAAAAATTATGGACATTTGATGGTGAAATCTGATGTGACATTTGAATTCTCCAGGATTTCATGTATCTTGATGATTCAGGATGATAACTGAATATTGTTTCCTGATGTCAGAATTACGTATTTTCCATGAAAATGAAATAAGCAGTTCGCTCATAATTTTCATGGGTGGGTTAGATCATAAGCTGCGAAAATATCTTCAATGTTTTGACCATTGGTTCTCCTAATAGAAAAAGTACATGCAATTTTTCATTCACTTCCAATCCACATGAAACGGATGATATATTCTACGGATTTGATAATATTGCAGCCGAAAATTCTCTAAAACATTTCAAATCAGTTCAAAATAATCCTGAATTCTCTTAAATGTCATGGAATACTCAAAGCTCCTGAAATCTGCTGTCTCGATGAGAACATGTGCTTTAGAAAGACATATTCTTCATTGATAACGACTTTGACGGCTCATAATAATAGGCAGGAAAATCATCTCGTCTTCTGACGATGGTATTTGCGATTTCAAGCACAACTATAGCCATATCTATTTTGAAATAGATTCAATACGTTCTCGCGCAGTTATGTGCGTTTTCAAATTGAGCAAAGAAGCTGATAAATTGATTTCAGTTGTTGATCACCATGTTGAAATGATTATCATGAAGGTATTCCATGCATAATCAGTTTTCTAATAATCGATGACTGGAAAAGATATTACGTTCAGTAGAAAGAATCGGAATTGTGTTCATTTCCAAAGTGGATAATTCAATCAATCGATTAAAATGAAGGCTTATCCAGGAGGATATATATATATATATATATATATATATATATATACTTCCAGTTCATACTTATGAACATGAAATAATGTAGAGTGCACACTATATCAGATACTATAGTTTGGTGGAGGTGCCATGAAACATCTTTTCAAGATACATTTTCAAAATTTCATGAAATATTGAAAAAATTAGTTTTGTTTCAAAAATCGCTGCTTCATCATGAAGTAATCAAATACATTCATTTCTCACTTGTGTTTCTAAATGGTACTTGAACTTGCAAGGGAAATTTTCATGAATTCTTATTGTTTTTGCTTCAAACGGTTCAGGACATTCCAAAACTGATGAAACGTCATGGACGTATGGACTGGATAAGGTTTCATTTTCTCTTCTCTCTTCTCCAAGTGTAACTGTCTCGCAAGAAAAAGTTCGTGAAGGTGACGGGTTTTCTCATTGATATTTTATATCATATCTTGTGTAATCTGAAGCGTGCTGAGTCATTGATCATTACTCAATCTCATTGTTCATACAGTTCAATCATTATCGTACAGTAGTTATATTGGCTACAATATTCATCGAGAGCTATTAATATACGTACGTTATTCTTTTGAGTTTGATTTCAGCATAATATGCGTCCCATTATAATATATAATTGGCAGAAAACGAAATGTTTTTCCCTTTAGTCTTTCAATTTTCAATTTCGAAATTGCGTTGTTCACTGAATAAACTCCTGTATTATGATTGTTGTATAATAAC
>OZ023326.1:52496064-52501064 GCA_964007535.1 Brachyptera risi
CCACAACAGATGCTTTTTGCCAATGCCCATACATTTGATGGTTGAATAGAAAGTTGTACAAGATTTACGATGAACTAAAGTTACTCAAAAAACAAAACTCACCACAATGACGTGAAACTTCGGTGTAAATAGACACTCACCGTTGACCAAAAAACTATCCCTTTCTCTATCCACCCCAAAACCACCACAACACAATTCTCAGCATGTGTAATGCATAAATTGCTGTACTGCTCACCATATACTGTGTTTTGTGGGAGAGTGAGTTGTAGTGCCTGTTTGTCCACTCTACACACATACATAGATACGTATACACAAACGCAAGCGAGCAAGGGCAAAACTATGGACGGTACTACAGTTCAGTTAGGAAGGTCCCATAACTTTCCGCTAGACGGTTTTATTCTTTGCTGCATGGGTGGTTGAGGAAGCTGGTAGCAAGTTTATTATCCCTCTCCCCCTTCCCCTTCCACCATATTCCCTCATCAAAACCCTCACGACGACCGACAAGCTCTTTCATTCGGCCTGCTTTCACTTGTATTGTCTCATTCACTTGTTGTCACACTTACATCAATAACTATTACTACTTTGCTGTCTCTCTTGACGCTTTCATCTAATTGATACTGGTGATGAGAGATCAACGGAAATTGTCGGAAATAATCAACACAAATTAGATTCGACTTATTTGGATCATTGATCACCAATTTTTTCGGGTATAGAGCAATTTATGTTTTTCAAATATTGTATAGGCTGTGTCGATAAGGCCTCACTTTTCCGTTAATGGCCCTCCAGCACACAGGCCTGAATTGTCGAAGACATTTTGAAGGAGGTGGCCGATCGGAAAAAAATAATTGACTACCGGTATGTAAAAAAAACGTACATATAAAATTATGCGGGCGGTCGAATACATTTTGGAGCATCGAGGCTGTCAAATGATATATCAAAAATTGCTCGATAGTAAAATAACGAGAACTACAGCACAAGAAACTGTATGATGAGTGATGTAGTGCTAATTCATATAAAAATAGGCGATAATGGAATGCTGAACTCACGTTTATTTTTCTACCTGTTGCTCATTCTAAATCGTTTCCTGATCTAATTGGGTGTTACCTGTTGAAGTACTTGAAAACTGATCTACGGTGCCGATGGAGCGGATTGATGTGAAAAAATTACATCATATTTCATTTTTTCGAAAAGGCTGATCCGATTTATGTTTACATCTTACCTTAATAACCATAATTATTGTGCTTAATTACGTAACATTTCTGAATTTCTAATTCAGTAAGAAGAATATTCTCCAACATTTTCCTCTCTGACGAACCTTAAGTGGGTACTCCATGATTTTGAAACGGTGCTTCTCAGAATACGTTGAACTCATTACTACTCGAGACTATACAGTATCGAGTGAGATGGAAACATATTTTGCTTGCCAAGTTTCATAGAAATGTGTCCTTCCGTTTCACTTATAGAACGCGTAACAAAAATCAAAACTAATAACAACACAAAATAAGCATGATTGTTCGTTTCTTCAAGTGCGGTAAAATTTAGTCTTTGGTTATGGTTATTCAAAAAAGCATAATATAGGCCCTACTTCTCGCCACGCCGCAATTTTTTGGAACATTTGTTCAATAATATAATATTCATCATGTTCGTTATCTAGTGGAATATATACACATATATATATATATAATATATATATATATATATATATATATATATATATTCATATATATATATTATATATATATAATATATATATATATATATATATATATACGTATATATATATATATATATATATATATATATTATATATATATATATATATAATATATATATATATATTATATTATATATAACATCATATTATGTATATCTATATAATACACTTGACGATTTTCCTTACTTTCAAGAACGCTGCAATAGTTTTATTGAAGGATTATCTCATACAAATATCCATGCATTTCATCAATAGGATGGTAGATGTAATAGAATTTTTTTTTTGAGGAGATGGATCATCTTGAAAGCAAATTGCCAATCTTCCAACTTGACCTCAAGTTTATTTCAATTTTACCTACTTTTTATGAAATAATTTCAAAAACTAAGAGATGAATGTATGGAGTTCGCAGAAATGCTCTTGTTTTCCAATATATGTGAAATAAAAATGTTCTCTGTAAAAAAGAATTATAATCTCTATGAAATTTTAATTGTGAATTGTATACATGGGAATTTATGAAAGAATATTTATTCTAGTTCAAGTGCAGTGTGTGGAGAAAATATGCATTCCGAGCCACAAGACAGAAATCTATAATTTCATGTCACATATCAAACGTATATTTCGAACATTTTTTCATAACTACCAGAATTCCTCAGATTTTTTTTTTAAAATACTAACATTTAGAAACTTGATTCTGAATGCAGATCACCTTAAATTTGCTGGTGACATTATTATTCACAGAAAGTTTGGCATGAGCTTATGAGTTTTTAAGCCTATAATTACGTACAGAGTCGTTACAGAGTGTATTACAGATGTAATACAGAGTCGTTAGGGGCTTGCAAAGCGAGGGCCTGCCCGGGACGCCAAGCTTCAGGGGCTCCACACGCACCGCATTGGCTGACGACCCTTCGTCATAAGTCTAGATTTAACCATTATTCACCTTCTCTGTATTATGAAGATCATGGTATGGAAAATGTCCTCTTTCATATAATCCTAATTTTTGGCCGATAGATAGGCCTGGTTGAGCTTTTCAATTCATTTCACTTTTCGATTTCCGAACGCCATATTCAACCAGATCAGCCTCCTCACCATAACAAACCGGAGGATCCATTGTCCAAGAATTTCGTGTAGTTCCTAGAACGCATAGAATTTGTTTTCATAAGAATGAAATGCCAGCAATTTTACTGCGGAGTCCTTGCCCCCCTGCCGTCCCTTCACTATGCGCAATTGCATAGTGGCGCAAAACGAGTCTTTCTCGTTAGCCGAAGCATAGAGCTGATGTGACAAGAAATGACCGTGAACGTAGAAATTATTGCTGTTTCAGAAACTGAAAATATGTCTCAACCTTAGAACGCACCCACGAATTAGAGAATTCTTCAATCAATGGATTATAGATTGTTCTATTATTATTGTGGAATGTTCATACTAACTAGGAAAACGCCATATATGCGTTGTTAGACGAGCTTGATTGTAATAGTATGTCGATGTTTTTGCCAAACTTTTGCATACATTCGACAATTGGGTGACACTCAAGTTATAAATGGGTAAAAACTGCTTCGCGTGGTACCAATTTAGCACATTTTATGTTTTTTCTTCAAAATGACTGACCCGATCAAGCTGAGAATTTCCAGAAATGTGTATCAAGATGTAATTCAATTTCACACACAATTTCATTTTTTTCGAAAATGAAAATATTTTTATTCTTTTCCCGCCGTGTTATTCTAATGAGTATTTTCGAAATTTCGAAAATTCATAAGGAAAAAGTTATCACCCGATAATGCCACCAAACTATACAGATCTAAGTTAGATGAGGAATCATGATGAAAAAAAGTTTGAAGTTGATAGCTGTAGCCGTTTGACCTGTGGAGAACCGAAAAAAAAAACATAAAAAAAAAAAAAAAAAAAAAAACCTAATATCGAACACCAATTTTTTAAGTGTGTCAAATCGAATCCTTGCTAAAGCTCGTCTGATTGAAACCCGAGACATTTTCAAATATTAGCTTGAAATACTGAATTATGATTTGGAGAGAGTCCATTGACGAAAATATTTCTTGGACCATTTGATAACAGCATACGGTATAATATCTTTATAAAAGACCGTAAAATAACTCTTTTTCTTCACTTAAAAGAATGACAGTAAAAGCCTACTCTCTTTACTCCAATAAAAAACACTTTTTCAAATATCGTCAGGGTGAAACATGTCTAGAAACAGTAGACGTTATTTTTTAAGGATTGCTATATAAGTTTAATATCGTCTTTTGTATTCTATCGCCCTCACTTTGGATAAAGCTTTTATACTCATTCATCTCGGCCTTATATCGAAGATCCAAGAAGATTCACATAGATCCTATAGCATCTCTTCCTCTTGATCCCGGTCAAGGATCTGGTCATAATATAAGACTTACCCACGGAGTTATTAGTTTTTCATTTATATCTTTCACCCCATTACATCAATGTAATGCTTATGTGTTTGGGATTTTTCTCCTCTATAGAGAAGATATATTATATAAGGTTTGGAAACTACAGAGTCCTACGGATAGCATATATACTTTAATTTTTACAGAGATTATATGTATTATATAGAAGCCCATATGAGAAACGTTCTTACAGAAGAAAAATACCTTATGAAGAAAAAAACAAATCCAACTGCTGTGTGGTTCTAACTGACATTATGTTTCTTCACGCCGTGAAGGGGTAATGAATATTTCGAACATAGTTCTGTTTGCAAGAATTAAGAAGTATGAATGGAGAAGTATTACCATGATCTCGATCATCGATTGTTCCATGAATTATTGTTGTTGAACAATATGGACCTATATTTATATTTATATTCATTAGGGATCGTTTTTTTTCAGACAAAATCTGTATTCATAATACATATTAAACATGTAAGCGTTTATGGAGAATTTATGAATCGAATATATACATATATATATAAATAATATATATATATATTATATATATAATATATATGTATATATATATATATATATACGTATATATATGAATCCATTATAGTTTCAGGGTTATAATCGTATAAATTGAGTACAAAGAAGAGATGTTAGATACTTTTTTACTTTAAAAAAAAAAAAGTATCCAACATCTATACTTTGTACTCAATTTAACACGAGTAGACCCTAAAACTATAATGGATTCATCAATCATAATTCGTGAAAGTTTCAAACAAAATACTTATATATATATATATATAATATATATAAATATATATATATATATTATATATATATATATATATATATATATATATATATATATATATATATATATA
>OZ023326.1:52506064-52518564 GCA_964007535.1 Brachyptera risi
CCAAACGTTCAATCGGTATAGTCACTAGACCAGGACAAGACTAAATAAGGGTTTCCAGTTTCGATTTTTTCTTGTCGTCCGATACAATTTTCCAAACTATCCAATCACAAGCCAGTATTCACCTAAACAACATGGCGGTTCACGACACCGTTTCGGTACCGATTCGGTGTCGTGATTATTGATTCAACTTAAACTTTCGTCGGCCGAAATTATGATTTCACCGGAAGTTACACCCATATTCTTCACATTCGAAGAAGCCTGTGAGTTTAAAGGTAATGAAGGCTATAGGCCTGACTATGACGTTACGAAAACGTTAAGGTGCAGCGAAGTGGAAACAGGCATCACAAAAATCGTACCGATATCGTGTCGGACGACAAGAAGAAATCGGAACTTGAAAACCTGCTTCAGATTATCATCTACACTCCACATGGCAATCAACTGGATCTTCCGACCGTCAGCGAAATCTCAAGATGTCCAAGTTCAAACTGAAACTGTACCATGATTTATCTTGAATACTCAACATTGAGCATCTTATACATCTGAAGTTAGCTCAGCAACTTCAAGTCAACATGCGTACGGTCAGGTTATTTTGTTTTGTCAGTCTGCATTTCTTCATTTTCTGAGACTTGGCATCAAGATCTTCCAAGCTCAAGTGATACGTTTGATATTATAGCTATGAACTCAAAAACCTTCTGAAGACTAGCATTCTAGGAGCTTGGTATCATTTCACGTCCGTGTGTCTATATAATCATATATATATATATATATATATATATATATATATATATATATATATATATATATATATATATATATATATATATATATATATATATATATACAAGTTATATTAAAAAAAGTTACCAAAAATGATGCAAAAAAAATAACTCTTTAATGACTGCACTCACCACCGCTACAATACCAGCGGTGTAGCTGACATTGCCCACGAATGCTGCCGGTTGGAGCTATAGTTTCTGAAGAAGATCACAACCCTGAAACTAAATTTTATTGAATGGAGATGATATTTATTTTCCTGAAAATCTCTGAATTTCAGAAATTGAAATTATTTTTCCTAACGTTCCGAGTCCAATGTTGCATGGCGTAGGCATTACCAATTATGCATGTATGGAAACATAAACTGAATCGAATGATGTCTATGTCACGACTCAGAAAAAGTGCCGGGTTCTGGAATTCAAATTATCAATTTAGATTCTGAAAATTGAGAATATGATTTATAGTTGACTCTCAAATTGAGGAAATGAATATCGTCATTGTTGATGGTTGGATTGTTTGGCATTGTTTGAATATGAGGAGCTCCATACCTATAATGTTGAACTTGCTCCCATTAATGTACTTTTCCCAAAATATCTGTGGAATTGACATCACTATTTGTTGTGTCTATTTGGAAGTCTTGATACACATTTGAAATTACATTTCTTTTCATTCGAGTGCCCCAATTTTTTCGAATTCAATTCAGAATTTACACTTTTTTTCTGGTAAAAAAAATACATTTGTCACGTTTCTACATTTTTCATATTGTCCATTTTCAAAGATATCCTCAGAAATCTGACTTGAAAATTGGGGATGGGGACCCCCCTATCCCCTATTGGGGATAGGGAAAATTAGGACATACCCATAAAAAAATCACGATACCAAGTACAATAGCTTCTAGAAAAAAGTTACATTTGCGAACAATTTCATAAAGCTAAATGAATAGTTGACCAGAACAGAGCATTAAAATCAGACGGTTGAACTGACATATACAACGTTCGGAGTGCAATAAAAAAAAGTTCAAGTTGGGAAAAAAAAGATTTCATCCATTTTTCAAATTGACAAAAATCAATTTCGATGAAAAAATGTAGCCAAAAATGAGTTTTGGGGGATTTGAAAAGTGCGCAGAATAGTTTGCATTGTTGCACTGTTATTTTTTCAATGTTCAGGGAATTGAATGACCAAATATACCTTCAGAATAGTAAGAAGATATGTATGAAGTATTTAATTACAGACTAAAAAAGAGGGGGAAAAATTTGCTTCTCATTTCCCCTTAAATCGTTCATAAAAGAATTCAACCGTCAGAGAGAATTCAACCGCCAGCAGAGATCTGATACCTCGAGTTGACCGAAATGGAAATTGCAAGCATTTAGATGCTCCATTTTATCTAAAAATCTCTTCATATTGAAGAGTATAACATTCAAACTACGGACATGAATTCTCACTTAGTTGGAAATATTGGCATGCTCATCTGTTCTCGTTGACTCGAAATGATTTCATTCCATGTTCTAAAGCTCTCATTTGATTTATAATTTCAATGTATAATTGACCCGGTGAATACATGTACACCATGTCTCCTACCAATATCGTGACTGAATCCATAAATGAACACACAAACAAACAACCAGCCCAGCATAGTGTGAAAGTTACAACAAAATGCAAAACTGAATTGAAATATGACCAGCAAAGTGTAGTATGAAAAGTTACAAATGGGAAATTCATAATCAATATCAATGTTAATTTTCCTTGGACTTCTTTCTAATATTGATGTACTTTTTTTTTCATAAGTATTCTAGTATGTAGAAAGCTACAACTAACAGCGTATAGAGCGTCTCTGGAACTTTCACTGCTGATTAGATGAAGAAATTATAGAAGAAATGAATGATGAATGATACCGATTGTTCTAGAATTGTTTAGAGCGTTATTGATAGGAATTTGCAAGACTAACGATGAAAATAGTTTGTTGAATATATATAACCACAGCATGCAGCACCTTTTTATTGACTTTTTTTATTCCTTTGGCATAATATTATCGAAATGATTTCGAAGTTTTCCCAGAGTTTGATGAATATCCACAATAAATCAATATAATGATTGATTTTCCTCCACATAGAGAGAGGAAAATATCTCCCAATTATGAACGGAACTCAAGAACGAATATGTGAGATATACTTACTATTTTCTCTTGAAGAAATTTCAACACAAGAAGATGAAAGAAGAACAAAGTCAGGACAAATGGAAATAACTAGTCAAACGCGAAATATGCGTTGTAAGATGAGCGAGATATCTGAATAAGGTATAAAAGTCCTTGAAGTAGTTCTACCCTTGCTACTTTATCGACTCTGGTATTCTACACACCTTGATATCTTAATAAGCTATAAAAGTCGTTAAAGTAGTTCTACTCTTGCCACTTCATTGACTCTGGTATTCTACACACCTTGACGCATATAAAAAATACTTCATTGTTGGTCAACTCTTGAATCTAGAAAGCAGTGAATCTCGACAACTTGATTCTGTCACAATTTGTATGATATATTTTATGAATATTATCAGTTATTTTTTTTTTCTTCAAAACGACTGATCAGAATTGCTTAAAAAATCATAAATGTATAAAATCCATGTATACACATTTAGAGATAATTTCATTCCATTTGAAGAGATTTTATTTTTCAACATTTTCTGCCCAGCCAAATCTTATGGGGTTTTTAGAAATTTTGAGATGATGATTCTCAAAATCGGTCTGACCGATTCATTCCAAAAACTATACAGTTCTGAGTTGGATGAGTTTGCGTCTACAAAAAAAGTTTCGTGTTGATCAGTCAACCCTTGCGACCTGTGGAGTGCTTAAAAAAAAACACTCGGACAAAGCCCTATAAGAGTGGGTTGGAGACTTAGCTACGCTCATCAACTATTGAATATTCGTATTCTCTCTCAATTTCCCATAATTTTCCTCAAAGAATTGTTGTATTCATCGTTATTTGACTGAAAGAAGAACGATATTTCACGTCTATTTCTGTAATACTTGTTTTCAATTCAATCCTGATTCGCTTCATTGTTGTGAACTTCCATATATGATATATATATATATATATATATATATATATATATATATATATATATATATATATCCTCACATTGTAATTACTAATTTGTAGCAAGCACTGGACATTGTGTAGTCTTTTGTCCTGCTAAACGAGGCACATCCGTTCACGGACCATTTCCGATGCGATCGTACCGACTCGTACGAGCCGTGAGCACACTGAGCATTAAACATTGAGCATCGAGCATTGAGCATCAAATCAGTTGTGGGTAGACCGGTTGACCGGTTGACCGGAAATGCTGAATACTTTCACCGCGACCGCACTGAGATTGAATGTTGATTGTTCCATGTTTTCCATCCCTCTTCCTCTCAATCGTCCCTACCTCCCCTCAGAAGTCGGAAATGAGTTTCATTTTTACCATCCTGGTTCGGTTATATCTGTTGTCATGAGTATATATATGGGATACCCGAAGGAAGATAATAAAGCACCAGACCAATTGAAATGAATACATATTACCGAAAGTGAGTTGTATATCTGATACAACGGTTGGGCACATATGTATATATTCTACTGAGAGGATGCATTTCTGATGCAAATGTTGAATATAGTTGGCTGAGCGAAGCTAAGACTCAATCTTACCGCATACTCTTTAAGTACGGACTTTTTCTCGCGCTGCACTGATCAAGTAAAAGAGATTCTCTCGATAAAACTTGGTTTTTACATATCATTATCTAATTTGATACTGAATAGTTTCGAGGGACAATCGGTTGAACAACTTTTGAGAGTAATGATTTCGTGATTCTGTAAAAAAAAGAATAGCCTGGAGGGAAATTATGAAGAACATAATCTCTCCGAATATATTTCAATCTTCACGGAGTTCAAGTACACGAGCTATACACATTATTCCAGTTTCACTTGAATGAAACGATTGAAAATGAAGATGAAAATGATCTCTTTTTCCTTATACTTTAATTAAAGCTACTAAGAAAACTATTCAAACCATTTAAGACATTTTAGACATTCTTACAAGTGAACCGATTCAATCATGAAAAGATTGGAATTATTCATAACTGAATAAGGATTGCAGTGAGTCCAATAGCTTCAAAATGAAGATGTAAATATAGTTCTACATAATACCACCCATAAAATCTTGGTCATAATTCAACGTATATGATGCGTTCCTGTAGTAGGTATCCTAACTCTATCATAACATATATTTTGCACAAAACTGAATTTATTCTCTACACTTTCACCTCTATCTCATATTATGATGTATATACTTTCAGAATGATATGGAAAATTCACTTTTTGATGCGAAGAAATTATATGTCTGCCTACTCCACTTTCTCATGAAAATAACGATGTGACTCGAACATTTGATACTCGAAACCCAAAGTCCCAAACTATATTGAGTCGACTTGAAAATGTAGAAACTACTGACCTAATAACAGTTGAATCACATAGTTATCCACTATTCAACTTCTGTACCCAAATCACTGAGACGTTTGGTGATTTCAATCGAATCGATTCCGAATCTAAAGATCACTATATAGCCATTTTCAACCATCTGTTCCAAAACGAACCGTGCGAAACTAGAACAATTCCGCACAATCTTATTGATACACATGTTGCATTTATTATTTTGTGACAACAAATCAATATATAAAAGCAGTGTATAAGTACAATACTGAGGTTTTCACAGGAGTATACCAACACGTAACGTTATTCTACCTCATATTATCAAAATTATTATTTCAAACGATAAATGCATTTCTTTGAATAAGCTCCAATAATATTCCGTTGAGAATTGTACTTGGTTCATCTATCAAGTTTTCGTTGATGTAAATAAATCACAGAGAAATGTGAAATGATATATTATGTAATTTAATCCATGATTTAAAGTTACTTCTTCCATTCTTTCTCCATACCAGTTAAGTCTGTTTTCATTCACAGTATTTAGGATTAAACTTGTTTTCTGTTTGTCCTATGAATTTAATTTGCCTCCAAGCTTCTTTTAAATCTTATTCTGACTGTATTTTTGTTGGGGCTTATCATCATAGGTTCCTCTAACTCTGTATCAGTATTTAATCTTAATTGTGTTTATTCGTGTTAATTAAATTTTCTTCTCGCATTGGTTATACGGTTGGTATCCTTGTAATGGGAAGAAGCAATTATCTAACATTGTTTAAGATTTCATAAATACGGACCTCTTGAGATTTTCACCATTTTATAGCCATGCAAATGTAGAGCAGACTAATTATTTTATTAAATGATGAATTCTCTCATTTGCATAGAATATGGAGTTGAATTCTGTTTATTTTGAGGATTATATTACTTTCACGAATATTCGTATTTATTGTTTGCAAATCTTAAAGAAATTTTGGCAGCATAGCTATGCTTATTTTGTAAAGTATAGCTTATAGCTCAGCTAAATATTTCGGTCAATTCAGAAAATTCTTCAACACTATTGAAAACCAATCAGAATACCTCATACATATAATTTGAAAATGAAGAAAACAAATATTATACATATTATAGGCCTACATATTCGTATGAATAATTTAACAAATTAATTTTCAATATTTGTTCTCATTAGTAGTGAACGTGATATTATATTTCATTTTGTCATCAGATGACCAAACGATTCAGGATCAGAATATTGTTTCTCATATGAAAACACGGAGAAGTTTCTGGATATTATCACTGAGTTTCACTACGTATATATTGACGATAATGACGATTTATTATATCCATCTAATTGTGATGCAAATAATATGTGGAATCATCTTTTCTATCAAGTAGGCCTACTCGATCAATTTCTGAAATCCCAACACATTTCCGTAGAAATTTGGTATTCGCGTCTCCCTAAATTTCATCAATAATCGAAAAAATCACTGAGAACAATAACAAAGAGCATACCGGACTTGGATTTTAACTGAATAGGATTCACACACCACCTGTCGTTCTACTTCCTATTTGGTAACCTGATCTACTTACGTGCGTGCCACCCTATTTCACGTGTACAAATGAGGGGGGCACGTTGGACGACCACCCTCTTTTTCACCCCCACCTACCACTTTTCGGACGCCTCTAGATACCCCATCCACCCCCGCCTCGCCCCTACCCCTGTGCCACAGGACCACAACACACGCAATATGCCGTGATCATTTTCCTCAACAGTTACTATATTGAATATTGCATACATGCATAATTTAATGCCAGTTCGTTTATGACATTCATAACATATATGCACGGCCGTTATAAGGCACAGGACCACGAGCCCTGGGTCTGGGACTCGGGTGACAAATGTTTTAGAGGTGCCAAAATTTCACCAGCCCATCAAAATTAAAATGAACTTTATTATTTAGAGTTCAATTATTCAGAAAAAATTGTATTTATTATACATCTATTAAATCATATGATATATGTGAAATGATATGATATCATTCATGATGTTGAATCATCACTGAAGAGAGTATATTCAATATTTCAATGGATATATCAAGAATATTTAAGAAATATTTCAATATTCAATATTCCTCTCAGAGAAATAGTGACAAAATTGTGTGATATTGGCTCGATTCGGGAAGGTGATACACTGATACTGTCTAGAAATAAGAATATTATGATAATAAGAAGAATATTGAGAAATACATCGCATGTAGCAAGTCATAGTAATTATTTGATCAATCAATATTATATGCTTCATATTAACTCGACTGTGTGAACATTTTCAAAGAACGAATGTTATATTGTCTAAGAGATTATCGTGGATAAGAGTTCAGTTGATACGTGGGAAACCATTTAAACACAAACAACTTGAATGATTGAAAAATTGCTCACAAATTCAGTAAAATACCACATTGCACTTTATTCGATCTATAATAACAGTGTCACATTCGTACTTTCATAATAGATTTGTTATAATAGCCATGATATGAGATTGCCCTCAAGGTGCCCCGTTCAAACGATCCTACCTTTCATCTATAGCCTCAATAACTTGGGGAACAATGATTTTGTAGGCCTATCAAGCTTCGATGTTTTCAAATATATATATATATATATATATATATATATATATATATATATATATATATATATATATATATATATATATATATATATATATATATATATATATTATATATATATATATATATATATATATATATATATATATATATTCATATATGCTCTATATATATGTATATATATATATATATATATATATATATATATATATATATATATATATATATATATATATATATATATATATATATATATATATATATCAAACATGGTTACACAAATATAAAAACGAATCATAAATACAAAGAAATATATTTATCTGGATATCATGATGATCATAATTATATGCAATGCGTTCTGCGTTTTTGCAACGTGCTGTCGTCAACCTGGATGTGACAGTGTGTTATTCACTCTCATACTCGATCGCTATTGTGACTATATGCAAATACATCACGCAAAATACTTATGTGTGTTGCATGTGTAGGTGTGGGGGTTCATTGCGTGTATCTGAGCAGCTTATTACGTGTGTGTGTATGTGTGTGTATGTGTGTGTGTATGTGTGTGTGTGTGTGTGAGTGTGTGCATAAAATAAAGCATGAAGGATAACTTGCAGGAGATGACTGATAGCGAATAATACAACTCTAGCCAAATATTCCGCGATAGTTACTTGATTTTAATAATAACCCTTCATTTACGCTCTTGCTCGATCGATCGTGCAGCGATAATTCGAAACAGACACGCGTTGTTGATAAGTCACAGTAGAAAACAGACGATCGAATTTAATTTTTTTTCTAGTGAATTATTGCGGCTTGAGTGTTCACATGTGGAATATGAAATATGTAGTTTTCGCATTACTTTGAAAGATTGAGAATGTGTTATCGTCAGTAGTGGCCTAATCATGATTATTATTATGATTGAAAAAATAATATTTCAACATCCATCGCTTGATATTCCATTCCTTTCATTCATTTTTCCATGTATCCTTCATTCAGTTACAAATTTACTTCGAATGAAATTGCTCATCATTAAATCGTCAATATTATTGTATGAGTATCATTCAATTTGATCAGTTGTATCATTGTATTCGTATTATTCAGTCATTTACAGTGGGTATACCTTGAACTGAAATTACCTATGATGATCTACCTTTCGGATCACATCTTCAAACCGATCTATCATTGAGTGATTTATACTGAACCATTTTGAGAGAGAAAAGCATGAGAAAAACAATAGGGTCGACAACAGAATCGAAATATTCTGAACTTTTTCTGTATATGATCCAGAGAATTGATCTCTGTACTCGTAGTTTTATTCAATGACTTGAGCATCAGCATTCAATTGACGTAACCGTCACGTTAGTCTCGTAACAGCACAAAGCAATGTCTAGTTTGAAAGTTAAAATTTCCAAGCAATATTGTACTAAGAAAACGCAGCATTTGCGTTGTGAGATGAGTGAAACGTTTTAATGGAAATCTATTATTCAGCTTGAAACTGATGAAACTGAACTTTGAAGCTTGATTTTATATATATAATTCATAGTCACTAACTGCCATCTTTATACAGCCCAATCTGTTGATCACCCCTGATGAACTTGAAACTCAATCATTCACATTGATTTAATATAATATCTTGGATTGAAGCTAACGATACCCATAATTCAATATCGTATGGATTTTCAAGAACGCCATATCACCTATATTTCACTCAAAACAAATACAATTCCTATTTAGGTATAACACAAATGTCTAGTACAATTTGTGACCCAATTTGCTCTCTGTCTGAAATGTACGTAACATAGAGAAAAATCCATGAAAAAACATGACTTTCTCCAGGAGGATAGATAATTGAAAATGAAATCTTTGCCACGCTCAATTTATACAAGCATTCATAAGTAGTTTCACTGTACGTTATAGGTCATAAGTCTCTTTGGTCAATATTAAACAGTACCATAAAGAAAATTGGTTGAATTATGCAAGGTTATCGATACTGTATATCTTTGAACTTATATAGGCTTATACCAGAAGTATTGAATATCAAATAGCTATAGAGATTCGTTAATTTTTTCATCACATATTCATCATTGAAAATTTATGACAAGAACATTCATCTGTTGAGATTTACTGCGTGCCCATAACCTCATGAGACCTCATAAAATATTTCCAAGTTGAAAGTTTTACGCATTTATATCAAACCTTGAGCTCCACATTACATTTATATATTCATTATGTACCAGTGGATTGATTTTCCGAGATTGAATGAACGGTGATGAACACATATTAATCGATTTTTGGATCCATCAAACAAGTTCTCATCGTAAAAATGTGTCCATAAATCATAATGTGTATTATGATGATAGCTTTCTGGATTTCATTCGGAAAGTTGTGTTGGCATATATATATATATATATATATATATATATATATATATATATATATATATATATATATATATATATATATATATATATATATATAAATATATATATATATATATATATATATATATATATATATATATATATATATATATAAATATATATATAAATATATATATATATATTTAAATATATATATATATATATATATATATATATATATATATATATATATATATGAATATATATTTATTTATATATATATATATATATATATATATATATATATATATATATATATATATATATATATATATATATATATAAATATATATACATATATATATATATATATATATATATATATATATATATATATATATATATATATATATATATGGATGAAAAGAATATTTATATATATATATATATATATATATATATATGGTAATATAATTTCTACGGTTGTGCCACGTCTTGTAGATGACGGAGATCGACGTTTCGAAGGAATTTCATCCTTCATCTTCAGGTGTCTTGTCGGGACGAACATCAGCAATCGAATGACTGGGGCTGTCTCGATGCGTCGTTATGAGTCTAATCCGTGATCGAAGCCGGTCCAATGGCTGCTTCTCGTCAAGTTTCTCATGTCTGATTGGGGCGGTCGAAAATTGAGTGTTCTGATTGGTCGACACAGTTCAGTGTGCTCAAGTCGGTCTCTGGAGATGGTGTTTCCACTTGGCAGTCTGGCTTCGAGTAGTGGGGCGCCGAGCCGTTGGCGATGCGGAAGGTGGGCGTGCAGTTGCCGGCAGCTCAGTCGACGTGGCTCCCGTAGTCTGAGCGGTCACCCATCCAACTTGTGGCCCGAGAGAATGTTGCTTAACCATAAGCTGTGAACGAGTGACTGGAGGCGACGTGCTACTCGGGTCCGGTTCACGGCGTCTTTCGCTAGGGATCTGGACAACCTTGTTGGTTGGATCTTCCATACTTCCTTTCGACTTTGTTCCAGGCTGTGCTATCTTGTCCAGTATTGGCTTCCATGTATGTGGTAATCGCCGAGCATCATCCCTCTTGTTCAGATTCTGAGGATGTCGTTCAATCTCGAGTGCTTCCCGGATTATTCTAGCATACAGGTGGGGAACGGATGCCAACGACTTCATTCCATCAAAGTTTATTGTATGTCCCTTTGTGGAGGAGTGTTGTGCCAAGGCAGAGTTCTTCTCGTTTTTAGCGACGTAGTTTTTGTGCTCTTGCAGTCGTGCTGACATCTTTCTGCCCGTCTGCCCTATGTATGTTGCAGCACAGTCCTCACAAGGTATCTCGTACACCCCTTGATCCTCCAAATGTATCTTGTCTTTCGGACTTCTAAGTAGCTCCCCGATCTTTTTGTCTGTTAAGAATACTGTTTTGATGTTTTCTGCTGCCAGAATTTTGCTGAGAAGGTCTGTGGTTCCTTTGATAAATGGAAGGTAAGCGAACGCTCGAGGTTCCTCTTTCTCCGTTGTTTCTACGCGAGGTTTCAGATTCCATGCTTTTTGGATGAGGCGATTTGGGAAACCATTCTGTTCCAAAGCCTTGTGGAGGGTTCTGTATTCAGTATTAATGTTGTCCATGTCAGCTATTCTGCGTGACCGTGCGGCTAGAGTATTGGCTACTGACCTTATCTGTGCTGGATGATGGTGTGAAGCTGCATTGAGGTAACGATTGGTGTGCGTGTCTTTTCTGTATACTGTATGACCTAAATGTCCGTCTGGTTTCTTAATAACTAAAACGTCGAGGAAGGGTAGTGCGTCACGAAAGACGCCGTGAACCGGACCCGAGTAGCACGTCGCCTCCAGTCACTCGTTCACAGCTTATGGTTAAGCAACATTCTCTCGGGCCACAAGTTGGATGGGTGACCGCTCAGACTACGGGAGCCACGTCGACTGAGCTGCCGGCAACTGCACGCCCACCTTCCGCATCGCCAACGGCTCGGCGCCACACTACTCGAAGCCAGACTGCCAAGTGGAAACACCATCTCCAGAGACCGACTTGAGCACACTGAACTGTGTCGACCAATCAGAACACTCAATTTTCGACCGCCCCAATCAGACATGAAAAACTTGACGAGAAGCAGCCATTGGACCGGTTTCGATCACGGATTAGACTCATAACGACGCATCGAGACAGCCCCAGTCATTCGATTGCTGATGTTCGTCCCGACAAGACACCTGAAGATGAAGGATGAAATTCCTTCGAAACGTCGATCTCCGTCATCTACAAGACGTGGCACAACCGTAGAAATT
>OZ023326.1:52523564-52538564 GCA_964007535.1 Brachyptera risi
CAGTGATTCAAGCAGTGAGATGCATTTCATGAACAAAATATCGTTTCGCATCATCTTACTCTGCTTCCTCAAGTTTTCATTCGTGTCGACGTGAACGGTGAATTCAATGGAACTCGAGTGAATGACAAGAGATATAAAATCCTCTCTGAAGTACAAAACTGTGCCCATGCAAAGATATGAGGAACACCGATGTGATATGATGTTTATTATTTACTTCATTCATACATTTTCTATATATTATACTTTCATTGGTTATACGAGAGATTTTCATCCTGGTGTTGAAATATTTCAACATAAAAAAGTTGTATTCACTTGCAATGAACGCAACTCGAAGCTTGTTCGTAGTGATGAAAGAAAAGTATGTCGAATATGTGTGTGTTTTACGACTAGTATGCACTGACCTTTGATGTACTCAAATCAGAATGATGAATCACATGAATATATAACATCACATTACATTACATATAGCATGAATGAGCATGAATTACAACAGTGTATGTCAATGCTCAAAATTGAGTGTTGAGAATTCGATTATAATTGTTCGAACATTGGAACCTGAATTTCAATATATATATATATATATATATATATATATATATATATATATATATATATATATATATATATATATATATATATATATATACATAGGCCCTATATATACATGTTTTTTGTGTGTGAGTTTGAATATGTATACGTATATGTATATATATATATATATATATATATATATATATATATATATATATATATATATATATATATATATATATGTATATATATATATATTGGATATATACTGAGACGAGTGGCCGAGTGAATAATACACTGATCCGTAACTCAGGAGAGGAAGGTTCGATTTCCGCCATGGTGAACTATCTTGAAAGGGTTTTGTGGCTCCCCTCTGTCGTTCAGGTTGGGCTGGAATAGAAAAAATCCTCCTCACTATCTGAGAACACCTGATAAATGAACCATTCTTCTCATCATCACACCATCTCATGATCATTCAACGACGCCAATAGATGGATTTTGGTCATTACGTCGTTGAACATGAATATTCATGTATATATATATATATATATATATATATATATATATATATATATATATATATATATATATATATATATATATATATATATATATATATATATATATATATATATATATATATATATATATATATTAATATATATATGAATTCATATATATATATATATATATATATATATATATATATATATATATATATATGAATAAATAAATATATATATATATATATATATATATATATATATGAATATATATATATATATATATATATATATATATAAATATGTATATATATATATATATATATATATATATATATATATATATATATATTCATATTGACATGTATATATATATATATATATATATATTTATATTCACATATATATGAATATATATACATATATATATATATATATATATATATATATATATATATATATATATATATATATATCCTCATACCACGTCTTCCAACAAAATAAGAATATTTCCTGATGGATTGAGAATATATACCTGGATAATGAAACTGAATCATCTTCTCGGTTTTCGAGGAATTGGATGATTAGGAGTTCACTCCATCCTGTTGTCATCGTGAACTGGAACTTTGTCATAGGATTTGAAGCATTTGAAATTTGACGACGTACTATTCTCTAAAAATATACTAGTCAAACGCAACATATGCTTTGTAAGATGAGCGAGATATCTGAATAAGGTATAATAGTCGTCAAAGTAGTTCTACCCCTGCTACTTCTTTGACTCTGGTATTCTACACACCTTGATGCATATAAAAAATCCTTCATCGTTGGGCAAATATCAAATCTAGAAAGTAGTGAATCTCGGCAACCTGAATCTTCATTTATTTCCATGATAGTATTTGATGAATAAAAACAGTTATTCAATTATTTTCTTCAAAAGGGCTGGTTAGAATTGCACACAAAATCGTGGTGATGTGTACATGCTTACACATTCACGGAAAATTGCATTTCATTTTTTCTTTCTTTATATTGGATTTTAACAACGCACTGTAATGATCACTAAGATCTATTCATAGAGATAACTAAGATCTATTGGCGTCGGATGAATTATTAATGAGATGATGGGATGATGAGATGAAGGTTTTTTTTATGGGTAGTGGGAAGGATAGTGGGAAGGAAGCGGTCTTGGCCTATATTGTGGGAACCATCCTGGCATTAGACTAGACTACAGAGGGAAATCACAAAAAAAAAACTGTAAAGATGGACGGTGGCGGGGATCGAACCAGGTCCGATATGTCCCTTCACCTCCCGGGTCACATGAAGCAAGTGGGCTAACCACTCAGCTACTATGCCGGTATAATTTCATTTCATTTGGAGAGATTTTATTTTCAAATTTTTCTTGCTCAGCCTAATCTTATGGGGTTTTTGGAAACTTTGAGATGCCATTTCTCAAAATTGGTTCGACCGATTCATCTAAAAAACTATACAGTTCTATATTGGATAAGTTTGCGTGTACATAAAAAGTTTCATGACGATTAGTCAACCCATGCGACCTGTGCAGTGCCCACAAAAACACACACACACACACACAGACAAAGCTCTACAAGAGTGGGATGGAATATTCGCTTACGCTCATCTAACTATAGCCAAACGCAACATAAGCGTTGTAAGATGAGCGAGATATCTGGTATAATAGTCGTTAAAGTAGTTTTACCCTTGCTATTTTATCAACTCTGGTATTCTACACACCTTTATGCATATGAAGAAGACTTCATCGTTGGGCAAATATCGAAATTGGAAAGCAGGAATCTCGGCAACTAATCCCCTAACCCCCCCCCCCCTCCCCCCCTGGATCCTGAATATGCTTCAATTTCTATAATAATATTTGATGATGAAAATGGACAATTTAATTATTTTCTTCAAAACGGCTGGTTCGAATTGCATACAAAATCGTGATAATGTGTACCATGCGTGTATACACATTCACAGGAAATTTCATCTCTTTTCCGCCCAGCCAAATCTTATGGGGTTTTTAGAAACTTTGAGATGATATTTCTCAAAATCGGTCCAACCGATTCATTCCAAAAACTTTATAGTTCTAAGTTGGGTGAGTTTTCGTCTACAAAAAAAAATATCATGTCGATCAGTCAATCCTTGCGACCTGTGCAGTACCCACAAAAAAAAAAAAAAAAACAGACAAAGCCCTATAAGGGTGTGATGGAGAGTTCGCTACGCTCATCTAATCACTCAAGACTACCACCCAAATTATGTGGATGTGAAAAAGTTATAGGTAATGATTGAATGGAGAAAAATAGAAAGATGAAATAAAGGAACAAGAAGAAAATTATTCAAAATGAATGAGAATAATATTTGAATATTTTTTCATTCGGTTCTGTATTCAAAATATGATGTTTCAATTTGCGTTCTACCGCGTTTTTTTTTTATTCACAATAGTTTTCAACGTTAATAGACGAAGAATCATTTTCAATATTTCACGCGTTCTTTCATAAAATAGAAGCAAATTGTGATATTTTGTGATATTTGCACCATGGTTACAAATGTAAGCACGCTGCTCGTTCGATGAAACATTGTATATGTCAGAGTCTATATAATAATACTTAGGCCTACTACTCACAACATCTACAGCATCAATACCACAACTATTTTCTCGCAGTCTTTCTCGAATACGATCAGAATATTTTCAATCCATGATATTCGAATTTCAAGTTCATAATAAGGCTTATCACTCACTGATATGTAATCTCATCTTGTTTCAGGATATGAAGGTGAATTGGGTTTCGTCACCGGGAACGCAATTAAAACAGGACACCAGCAGTAAGTACTGAACAATTTCTATATTTGTGAACAAATTCTTGACAGAAATAATCATTTGGAATTTTTCCAATTGAAGAAATCGTATTGATCAAATTCCAAAAGAGTTATGAAAAAATATATTGAACACGATAACGCTGATATTTACTGAATTTATTTCATCGTTTTTTTATGTGAATATAGATATTCTGAAAAGTCACTGCCAACATGTTTTGAACTGATTTCATTTCAAATTTGTGATGGTTGATCAAAATACTACTGAAAATAAATAGTATGAGAAGTAATTCAAATTGATGAATTCGATACTATGGTCGAGTATTTTAATGAATGATTTATATTGTCTTGAGCTTCATTAAATCATTGAAAAATTATTTTAATCAGGAAATCATTCGAATTATGTATGAACTAGATTAGATCACCGGTATGAAAATCTTGACAGTTTCTAGAATATGTTTTGTAGGAGTATGATGTATATATATATATATATGTATATATATATATATATATATATATATATATATATATATATATATATATATATATATATATATATATATGTATATATATATATATATATATATATATAAATATATATATATATATATATATATATATATATATATATATATATAAATATATATATATATATATATATATATATATATATATATATATATATATATATATATATATATATATATATATTATAGTATTCGGTGAAATGGAACTAATTCCTTCAACATTTAGACAAGAAATTTTGAAAGAATAAACTCGACACGAGAGCAAACCCGAATATATTGATTTATGAATATCTCGGTGAGATTCAAGTGGTTTTCATGGAACATCCTATATCATATTGGATGTTTAACTACTTTTACAAGAGAATAATTCCTCTCATACCCATGAGCAAACAAAACGACAATTTGAAAACAGAAAGAATTATTACAAAAGAAAATAATTTGTCCATTCTTTTATCAACTGTAATCAACTTTGAAACTTTTCATCAAAGTAGAATGTAATTTAGCCCTGATTAGAGAAACCAATACGTGATATATATATATATATATATATATATATATATATATATATATATATATATATTATATATATATATATATATATATATATATATATATATATATATATATATATATATATATATATATATATATATATATCTTTCATATTCCAATAAATGTGATGCTGTGCCCATGTAGGTATATATTATCAATATTTGTATGAGGAATTACATTTTCAAATCAGTACACATTCATTCGATTATTTGAAATAACAAATAACAATATGAGTCGAAGGTATCAATACAATATTCATAATTAATTCACGGATGATAACAAAATACTATCAATACACACATCTCCAAAACTATCAGATCACCAATTTCGAACAATCTGAATACCCTCAAAAATTGTAATACGGATCATCAACCTGAAATTGTCAATCTGAAGAGTCGTCACAATGTAGGCCTGGTGCAAATTATACAGATGTATTCAAACCAGGTCAAAATTTCATATATGGTTCTGCAATACGTCAAAATCTTTTTTTTTAAATATGATGAATATGGTCTACAAACAATATATTCAGTGGATACAATCAGGACCAAATTGAATCAAAAATGGATTAATCATTTGTGACCCTCAAAAATGTTACGCTGTTACCGCCTTGAAATGCGAAAGAAACTTGAAAACCTCATTTCCTTTTCGAATTCGATCAATTTCTTTGAATAAGTTCCATGAATTTCATGCTTTCATCACTGAACCCTGATAACTTCTAATATTATTGTTTTGCTCAAAACGTCCCCACCAACAAATATGTTATACGGGGGTAACTGATATTCTACTATTATTTCCACCTAACCCGCCAAGTCATGAGGAACGCACTGAAACTAGTATATACATTTTTATTGAAGACCATGACATGGTATAAATGATTACTTTTCGACACATGATAATAAATCCAGAAATATTAGAATTGATTCAGAATTAATGAAGTAGAAAAAACACATAATAATAATAAATCACACATGAATGATTGATACAAAAAATGATTCCAGAAGATGATGAGAGAGTAATGAAAAGTAGCCTAATATGAAAAAGTATTAGTATGAACAGAGATATGAAAAAAATATAGGAATAATAAAAAAATGACCAATAACAAATAACTGTACATAAACGTAGGCCTACTCCAAGCATATAAAGTGTAACAAAACATTTGCGGGTAATGAGTAGGATTCATTTGAATTTCAAGAAATATATATCAGATTAGACTATTTTATGTGACCTCAAATGTACTTTCCATATACGATATGTATATGTTTATATATATATATATATATATATATATATATATATATATATATATATATATATATATATATATATATATATATATATATATATATATTTATATATATATATATATATATATATATATATATATATATATATATATACATATATATATATATATATATATATATATATATATATATATATATATATATATATATATATATATATATATATATAACAAATCCTGTAAAAGTCATGCATAATAGGACTATACTTTGATCTTGCCCCATTCAAGTGCACCTGGCTCTTGTGTTCGCTGATTCAACCGGAGGCAGTATCTCTAGCCATATCCCAGGTCTACCTCCCTGTATATCTGACTGGGGAGAGACGCGGCCATCATACGCAAGGGAGCAATTCCCGGAGGGAATGTCTTGTCGTATACATATTATCAACTACTCATAATGTAATGTTCCGTTTTATTAATAACTCTACGTTATGTTATTAGAATATAATACATAGTGAAATGGTTGTCCTCACGTGTAAGTCTGTCTCGGAGAAAATATCAAATGGTTGTAATTGAGTTTTTATAATGATGGGAGATTGAATGTAGCTTTACATCTTACTGAGCTATAGCCAATCGCAGATGATAGAGAAATAATGATCAGTAAGAAACTTTGAAAGTCGATACACGTTGAAAGACGTCCATGTGAAACAAGGTGATAATGGGAAAATAAAAAAAATATGTATATTTGTATAAAAAATGATGTCAGTGCTCATGTAAGGTTCAATTGGTGGATTGCCACATGTTATTTGTGTAAGGGCAAGATTATATGAATTCGACCACATAATCAATTATCATTTCCAAGAAAATTTTCGACTTTTAAAGTCAGAATCAGAAATGTAACAATAATATGCAAATAATATAGTACTTCAACGGAAAGTCGACCGGATTCTTTCTTATGATTTCGGTTCTTAATTTTTGGCGTCAGAAAAAAATATAGAATTTAGTTTCAAAAGTGTTCCATGAATTATTTCAATTAATTGGATAATCTGTTCAGAGATCCAATTCCAATTAGCTGTGATTCGGCATATATTATTCCAATGTGAAATTGTCAATGCAAATTCAGGTGAGCTGAAAAAATACTCGAAGAATGTAGAAAAAACGTAATATTGACTCAATCGATATAGAATAATTGCTATTGGTTTCACTTTTTAATATCTCAATATTATAATAGTATAGGAGTATATAGATGATTGGATCATTCTTCCAGATAGAAATACATGCATTTTTTTGTATTTTCCTTTCAATTTTAAATAATACCCAGAGGGTACTTTCGTTTTCTTATAAGCAATGTCGTTGTTTTATAATAACAACACGTGAAAGTTTTTTTGTGACATATATCAAGTTTTGGCGGCTGAGAATGGTTTCAGAGTTTTCAAAGCTTGCATGTTACCGTAGGGCATTTGTATGAGAGAGTCTCCATTCAGAGAGTGTATTTCTGTACATTCATTTTTGTACATTTAGTGAGTGAAATCGGGTATCTCTGATGATACTACACGAATGAAAATACTACAAGAGGAGAGACAAGTACATGATATTTTTTCAATTCTACATTAGACCTACTCGTCATACTCGTAATATTGTCGCTATCGGAAGAGGTCATTATTATTCAGTATTAACCGACTACACACATTTAAACATGAAATTTAATCAGATTTGGTATATAATAATTTCACCAACTCATTTTTGCTCAGTTTTTTTTTATTTTTCTCTCATATAAAATCTAGAGAAGAAATAAAAAACTGAAAGAAGGAAAGAAAAGAGAAGGTTTTCCAAAATAATTGGAGAGAAATTTATATTTCATTCAAGTTGCTACACACGTCACAATATTTTGTCGTCGAATATATATTGAATAACATATATTATGAATTGACTTCAAATGAGTGAGTACGTGTTCAGGTATTTCACGAACTATTCTGATCAGGTAGGTATCCAATTCATTTTTTTGTGTATAAGAATTTGAGAAATCAATTAATCTTCCACCATTTTTCTGATATGTAAAAATCATTTTCATGGAAATTATGAGATCAACACGAAAATGAGTGTTATTTGTAACAATTTCAACACACTATATGAGAATACAATATTTTGGTTTTGACTACCCTTTTCCTCCGCTGGGCTATTCAGGAGGATTCTGTATTTTGTATTCAGATATTCTATTCTATCAACTGAAGACACAACAATCTTGAATTAAAAACTGATGATAGTTCATCTCAATATATGCATACACTTGACAATAATGTATTATTGTATAAAAACGAACACGATATTTGAATTAGTGAATTAGTGTATTAGTGGGTCCTGACGATGGATGGTGAACAACTGACATTGACATTACTGGAACAAAGCTATTATTTGGCTGAATTTGTCCACGCAATATCTGCTAACAATCTAATTTACCTTTATTCTGTTCGTAAAGTGTACCAAGTGGTGCCATGGAAATGTGGATGAAGCTTGGGCCGAGGTTCGTGGTCTCGTTCCACCCTGAGGCGAAGTTTCTAAAACCATGAACGTAATGCTCTTTCTCTTCTCCCATCAAGTAAAAACCCACAAGCAACTAAGTACTCCTTTGTTACACAAATGTGCGTATGTGTGTGTATATATGTATATATGTATATATTGTTATGGGTGTGTATGTGTGCTCTTCTCTAATGTGGCCTCCGGGCCAACCTGTGGAAACTTTGTTACATCATTTTGGTCTTCAACTCAATGCAGAGTCAAGACTAGTGGGATATGAAACTGCTGATAGTTCACATCAGAGGTTTGAATTTCTGATGACGAACATGATCTTAGTATCTTACGAAGTATCCGGGATCGTATTTTCAATAGTAGCTTACTGTATGCAGGATTAATTTTGGTTCTAAAAATGTGAAGTTGAGCTTGTTTTCCAAAGTATTTTCACCTCACTTTGGGAGTGTATTTCGAAAGAAAAAAACGGTCGTATTAGATATACTTGATCTTGCAGATGTAGGGTTTATCGATATGATATTCTTTCACAAAATTCTAAGCGATGCTTGAATGAATCAAAGTCTATATTTTCAGAACTAATCAAATGATATCGAACTTGAAAAGTTGATTCGTCATTCATCTGGAAGATTTTATATATTGATTCAGTTCGTTAGAACAGATCGGCAAATTCAGTCAGTGATCTTATTCACCGATGCATTGATTGATTCATTCATTCTCCACTAACCATCATCTTCAAGAAATATAATTACGATACAACTCGTGATGTCCTGTTCTTTCATACCATGAGTGTTTCTCTACGTTTGATATCGTATAAAACATCATGAAAGTACAGAAAAAAAGAACAGACGATAACATTTTATAGTTTGAGTATGAATTTCACATATAAACAATAAAAACAGTCTTGAAAATATAGAAGATGCCCTCGTGAAACTTGCCAATAGATAAAAGGCTTGCTGTATTGTATGTATCTATATAAAAATCAGAAGGTTTTATTTCTAAAAACCAAAAGATAACTGTACGAAAATCTCCCTCTTTATTCTCAGGAGAGTTTCACGTCTGTAAGGTTTCATCAGGTAGCTTGCCGGAGTCTTGTCCCATTGGGCACCTCAAACCCTCTCCCACTACCCCCTACCCACTTTTCTCCTCCTCCACCACACCCCAAAGCAGCATCAGTTGGGGATTTCACTCCCAAATCTCGTGTATGCTTTGTATTACCACTCATATGAATATCAACTTTTCCTTTTCCGTTCTATGACTCGTATTGCCAACAAACTGTGGAAATTGACTTCAATATATAAGACTGTTCACAAGTTGTCCCTCGAACATAATTAACTACAGACCGGCACACTATCATCTATTCCAATTTTTTGATCAGAAACTTTCTAGAATATGGATGTGTTCATTCGAAAGACTTTGGTTGTATGTAGTAGAAGCATCAGAAAAACAGAACGAAAGCATATGACAATTTGCACAGGATAATTTCTAGAATCAAGTGAAACCGGAAGTACCAAATATTTTGAATTCATCATGTTTGTGAATAGGCGAGCCTCAATCAAATAAGATATTAATTCGTATGATTTGTATTGATGTTCATTATTTTATTATTCAATTTTGATTCTCTCTGCAGTTCTAAGTTATCAATCAGGGATCTAATTTGTCTGTATCCTGCATCGAGCTGGATAGTATTATCAATTAGGCCCTCTCTTTGATTATACGTTCAATCTGACTTATGTGTTCATATGACCTTCACATATCAACAATCACACGAAGGGTGTGATTATTGATGAATGAACCAATCTTGCATCGTAGGCTTGAATAAAAAATGACATCTACCATTTATATAATTGAACATATGTTTTTTTTTTGCATTCAGTTGTATTCTTGATATTGTGTGTATTTGCTATCATATATACACCTGTATTTCATCATCCTTGACTGTCTATATGAATTACATTCAAATATTGTATTTCATTATTATTGATCCACCTGAACGAAAAATATGAATGAATGAATACGTAAATGAAAAATACATCCACATTATTAATATTCTTCTAACATTTCTGGACTATGATTCAACCCAGAGCACTGTACAGCCAGTGTGTGGACTGGAGATCACAGTCTCAGTATTTGCAACAGTTGTTTTATTTGTCTGAGAGAGATTACTTCCATGTTGGTGGAAGTTCCAGGTTCGCGATAAAGTGATCGTTTAACGACATCATTCTAGTGATAACAAACCATGAGATGATTTTGTGTTGGATATGGGTGAAAAAAAATGAAGGCTATACGTAAATGTTTACATCATCTAGTACAAATATTATCATCTGAAATCAATTACTATACATAGAACAAATCAAACAAATAACAATATATATATATATATATATATGAATACAATTCTGAAAAAATTATCTGACATTTTTTTTCTTCGATATTTTTTCTCCGAGTTTTGAGCTCAATACAGTTTCTCAAAAATGTGTGTGAACGTTATATATGATATATTGAAATGTTTCGCCCTACATCATCACAATTTCATATGTTTCATAAACATCTGAATTATATTATGAGATTGGAATACATTCGGCCATCACATCCAATACAATTAACGTGATTCCAAGGTTGAAACGGTCATCTTGATTTCATATAAGCCTGTCAGTTATATCAACTTGAACGTATAAAAGCTGATTATATATGTCTATTCACCCACCTGTAATCCACGTCTCATTCCAAGTTGAACACGCACTCAGCGTTAATATGCAGGGTATAGAAGAGCGATGAGAGAGAGCGCGCCACCTTTTCCTCCCGCGGCGTGCGGTCGTACTTACACTCACACATCGGATGTGCTACCGGATACAAGCAAGCCAGTATACTACTTCCGGTATCCATCATGCCATGCTTGTGCACCTAAGAGAGAGCAAATTACGTGACTACTCCAATTACTTGCGTGAACACAGATTGAGTTTGCTTTTTATACAGGCCGGCCCCACGAGCTTTTTTGATTCATTTGTTTCATGAATAAATGATTATTATACCGAGGAAATCACCCGGATCATCGATAGGAGAGTATATGTACGCCAGAAAATTGCGTTTCCGAGAGTACCCGAATTTTTTTCGTGATTTTCTCACAATTTTCATGACTAGTGTGGGTTATATAATATGAATCTGTTTTGTTTCTTCCATTGAATACATTTTTCATTATTGATTTTTCCTTGCCATATGACGCGCTTGTGTTCTTCGACATATCCATTATGATCATAGATGCACGCACATATGGATATATGGATATAATATATATATATATATATATATATATATATATATATATATATATATATATATATATATATATTTATATATATATATATATATATATATATATATATATATATATATATATATATATATATATATATATATATATATATATATATATATATATATATATATATTAATAATGATAATACTGAATGGGAAAAATTCTGAGAATGTTTCGTGGGAAAATCTTTAGAGATCTTGTGCTGGATAAACAAGGCTGATCCGTTGAATCCCTCTGAATCCGTTCGTTGATCCCAGCCCAGGTCTTGTCAGCATACCATGTTGTATATATACCACAATCTTCATTTCATAAATACACTTCTTTACGAAATAACCACACGAATGCAAGTGATTCTGAAAATAAATATCTTTCAATCGGAAGTAAAGTTCATGGTTGAGTTGTCTGAGAAAACTAACGCGAGGTGAAAATGTATGTGATGACAACTCAAAAACGTAACTGAGTTGGATGAGTATCATGTGATGGAGAATAAGGCTGAAACTTGAATGCTAGAATTTCAATGGTAGAGATATGAAAAATGATTACATTCAACTAATTTTCATTCCTTTTTAATTGTAATCACAATCACACTCATGTGTACATTTGATTATGAAAGTACGAGTATTGAAATATAGGTCAAGTTATGGGTATATAGGGTTGTGGTTACATAATATTGTGATGTTTTTCATTACAAAATGTTATGGTGTGATCTGATTCATACAAGTATTTGTGTCCTTTGAAAAACGTGAACCAACAATAAAAAACAATAAGCAATAAAGAATGATCTCAGACGTGGAGAGATATTTATTCATGTGAACCACTTTTTAAAAAGTACTGTATTTTAACTTTGCCATCTATTTTTATTTCAAGTACAATATTGTATGTAATGAACAACAAATACCTTATTCATGATTTTAATGAGGAACATAATTATAACACCAGACAAAATAACATTAGAGTGATAACACATAATCTTTTCATTTAAAAAAAAGCCCCATCTATTCAGGAATTAAATTCTACAATTCTTTTGCCCCTGACAATAAAATGAAAGAAGGTAAATTCTTTTAGAATCGGTCTTAAGAAATTACTTTTGGACTAGGCAAACGCGTTATGTGTTTCCGCGTTGATGGATGAGCTGGAACATATCGACTTATCTTTGAATTGGTTATTATATATATATATATATATATATATATATATATATATATATATATATATATATATATATATATATATATATATATATATATACACACCTTGAGATCCAAACGATTATGTCACTGCCATCTTATTTCCTGATCAATTCCCATGATATCAAAGAGGGTTTTGTTCTAATCGTTTGCACACCTACTGCTTGATGTAAATGGTTTCTTAATAGCTTTGAGTGATTTGAAAAAATTGGATGAATATTTTTTACATCAAAACGGCTGATTTAATTAGACTGAAAGTTCGAAATGAGGTGTATAATTATCATATTAAAATTCCCTGAAAATTTGAATTCTTTCGAAGGAAATATTTTTGAAATTTTTTTTTCTCCGGGTTATTCTTATGAGATTTTTAAAAATTTTGAAATGAGTTTTCTCAAAATGGTTTAACCGATTGAGCCTCAAAACTATACAGTATCGAGTTAAATAAGAACACAATTGTGTGTGTCAAGTTTTAACTTATTTTGAATTTTCATTTGATCTGTGGAGCGCGAACAAAAAAACAAACAAACAAACAGGCACTTTTTTTCGGGTATGGTGAATTTGAGTCTTCGCTTTGCTCATCCAATAAATGTTATTATGGTATAAAAAAAATTTAGATGACACATGAGCTGTTTTTTAAACTATGTATTGATATAGATTTTAAACTTATACGTGTGTAAATATGTATGGATTGTAATGTATTTGGTATCTTGTAATATGTGTGTATGTGTTTTTTTCCATTGAAGTGTTGAATATCATTTTATGATCAATAATGACAATAAAGAAATAATAATAATGATTTTGGTGGTGAAAACACGGAAGCAGTGTTCATGGTTATGATGATCGAGAAGTTATCGTGATCATAGTTTAATTTTTTTCTGACCATCAAGCAGTTCAAACAACCCGCGGCAATATTTTGAGATATGATGTGAACGTTTGTAAACGTTCTATAACGGTCATTTTATTCTTCTGACAAGTAGCGTTGTGCTTTCAAGTGAATAAGTCCAAATATATTTCTGGTCATCATATATATATATATATATATATATATATATATATATATAGTTAAATATATATATATATATATATATATATATATATATATATTTATATATATATATATATATATATATATATATATATATATGTATATATATATATATATACATATATATATATATATATATATATATATATATATATATGATATATATATATATGTATATATATATATATATATATATATATATATATATATATATATATGTATATATATAAATATATATATATATATATATATATATATATATATATATTTATATATGTATATATATATATATATATATATATATATATATATATATATATATATATATATATATATATATATATATATATATATATATATATATATATATATGTTAATGTGTATATATGCTTGTATGTGTCATCATGGGATGGCTATATACAGCTGATGAGTTCACAACAGTTGATTCGCAACCACAGCGTTTGTACTTGCTTCTTATTTCATTCCGCTCATAATCATCACAAGTGTTGGAAGTACATATGTCTGTCACTCATAAGACAGTAGTAATTGGATACGATCAATCTTTTTCTCAAGAAAGGTGAGGTTATAAGAGGTGAATTCAACAAGAACTCAAACAATAAAAAAAATTAATACAACTCCTGAACGTATCTACTTCTACGAAAAGAGATGTATATATAGATGATTCTGGTATATGGAACACGCTGATCCTTCATTTAGTGACAAACTAATATACAAAAAATTAGAATCCTAATT
>OZ023326.1:52543564-52556503 GCA_964007535.1 Brachyptera risi
TCTTCCTCTCTCTCTTTTCCTTTCTCTATTATCCTTCCTCTCTTTCTCTCTCTCACTTTCTCTCTCTCTCTCTCTCTTTCTCTCGCTACTCTCTTGAGGTATTATCTGACAACTGACTACTTATGAAGTAAAGTCCATTGCTGGTCGGGTAATTGAGGTCAAGCAACACATCTTCACGAACTAAGCTCTTCGGGGAATATATCCCATGCCGATGCCGTATAGTACTGGCCAATACTAGAGGTAATATACCATCGCTATTTCCAGTATATAAACTACTGTACAGAGAAGGTAACATTACAAGCCTTATGTTTGCTGGCTGTATAATGTCAAGGCGCGACGATATTTCGTTCCAACTGTGCTTGTAATTTTTGAGAGTTAAATTGTTATACAGAGATGGATATAAAAAACTAGAAATTAGTTTCCAGGTGTATGTGCACAATCCTTACCGTAGTGCATGCTTGAAGTGAAATAAAATAATGTCTGAATTGATGATTGATCACTCATAAATAATAGTTATAATATCTATAAAAGTAATGGTACTGGTGGCTCGAATCCTATGAAACTCTTTCATACTCTCGAAATGGGCAAATGAGTAAATAAATTGAGTACACTGTTCAACATGGATCTTCGGTTCAAGTAATTGGGATTTCAAACATCACACCATATAGGTCTATACCTGGACTTCGGAAATCGTATTTCATATATTCGTATATAGGTATCACATAGTTTTGAATAGTTTTAGAATCTCACATAGTTTTGGGTAGAAGACCATCGAAAGTGAACCCCGCTCACTTATATATATATATATATATATATATATATATATATATATATATATATATATATATATATATATATATATATATATATATATATTATATATATATATATATATATATATATATATATATATATATATATATATATATAATTAATAATCAAATCTTTATGGATAATTAAAAGTCGCGTTGACGAATAAATATTTATTCGTCAACGCGACTTTTAATTATCCATAAAGATTTGATTATTAATTACATAATGAGTCATGAAAGCTTTCAACAAAACATATATATATATATATATATATATATATATATATATATATATATATATATATATATATATATATATATATATATATATATATATATATATATATATATATATATATATATATATATATATATATATATATATATAAATATGTATAAATATATATTTATATATATATATATATATATATATATATATATATAAAATATATATATATATATATATATATATATATATATATATATATATATATATATATATATATATATATATATATATAATGATATCATTCAGATATTGAACGTATTGATCGAGACTTAAAACACAATATACAATGTTCAACATGACAATATGACAATATACACACAAATATACAACACACAAATACACAAATATCACACAAATGATGAAATTTTTGTTACATAAATATGACAATATACAATATGACAATATTCATGTTTTTAGAAATGTTTACTCAAAGATAATTCAAATCCAAATTGTATCGTAGTTCTACTGAGGTCACTTATTTACTATACTTAACTATACCCATCTATCTGTATATTTTACTATATTTATCATAGCACTTTTTTTCAGTAATATCATTCACAATTTATGAAGATGAAATTTTTTCATCAGAGCTAGATAATGTTTATTCGAGAATGAATATCCGCAAATATCGTGTACTTATCACAAATATTAGGATCAATCATGTTTCAACAAACACTGAAGTTAATTGCTTAATCATTACCAAACTGACATGGTGTCTGAAACTATTTAACTTGAGCAGTATTTCAGTGATAGTTACCAATCATCGCTTTGTAAATTGGACGAGATTCATGTCAGGAGTAAATTTATTTTGTTCCAGGAACAAAACATGCGAGTAATAAATTGACTCGCAATAATTACACAAGAAGCAAACTGACTTCATGTAAATTAACAAGTAATCTTGAATCAAATTGGATTGCAATCCACCTCAGATCGTAATTATAACGAAACATCTACAGTAATTTACCTATGAAGTTAATATGCATTTAGGATTGCAAAAATGTTTATGATGATTGGTTTGTAATCTTCGTCAAGATTCTTACCTACAGATGGTTCATTCAATACGAAACATCGAGATAAAAATAATTATAATCTGTTAATTTATAGAATTTGTGTATTGCAATTATTTTCTTCATCACATTTATGTTATTTTTTCAATATCAAATAAGATGTTCCCACTTTAATTCACTTGTTCCCACAAAATATGAATTTTCTGGTCTTCTACGAATACACCCAACATATATCGATCCGTACGTTATATTCACAGGGTTTTCTTTCATAAACTTCACTATACACTACACAAAAATAAATTCAACCTAATTTTTTCTTCATTTCGTTTTCATTTCTTATTTATTGGGTATCGAGGAACGTGATCGTGTTAAATAGCAAGTGAAAGTGCTTCATGTTGATGTTATTTCCAACTAGTACAATATACTAATCTGAATTAGTTAGATTCTTGTAAGTATTCGGCTGAACGGGTTAATCCCTTGAGACCTATAACCAGTTCGTATAATCACACCACGTGGACTAAAAACTGCTCTTTAGCCACACCGCTGTATACTCGAACATCCTGGTGGATATGTCCACTATGACCTCGATCCATAACTGATCATCCTGTCTTGGACAGCATAGTTAATCGGAATTATATTATAAATGAAGCTTCCGGGTGCATTCAATATTGATTCTACAAAACATTGCATTATAATCTAATCCAATATCGCTGCGCAAAAGTTGAATCTGTATAGGCTTACTTTCCAGATGACATCATATAAAATACACTGCGGTAATTCTTTATCATAACATTATGAAGTTATGTGAACTGATATGTGTATGATGTATTCAGTTCATATAGCTTGAAAAATTATATGGAATGATATCATTATTTATTCATACAACTCAATTAATGAGGGTTTCTGCAAAATTTCAGAAACGCCAATGCGTATTTTCCGAACAGCAAATTCACTGGATGTCATTGAAAAAATTTCTGGTATGAACATGAAATTTCGTAGAATTAATGAAAGGTTTCCGTACTTTGAAGTGATATACTTTCATAATCAATTATTGGACGAGCAGAGGGAATTGACTCAATTTAATCGTATTTGAAAAAAGTTATTTCTATACTGCATAGTTTTGAAGCGCACCACTTTTGAGAATGCCGATTCAGCAGTTTTTTTGAAACGCACACAAATAATCTAGGGGAGAAAATTCGAATAAATTCATCCTTGGAATGAATTTGAATTTTTGTAGAATTTGTATATGATAATTATACATATTATTTCAAAGTTTTGAATAAATCAGATCGGCCGATTCAGAAAAATGAACTCTTTTTTAACATCAATTGAAGATATTGAGAAACCCATTAAGAGTCTGATTGAAATGAGTAATGAATGAAACAGGAACGCTGTGACATAATTTGTTGTATCTCGATTTGCATAGCTTTGCATCATATTTCATAAAAGTGTGCCTGTATCGCTCATCCATACAACGGATATGTTGCGTTTTCCCAGTTTACAATATTACATCAACGAATAAATTAACTCATTCCAAATCGCATGAAAGATCTACAAAATGAATTGCTTTTATTTGCATCTTTCAACATCTAAGATGCACTTTAGCACAAATAAAATTTTCTCTCCTCATTTTGACGTTTCATATTATGACGTAGTGAAACTGTACGTAATAATTAGAGGATATGTCTCCGCGTATGTATGCGATAAGTAAGTCACATCACATGATGTCGTATCTCCAAGAAAGCGAGTAATTCGAGACTAGCTTTTAACACAGACGACTTTCATGTACCAAAGAAAGTGTGCACTAAAGTGAGTTCTGTGTATATAACGTAATGGCTCCACATTTTGCCCATTTCTTCAACCTCATTATGCCAAGTTTTCTGCAGCACTTTTGTCTCCTCAGAAGCACAGCCGCCCCGTATCTCGTCTACAGAGACGAGAGGACTCTTTCGCGGGTGAAATTAGAAATTACTTCGAAGAAAGTCAAGAAGGCTGTGCAGGTTCGTATAGCATATAGTAAAGCTCTCGCGCGTGGAAATATGATATTTTTTATTTCAGAAGTATACTTAAGTTATTTCTTGGCTTCTATCTTAGAATGTAAAGGTGTATTACAGAACATTCTTTACTACATAAAATGATGTATTCAAGGTGATAAACTGGTACTGCAAGAAGTGTATCTTTTCTCTTTCAGGTTGTGATAAGAAGTCTAACAGGGAATATTAAAGGAATTGTCTAGTGAAATGGTATTCCTTGTGGAAAACGCAGTTACTATGTTGCCGCATGAGAGTGAAGGATGCAAATATTATGGTTACAATATTCTCCCATGGAACTTTATAAATTCGATTAGAAAACATAGGAAAGTTTAATGAATCAAAGTTTTTCTTATGATAATCTATAAACCCAGAAAATGATGAAATTATCATTATTTTTTAAAAATGTGAGTTTTTATTGAAATATTGAATATTTTCTTGATTCATTGTTGTATATTTATACTATTCCATTCGGCATCCGTATTGGATTGCAGGAACCTATTTTCATACCAACATCGAAATAAGACAAAATCATTTTTTCCCACTTGATGAAAAAAACCAAGATCAAGATCTAAGATTAGGATCAAAAGAAACAACAGTCGAACGGGCATAATAACAGCAATCCACCCGAATCATTATCAAAAAGTTCAGGCCTATGTGGTATTCATGAACCACATTTTTCATTAGGACTCCAATTTGAAAACATGGCTCCTCCACTAAAATGTTGACGATTTGAAAGTCAAAACAATGAATGATATATACTCTGTGTGAGTCTCAGAGATTCCATTCGATACTGAGTGATGACTCAATTACGTGGTTCTTGAATATTTTCTACAAATCTCCATTCAATATGCATCCGTAGACTGTATTTTATCAGTCACAAAATGTCAGAAGAATTTATGTTTCCCACGTGTGAAAACCCTTATGAGAACACAGCTTCAATAATTGAGGTATTAAACTTATATTTCAATTTTCTTGATTATTTATGAGTAATTATTAATACAGACAAGGTATAGCGAAATAAAGGCTTAAGTGAAGTTCGGAAACTGTTCGTCTTAAACTATAGAATACTCTAGGGGTGAGCAGCGCTACCTATCCTTAATTAATCGCAATCATGTAACGTTTTGATTAATGAATTACTCTAAGACATGCAAAGGCTACGATGACGTGGTGTGGTTTAACTTAAAAGACATTTGGGGAAGTGGAGCGGAGAATTTGGAGAGGGGTTAAGTGAGGTACATACAATATTTCATGAAATTAGGTCATGGAGTAATAAGAATTTACACATATTAGCATCTTGTATATTACAACCGTTGTCATATAGGTACATAAAGTTTTGAACAATTATGTGATTTTATGTTCATGTTTTTATTTCTGCCAACATACATTTTATGGATTTTAGTAACAGTAAAGTTACATTGGTATGAAGCAATACATTGTTTTGGATCAACATATCGTAAATATTTTAATTTCATTCTTGCAGTACTGTACTAAAAAAACATTACTACAATATATCATCATCTCGATTCATATGATAATTTGTATCAAGGAATATTTTGATGCCACCGATGATAATTGAAGAACAATACTCATAATAATATGAAAATGATGGAATATTTCAAATATCGAGTTATCGAAGTGCGACCAAACGACATTTTCGAATAAGCATGTTCTAGTAACATGTTTATATTGTTGTTGCAGTTTCTGGGCGTGTAATTTTGTATAATCACAGTCGGTATAATCAAGTTATCTCCTTCCTGGTTATTGATCTTCTGATAGAATTGAGTTCCAAATTCGAGAAAATCCAAGATCTGAATTAACGTTATACATAAAAAAAATGGTATGTGTCATCACAAAATTCTTTATGAGTCCGAGAAGATTAGCTTGATCATTATTCATTTGGTCAAAAACACGAGAACACAATTATGACCGTTGTGAAAAATACATTTCTAAAGACATATGTTTCATACACATTCAGGTGACGAGCGTTTAAAAATGTTCCAATCTAAGGTTAGTGTATTCGAAATTAATCTCACTAAATCAATCCAATGATGTCTGAGATATGACTTATCAAGAACTTGGAAAATTTTCTCTTCAAAAAAGATCATAATTTACTAACAAACTGTCTTTCTGTTATCTCAAGCATCAAGTATCAATGTGACTAATCTTCTCGACGCATGGGAAACTTTCCAATCTGGATGTATATGGATACGTTCCGATAAGCTCCTGAAGGCGTGGATATGAATCTATATGCTCATGTATATGAATATAATATATATATATATATATATATATATATATATATATATATATATATATATATATATATATATATATACATATATTTATTATATATATGTGTGTATATATATATATATATATATATATATATATATATATATATATATATATATATATATATATATATATATATATATATATATATAGGAACATTTATATATATATAGGGACTGAATATAATGCCATGATTAATGACAGGATCGTTTAATTTAAATGGAACTCCATGTCAACGTTAGTGTCGCGACATGTGAAAGATAACGATAGATAACGACGACGTTTGACATATCCTACTGACACGAAAACGGTAGCGTGAGATTAAAGTTTGTGAAAAGCGTATATATGCCAATCTGTGACGTCATTCTTTGGCTATTGTCTGATGAAAGGGGGGCCTTTGTACATTGATTCTTGTGTTCAGTGACGACTCGTGAAACGTGTGTGTTATATGTACAAGATGTACAATATCAAGAAGTACATTATCAATGTATAGCTCGTAAACAGACTTACGTCACAGTTCGTTCAAAATAATAAAGGAAAATGAAACGCGTTCATCGATTTCACTCTTTTTCGGTAACATCAGAGTTGGGGTGATAGTTTTATAGAATTCGTCTCTTGAAAGTTTTCTATTCCAGAAGTCAATATTCACAATTTTCCTAATTGAAAGTATAATAAATGTTATAGTAGTAAATCGTGTCTATTCAACATTGTTTCGTTGAATGTTTAGGAGCTGAATCAATCTCATGATCTACATAATAGAACTGCTTACTATACACGAATTAAGTAGTTTCTTAAAGGCATTAATATATAATAATAATAAGCAATAATAATAATATTGATAGCAATAATTATGTCATACTCCACGCGTAATTACCGGACGGTAAAACAGGAAAAGTAATAGTTCTCATAGAATCACGTAAAATTAATGAATTATTGGAATATCAGCTGTGTTTCTGATGCGAACAATATGATTGCATTCATTCACAAAGTCTGTTAGACTTGTTCGTGGAATGAGAACAGAACAAAATCAACGCTTTTCGAAATGATTTTATTTGACAGACATCGTTTCTGAAATATTTCATACGGGTTGAATTTTTTGTAGAATTATTGCATGATTTCAACATTCATTTCCGTGTTTTGATTTTCGAATAGGTATTATCTAATCATGAAGTAGACGAACTAAAGTGAACTAGACTATGTGTCTACACTATGTGAACATCCAAAGACTATTAAAGACTCCAATTGTTGTGATTGACTGTGATTCAAGTATAGATTTTCATCAATAGAATGATTTGAAAACATATCATTCATGTTTCGGTGATTTTGATATTCGATCCCAATTACATCTCGTACATGAATGTTTTTTTTTTTAATGTAGTTTATGAAATCATTTTCTTGACGAAGAATAATTTCTTAAATTCCGTTGAAACCCCAAGTATCGCCTTCTTGAGGATAATGCGCCAGTAACCTTAAGGTTAGGTGGTTTAACTATATACCCATACAAGTCTGGACGGGTGACAGCTGCCTTGTATGCTGTCTATGGGCCATAAATCCTTACCTCATATAAATCCCTATTCGGTATAAGAAATCTTTTCCCGAGAGACTTTTCTTCTTAGGTATACCGTCTTTCATGTTGGAACTCTACTGGGACATACTTTTCTCACCACTAGAAACGAGTTGCGTTTTCCTAACACGTGTTGATATTGCTTCTTATGAGTACGGAGAATGAAAGTGATGAGTTAACGCATTGTCAATGAGACTATGAGAAAGTCAATCATCGAATAGTTGATTAGAAACTGGGCTATATGTATCATTCTGATCACTCATGATCTTTTCCAAATTCACTCTATTGTCATTGGCGGGATATGGGTTGATATCAAATATTTCAAATTTTATCAAATGAAACGAACATGAATTTTATCGGGTAGGCCTGTTGATAGCTGATATAACGATGAAGAAGGAGCAATAAATAATTATTTATATCGACTAATTTATTCTGAAAAATGGTTTCAGAAAGGAGGTGTATCGATCATCAATATCCTAATATTTGTTGAGAATGATATACAGTCATCATTACAGTGCGTCGTTAAAACCCACTATATGAAAAAAATAGAGAATGATATATATATATATATATATATATATATATATATATATATATATATATATATATATATATATATATATATATATATATATATATATATATATATATATATATATATATATATATATATATATATATATATATATGATGATGATATTTATTATGTATGACATTTTATGATATTCAAGCCTACTTTGAACTGACTTTTCATCCATTTAAATACTTCGTTCTCATATATATATATATATATATATATATATATATATATATATATATATATATATATCATCACTGGAATTTTTGAAAATACTGTATACTAATCACAAATTCAGATATGCGAGATAGGAAGTCAATATGATATTGAAGAGGTGTGGCTGACTGAATAACACCTTGATTTTGTATCGTAAACCATTTGTACAAAAATGAAAATGAATAAATGAATGAATATTCACGTGAAAAAGCAATTTCATTCTTTTGATAGAAGCTTCTTCTCATGTTCTTGCAAACCTTCTGCCACAGTCCTCTTGTTTATGATACTTTCAACCGAATGCACGTCTGGCATTACTAGCTGATAAAAAACATAAAAAACAAGGAAAAACCCACCACAGTGACTTAATTCGATTTAGAAGGAATATATTCACGATGTTTTGACCGTGCCTTAATTCTATGTACACTAATGACAAATAAACTGATCCCTCCTCTTACTTTGCTTCCTTTTTTCTCTCTTGAAAACTGGGTAGTTTCCACAACATTGTTTGGTGCACAGTTATTTGTTTTTACGAGCTTGCTTGATAAGATCTTCGGAGAGAGTTTAATAATATTCATAAACTGTAGAAATGTGATTAACCGAAAGTAGAGTGGAGGCTTCTATTGAGGAAGCTGTTTTTCTCCACAAAAAAGTTAAAGCTTGCGGGGTTCTTCCAGATTAGGCTAAAAAATGTATCCAAATAAAAAATATTCCATTAAGTTTTTGAAGGACTGTTTTATGTATGAAAATATATGTTCGATAGGGTTCGTTTTTTAAAATGTCTCTCGAGAGTTTTTTCCTGAAACCCTTTCGTATAGTTTTTCACGTGTGCTGAGACACCCATTCATACCATCTAATAATGAATATGGATATTGAGTAATCATCTTTATCATTATTCACTTCATAACAGAATATAGTTTCGACTAATTGTAGTCAAGTGTCTTCAAATCAATATCAATCATTTTATATTGAGTTTAACGACGCACTGTACTGATGACTACGATCTATTGGCGTCGGTGAATGATATATGAGATAACGGGATGTTGAGAAGGAAGATTATTTTATCAGGTGTTTTTGGATGGTTTGGAATGAATCGGTCAATTAACCTGAATTACAGATTAAACTACAAAGAAAAACTATCACGATGATCGAACATGGCGACAATCGAGCTCCGGTTTCCTGGATGACGGTTCAGTGTTGCAACCACTCGGCCACACATCTCAGTGTCTCAGTGCCTCACGTCTCAGTGGAATCAATATCATCAAAAAAGCAGTGGTTGATTGAGTACTAATCAAAAGTGACAGAACACCTTCACTCGAAAAATCTTCAATGAGAGTATAAACGCAATATTTAATCATCAATAAAATAATGATTTTGTATTATAATAACACAATGAATACAATCTGTGCTTGTATGAAACAATTTCATGTCCTCTTCACTCCATCGTACAGTCCATATATCAGTCACTTTTGAAATACCATTGTAACTAAAGTGTTTGACAACATTTATATAATATGAATCAAGAAGAATTTGGATACAGCCCACTTTTCACGTGTGTACACCTTCTCGTGTTCCTTGTTATACACGATTTCATTCTCTTTCTTCGTGCTTGCCCGTTCTGATATCGAGCCACGTTACACATAGCATACCGATGGATCGGTCAATAGCGTGAAAATGTACAAGGTTCTACAGTCACTGTCATTCATGCTCAACACCGCTATTAATGTGGGAAAAAACTCCATTCCAGTGTTGAAAAACTATTATATGGCGTAACGAGAACATCAGGCTAAATCATTTTATTACGTGCAGCATTTACTTTCATAAAATTTAGCTTCAAACGAAATATTGCTATTTCATTCAGTTGTGAAGCCTTAACCGCGCACTAAACCCTCAGATAACCCCATACAAACTAAACATGCACCGTCAATATAGTGATTCATTTCTAACAATGAATGAGCGGAGGAAATACTTCATTTTGCCGTTTTTGAAAAACGATTTATTTTCGTGCTCCACAGGTCAAACGAGAGCACAATCATGTTTTTATGAAACTTGTTGTGCACATATGTCGACCCTCATCTAGCTCGATACTGTATAGTTTTGATGCGTAATCAAAATCAATAGTGATTCATGAAACATTCTGTCCTACTCATCACTCTCTAATTTGTCTTCAGCTTTTTCATTTTATTTTCTTACTTTCTCACTCTCATAATTCTTCTCGTTTGATGATCTTGAATTCATCGGCAACAATAGTTCCATGGGAATATTCAATTTTCTACATCAAAGTATTAAAATAATTGAGCACACTGTGTTTACTTTTGCGGTCATTGAGTTATTTCAAGCATCATGCAGTCATTTTGGGCTGAAATTGGGTTGAACATTGTTTGCTGACTGCTGTTAATTGATGAATAAATGTAGGTCCATACTTCATTCGGAGTTTCTATTACTGTATAGTAGTCCTCAAAGTATACTATCGAGAGGGAAATATAGTGTAAATATTGAATTCCGTGTTCTTTCTTTGTTTTACATCAGCTTATACATAATAACCAATATCAGTTTTTGTGCTCGTGGAGTTCTCTTAGCTACTACACACAACTACATTTTCTCACCTATTGGCAATTATTCTCTTCAGTTCCAAGCATTCTTCTCGACGGTGAAAGTGACACAGAAATGACACAGTTCCATCAATTTGGAAAAGATAATTCACCCAAGATTGAAAAGTTCCAACACCTACAACCAGCTCTCGATGGCATAAAGTTTCCAACAGTATTTTACCATTTACCAACAGTTACTATATCTATTGTTTCATCACTCAAGCTACATTAGTATCTAACTTTCCTATCGTAAAATGAACGTAATGAAAACAAAATGTTTATACTCATAAGGTAGGCGGTGAAGACATATGATTGGTAGGTGCTCTTACGTGCACACGCACCACTGCCACGTGGTCGAATTAATTAATCGTGTAATATAACGACCGAGTTTAGGAGGAGGGGCTGAAGTGCCCGGGGGAAACAAGGGGAAGCAAGGCTGCTGTGTGCTAATTAAAGAAACTGCCACAGAGACGCGTGTGTAGCGCTATTTTCCCCGTATAATGTATAAAATAAGGGAGGGAGGGTGAGTTCTCATGTACCCCTCCCAACCCCTTCTAGTCGAAACACTGAAGGTGAATGTACAGATGAAAGTTGAATATTTACTCCATGCAGAGGCAATTGGGAAATGTTCATCATATTAAGTAAACAGAATGCGTCCTTGTAACATTAACCGATATAATTGAATAGAAACGACTATTATTTCAACAAAGGAACAGTACAGGACTTATGATTGTAAACAGTTTGGGGCTTCTATAGATGAATCAATTCAATAAATTTGTGTCAATACATTTTCTGAACTTTCACACAATGCTTCGTAGAACAATCAGGGAGAATCAGGGGGTGAACATTGAAACAAAAGAGATCATTTTTAGAATAAGCTATATTTGACGAAATAATTCAATATTCTCAATGAGAATAACACTACCGTACTCTTGTTCACTCATCCACATTTTCAAACGACAAATTTTGACAAAATATCATAGTCAAAATTGTAGCTCGTGCATCTCTTGCTGGTCTAATTTCAATCTGGAACTTCTTTAAATATTATATCTGACACCGACTATGTGGAGGCGAAGGTATTCATCCTATACTCAGTCTCAATTCAGAATTGATATCGAGTTCTTTTCACATTATCCATAGACCTATACATCAGTAGCCAGTTGTATTTATTATTATCTCTCAATGTTTCACTTCAATCTATCTACACTAATTTTATGTTGGAGAATTTTCAAATCAACTCTCATGATATCCAATGATCTTTGCTATTCAATATTCATTCTGTTTGTTTTGTGAATAAGTACCATGAATGGATAACTTCACATTATACCTATGGTAAAATTTTTCGAGAATTTATCAACAAATCAATTCGCTATAATTGTGAACGGTGAAGCGAATATTTCAACAAATTATTTTAATGCACTGAAATCCTGATACAGAGAATGAAAATAACGTGTTAACTTCGCTTGACATTATTCTCAAATCGCGTAACTTGATAGCATAACTTGTGTTATCTCGTTCTGTCGAGTTCCTGTTACAAGAGTTGAACATAAAGGTGTGAGTG
>OZ023326.1:52556703-52564203 GCA_964007535.1 Brachyptera risi
TATATATATATATATATATATATATATATATATATATATATATATATATATATATATATATATATATATATATATATATAGAGATAGAGAGAGAGAGAGAGAGAGATGCCCAGCTGAAGATACGCCGTTTGTATACGAGAAATGCTCTGTGCCTATAATCCAAGCACCCATTTCCCGCTGCTCTTCCGCCTGTGTGTGAATAGTTAATGCTAATGCTTTGCGTACACGGTGGGCTAATAGCCTTGTATTCCTAATGTTGGGCCAGGATTGGATATTCGCTGGTTGCGGGGTGTATCATATATATATTTATATATATATATATATATATATATATATATATATATATATATATATATATATATATATATATATATATATATATATGTATATATATATATATATATATATATATATATATATATATATATATATATATATATATGTATATAAATATATATATATATATATATATATATATATATATATTTATATATATATATATATATATATATATATATATATATAAGTATATATATATATATATATATATATATATATATATATATATATATATATATATATAAATATATATATATATATATATATACATATATACATATAAATATACAAGATGCTTCGAGATGTATAATAAGTAGGATACTAATATGATTGTGTTCACTGTAAAATTATTGAAATCATGAATATACTTATGGATACAAATATATAATGTGAGGGTAAGTGCCAACTGAGACTCAGAAAATTGAATCAAAATACTTTTCGCTGTGACGTTTCCATCACGAAATAATGTGAAGCTATATTCGGAATTCCAAATGCATATATGTTTCATTGTGACTTTTCTCGAATTTTCTGCTGAGTTGAATTATACAACCTTTCTACTCCTAACAGAACAGAATAACCTTGACAGTAGACTCAAAGATGGACTTTCAGTCGGAATTATGGAGATGATGAGAAAATTCCGTCTGAAATGACATGGTCCGAGCAGAGTACCTTAAATCGAACACGTCAGTTCCAAACTCAAATTTTTTTCAATTTCGAATTTTTGAATATGAAATTGGCGTCAAACATCCTTTTTTTTTTAATAACATCGAAACTTGATACAAAATCATTGTTCCCCAATTAAGGCTATGGATGAAAGATAGGATCGTTTGGACGGGGCACCACAAGGGCGATCTTACCACCCCATTTTGATTATTTAAAACTAATGGTCTTCAACACCAGGACTGCGCTGTCTGTGACCATAATTTTTCGCAGTAAAAACATCAACAGTCAAACATCCTACAAAGAAAGTCAACATTCACAATTACTACAGAACACTGACATGATGTTAGAAAATATAGACTGCGACTCAATGTGTGGATATTTTTGTGAATCAATTGAACTGAAAGTTTGTTCCCCATCAAAAATAAACTTCACGTTCCTCATCCAAAACTCATTTTACTTGAAATTGGCTACCAAATTCAAGGTGTCAAAACATTATACAGTCGTGAAGAAATATCGTAAGTATTCACTTCCTTGGCGATTAATTTTCCTGTCGTTTCGGAAAGCATCAGTATTATATAAGAGAGGAGATATTTCTCAATTCTAGTCAAATGGAGATTATAAAATGGAGAATAAAATTATTGTGTAGTGATTCTAACTATGATCTTATATCTTCAAATTATATGTTATACTATGTCGATTGAATCCATTATGTTTTCTTTAATTCATTACTCAACTAATAGCCATTCACCTTTGTATATGATGAAATTATTATTATAATAATATATATTGACATTGTTGTAACTTCATCAGGAGAAGAATTCAATCATCATATCTGGCACAACAGAGAACATTGATCAAGCCTCGGATACGGCGCCTCCACCGATATGTCTGAAATGTACATTCCTTGCTCACGTTTCTATTTCAGCACACACTGGACATTCATAAGGGTTGTTTATGATTATTTCGTACTCTATTCGTGTAATTTTTGCATCACGATGTGGTGGGATGTGGGTGGATGGTGGGGGAGCAAGATCGTCGGAACGAGAGATGGGAAGGGGAGGGGTAATAGTGTTGGACCATAAGACGAGTTTGCAGATTCCACGTGTAATTGGAGGATAGCAAGTTGGATATAAGTTAATGCTAGCTATTTCCAGGGTGAACAATGTAAAGGTACGATACGCGAGTACTGCTCCTTGCTATAGAGCATCATGAAAGAAACTCAGCAATAGGCCTACGTTATTACGATGGGTACCGGTATTATTATTATCATCATACTTATGGGGATAATATACCGAATCATTAGTGAACTAAGCAATTAACTAAGTAACTTTTTATCACCCTTAGTTACTCGTGGAATTTTTTAGGCTGATAATAAATTGGTTGTACGAATATTCGATTGATTAGTTTTTACAACCGGGCCATGCATGTATATTTCATATTAATACAATGAAGATTCCGAAATCTATCGATACTCATAATAATAATTTTCATGCTATGATATTATAATATCATGATATGGTTTTATGATAATGGAAAAATGATAACTTTTCGATCAATTGATTTTATATTCTAAATATTCCAATATTGGAATATGGAAATTGCATAAGTTATATATCAGCTTATTTTTCATGGATTAAACAGTGACAAAAATACTCGTATTTCTTCCTAAACTATAATTGGACGTCTACTAATGAGTATATAGACACAGATCATAATTGATTGCATTGAAATAGAGCTGTTATGTACCCTATGAAGCTCTAGATAATCAAGAGATTCACAAAGCGTCAAACGACTCTTTTCGTGTAAACACTAAACATCAATGTGTGTTTATTTTGTTGATGCTCTATGTTCTCCTCCCTTATGATATGGACCCAAGGTGATTTTATTCAACGTGACTCTGCCACACAGAATACTGTAACATTGATATGGGAATGTATTATGAAGCGTTAAAAGGTCAACAGTCTCTGTAACCCCTGAGCATCCTACAGCCTAATGTTGTATTGCAACAGTCGAGAGAAGATTGTAGTGAACAGAAGTATAAACAAAGAGACTAAGAATGTCTCTGGAATACTGGAGCAAGATATAGCATCGTTTTGTTATCTCTCTATATATACTATAAAAGGTGATATAATATTCGTTGTTCGTGTAAATGCATGACGTGACAGTTTTTAAGTGGTGAGTTTGTTTCTTATTTGGTGATGATCAATCTTTAAAAACGAAATTTATCCATAAGAATTTGCTCGTGAACATATGACTAATGCAATCCAATACATCTGCATGAATTGGAAATCTGAAAATATAAATTTGATATCCTCAAATTATATTGTCTTATTATTATTTTATTGATCCAGCTATTTTGGTTCTCCTATTCAACAATACAACCATTCAAAACGTCATCACTGTATCATAATACGATTTTGGCTCATAGAATGTTATAAATTAGGTTGAAATGTCGGAAATATCTGATTTACTAATATATGCTTTCAGCACACGCCAACCATCTATTGGTACACTAATCAGAGCGCAACTGATACTAAAACTTTCCTGGGTAATTTTACTGATTAACTTACCATGGCCAATTTTTGTTCGATGTTTACGTTTTTGGTGTTTTCTGATAGATCCTGTTTATATCTATGGTGTATAGTTCGAACATTTTGCATTTTTGTTCTAATATGTTTTTTACTCACTTGAATTTGATGCTTTGTGATCTGAATAAGGTGACAAAGGTGGACAGTGGTTTAGGTTAGGTAGGTCAGGTTGGTGTATAAACCTCGCGTATACCACCGGCAGGCGGAACGGAGCTTATATACTGAAAATTGAGAAAAAAAATCATAAAAAACGAAAAAAATCGGCGTGGAACGTTAATCAGTAAATTTACCCTCTCCTGAACCTTGACTTGATATTTGACGTTAATTTCTTCATTTTGGAAGGTATATGCAGACACACACAGTGGTCGTTTTTGTGAGATACGTTCCTCAGTGTTCATCTTCCATTGATTATATTTTAGGATAATTTTCCAGGTTGGAGTTCAAAAAATGGTAAAAAAATAAAATATGTGAGAAAATATATCAAAATATATTGAAATATGAAATAATAATGGAATTATATGAAATAATAAAATATATCAAAACCTCCAATTATACTTCTATACATTCGATCATTTACTTCCATTATGTTCCGATACAATTTACTAGTGATGCGCAAACTAACGAAGTGTTTTTGGCATAATTACATACTGTAACTGTATAACTGTTGAAACTGTATAAAAGTATGAAAGTTCAACTGTTCATTCGGATTGAATCATGTTGGATACGGGTTATACTAGATTATTTTAGGTTAGATTGGTTAGATTGTGTCTGATAGTTGGTTAGGTTATTCAGATCAGGTGATCTTCCAACAATTAAGATCACTCGCAACAACAACAACATCAAAAACAACAACAACCACAACAACAACAACAAAGCCCGCCATGCTTACGACATACTCAAGGTTAGCTGTACATGGACCAAGCGTATTACGTTATTTTCCCTCACATGGACTGTGAAGAGATTTCACTCCTTGCATACAATGTGGTGACCGAAATACCGAAATAGTTATTTCGCACCATAGTTTAATGTTTTAGCTACGAGTCATTAGGAAATACTGACATCGTCTCTTGAAAATATAGGATTCAACTCATTCCAACCATCTAGTGTTACAACCAACCTAGCAGAAACTTCGTTAAATATTTGCTGTTCATTTCTTGGCTCTCACCCTGACACTCATCTGCCGACAAACACACACATTGTAGTCCAAGAAACCTATTTGCAGGTTATGTTCTTGTGTGGTTAATTGACAGTGCGAAACACTTGATCGTCGGTGCTAGATGTTAGATAGAGACGTGCGATCGGACTCCTCTTTATGACACCTCCTTGTTTTGTCAAAGGAATTCTGAATTGCATTTTGAGGCTTGAGAGTGATAGTCGAGTTTTCGTAATAGGGTTGCATGATTGTATCAACTTTTATCTTCCTCCCAAGTATTTCGTTTGAAGATTAATTTAAATAAACTGGACCGTTGTTATCTTCAGTTTTTTCGTACGAGGAGGACCGGATGATAATGCTGCAGAAGGAATGTAATTAAAATGTCCAAATATTTCCTGAACACATATTCAGTGGCAATATTTCCATGAGAATATGATATGAAAAGATGTGTGAACACATTTTGTCAACTTTTAATCAGATGAGCGCAGAGAAGACTCTCATTTCACAAACTGGAAAATATCTGGATTCGTTTTTATTTATTGTTTTATTTTTTGTTTTAATGTTTCAAATTATGTGATAGGTTTGGATCTATTACTCAGATGATCAACTCCTCTATTAACATGTAAATAATCAAACCCTAATCCTTTATCTCCAATTTTGTGACAACATGGTAGACTAAAATGAAACAAGAAAGTACATCAAACAATCAATAGAAAATCAAATATTCAGTTGTTTATCCGATCCGGTTTATTTATCCAAGTCATTAACTTTATTCAAGTTTATTGTGATCGAAAATAATGAGGGAATGTGATAAAGAGAAGTTCGATTCTTTGCTAACGACCATCCAAACAAATACAACATTCTTTCACCGTTTCTCATTCAATCTCCTCCATCATCCTATTGAACTTGAGTCAAAAGAAGTCACTTCCTAGTTTCTCAAGAAATAATAATTATGATGATCATTGTTTGATTTACGACCTCACCAACAGCTGGGTCATATACAGGCGTACGAATGAGCAGGTGATCATGAATGTATGAAATGATGATTAGTGAGTGGACATTTAAAAAAACACATGCCGTATGCGGGATTCGAACCAACGCCCAACGTTAACTTCTGTTTCTGAAGCGGTGCCTCAGCTGACAGAACTACCGAGGGTGACTGCAAGAAGTAACCTGGACTCAGAATATCGAATAATTTCAACAAGAAACTCAACTTTCATCATCAGAAACTCGACAACTTGCACTGTTATTACAATCATTCATTAATTAATTAAGCCAGTGTCACGTGTGCGACTTCTCACAGTCACTGTTGATCTTTCATTTCTCCGATGGAAGAATGCTAACCATTTGATAACACACTCTCTCGTATGTCTTGGGTCCGGAGGCTGCGTTGCTGTAGGGATGAGTGATGAGGTGAAGACGATGCGATGATGACGTAACTTGGAGATGATAACTCAGAATAATGAGGGCAACTCTATATGTCCTATAAGTGTCTTATGTATCGAAATGCGTCATTGAGAATGTACACTTGTGAGGCCCTCATCAGTTTTGAATCATTAATATCTCTTTCATGGATACAATCGATATGTTTTGAAACGTCAATATATATATATATATATATATATATATATATATATATATATATATATATATATATACAGAAATAATGTTTTTCAGTGTATATTCACGTTTAATGAATAATCTGAGGAAGGAAATCCTAATATGCATTAAAGATGTTTCCTAATATATATGTTTTTACTGATTTTAATGTACAGTATATCTCCATATTTACATATAGGCCTCACATATGGTTTTATATAGCACGACCTCAACAATGAATGTACCACACATTTTTATACTGTTCAGTATAGCTTGATCTTCACAATCGGGTCATAATCAAATTATATTACATTTACGATGTGGATATGATTTTTACAAGTCATGAATTTCGATCTAAGAAACCTTCTGTACCTATGGCTTTTATTCTCGCGATACTTTCTTTCGATTACATCTAATTAGATCATTGAAATGCCAGAACGCCAGCCACGCCCTTGGCGGCTCAGTCAACTAATCGCTGGCGGTAGTAACTGAAGTTAGGTCGGGCGTAGGTTCGAGTCCCGCATGAGGCATGAGTTTTTGAGAACGCCATCACTTCATCGTTTCACCATTACCCGCTCAATCGTACCCCCCTGTATTTACCTAGCTGGTTGGTGGAGTTGTCAAGCAGCACTGGAATGAAAATTCTATGATGCCCAGATTATTTCTGATATGATATGATATATGATATATATATGAAAAATGATATATAATGTTATGATTATTCCATGAAACATGACAAATTTGTATCGTTCAGGGTCCTTCATTTTTGGAACATCACTACATCAATACTGCTCAATGTACAGAAAATTACTTCATGTAGCCTACGTATAACCAGAGACGATACGATTTATATACATATATATATATATATATATATATATATATATATATATATATATATATATATATATATATATATATATATATATATATATATGGTAATATAATTTCTACGGTTGTGCCACGTCTTGTAGATGACGGAGATCGACGTTTCGAAGGAATTTCACCCTTCATCTCCAGGTGTCTTGTCGGGACGAACATCAGCAATCGAAAATTATTTATAATATTATAACAATAGTTCGTCCCGACAAGACACCTGAAGATGAAGGATGAAATTCCTTCGAAACTTCGATCTCCGTCATCTACAAGACGTGGCAC
>OZ023326.1:52569203-52584203 GCA_964007535.1 Brachyptera risi
ATTCATCAATACGCTGCTAAAGTGAATGTATAATTTGAATAATAAAACGAGTGAGTTTCCCCAACATTACACTTCTGTTGAGTGAGAAATAATACCTTGATTAAAAATATGGGGAATACTGTACTGTATAATGGGTTCGAGATCGTTTCTGATGAATTAGTTGTTGAAAACTCTTGAAGATTAAATTGTTCCAGAATACGCTGATTTGAAAGTTTTTGCTCCAGTTCAAATTTTGTTATTACAATGATGGTCAGTGAAAAATTAGTCATTCTAATGGAATACTCATTGCTGAAAGTTTGATAAATGTGTACAATTATAGTACGTTGATTGAAACGTGAGTCAAAGTTATACTCGAAAACTCAAAACGGCTTTCCAATATAAGTAGGCATTTTCTCGAAAAAGCATGAGATATTGCTAACGAGCTCACCTGTGTGTATGTAAGACATCTGAATAATGATAATGATATCTGAATGAGAGGGGCGAGGTCAGGTTGTCGAGGGGTGGCGGATGGAGGAGAATGAGGAAGGAGATTGTTGAGGGGTGCCGAAGCAGAACAGTATTTTGAATGATGTAGTATTCGTGGAGGTGTGTTTGGTGAAGTAAAATGCATGAATATCATGGAGTGAAGGTGGTGGTACGTTTGATATATATTTCCGGTATTTGATTCTTCCTGATACTATTTTATGATACTCCAATTATCATGCGGACTGGGCGTTTTTTTATAGATTCACATCTATAATATGATATTAGGAATAACGATCATTGAAAAATGACCACAATATTCGAAAAATCTGATAATCATCATGTGTACAGTTGTTCAACCCTCATGTTCATCATTCATGATAATAATATTCTCTTGAAATAACCAAATGTACCAATTCATCAATTAAAGTGATTCAATTGAACAAGTGTAAGCAATTCCATATCCTGGAATTATTCCCGAGTAAACCAATACTTTTTTGTGTGACGACGATGGAGTCAAGATAAATAAAGTACTGGAGGTATTTTTCCTCATTCGACCCCTATCATGACTCTCATTGACCTCTCTTAGAGACGTTCACTGAATGAGTCACAGCTACAATTTGACTGTCCGAAATAACATTATTCTATAAAGGTCGACTTTATTACGTTGGATCAAGTCACTAATTTTTCCTGACCTAATTCATGGAGATGAATGATAGAAATATATGTGAACAATGTTGCCCTTAGCTCTGTCAAATTGATTGGAGTGGAGCCATGGGTTAGATAATATCATTCATTCATGATTCTCTCCTTCGTACTCTGAAATAATCTAGATATTGGTGGGGTCGTGGTGCAAACTGCACTAATCATCATGATCCATGATAAGAATTTTCTCGTTTTAAAATGAATTATATTTCATCTGAATCTGCTTAAACAAATGCATGCTATTGCTAGGATGTATGTGAGGCCCATATCGACTAGTCTTCCTATGCTCTATAATAAGGCCTTCTGAGGTGTACATTACAGCAGCGAGGGAAAATCAGATAATTCCCCATTAACATGCAAATTAATACTAATGGCATCACGTCAAAACGGTATTAACTTATGCATAATGATTTAATTTCCGTTATATATTTTAATTTTATTACGTCAAGTTTTCTTACCCTTCTTACACTTATAATAACTATGCGTATATGGTATAATTAGTGTCATTTTGAACCGGTCATATTACGTATTGTTTGTGAATAAAAATGGGTGCTAATGCAATCTGTATGCTTTATTAAGCCCATTAGTTTGATAAGAATTGCGTAATATAGGTAGACTGGATAGTATATGACTGACAGGAGCACAAGTATTTCACAAACTATAAACTCATCGCGTGAGCTCATGTTTTTGTTATCAAATCATTATTTCTATATTTTTCTTCAAATTCATTTTAGGTGAGAAAAATGATATAATTATCAACTTTTCAATTCCATCAGCTGTTGTTTGGAAAATGTTTTTCAGTGTTCAATGGATGATATACTGTTTACAAACTGTGTGTTTTATATAGTATTGTATTGGTTGATTCGGATATTATTCAATATAGGTATTAATTGAATGAAGTGGTATTTACCTTGTATTTGTATTTTATTCAGAATTCCTTAGCACATTACATATACATTCATACTTTGAATACGTTTACATACAGTTATGGAATTTGTCATTAAATTACAATATATATAGAGAGATTGGGTCAGTTCTGTATTAAAAGAATATCTACATCCGAAGTCATATAGTTATATGAATATGATGGTTAATGATCAGAAATGATTAAATAAAATTGAAAATAAAATTATAAAAAAATATTATGAAAAAAATTTAAATATAGGCCCACTTGAAAATAATGAAATTGAGTCAAATCAAGAATGATTAAAATATGATGGTTATGATGGTTATTCAATATACTTACTGCATTATACATGACTCATAGTAAATTATAGAAAACTGAACATAATAAACCCATCTATAAAATAACGGAGCAATTATAGATCAATTAATAGTATTAGTTGATATCATCGCCGATAATCGAACCTGTGAGGAATTAGAATACATGTGAGGTTTTGAAGTGAGGTTGATGGGACAGCATGCAAGAACACAACAGTTACTGCCGGTGCCAAGCGCTGCCATCGCTACGTCGGAATCTCATAACAAATCTCATCATAACGTAAGAACAAAGGCATTTATATTATTACAGAAGAATTATATATAATTATTCGAATTCATATTAACAACTTTCTGTGATTATTTGTAATTACATATTTCGCTTTAGAACTTGTTTCAGTTAATAGATAATAGCAATTCTCGGTATATATTTTGATGTGGATGATGGTCTTTAAATAATTTGTAATTAAAAAACTTATTATGAGGATGGCATGATACTTTATTTTTTTATATTCATAGTGTTCCAGATTCAGGTCAAAAAACATGTTTCTATGAGCAGAATAACCCTAACTCCAAGTCAATTACAATTAATGATCAATATATGGACATATATAATTTCTTTGACGTGTTAAAATTTACACTATTGTGACATGTTTCTCATACTATAATATTCGAATTATTATATATGATAACTAGCTTCGTGAATCGTGATACCTGTGATCAACACCACACTTCATGAGTTTGATCAAATTGGCCATTCGACTAATTGACAGTTTCACTATCAGTTACTTTGAGTCTGGATATGCTTTGAATAAGAACAATTCATAGTAACCGATTCATCAAATGTTCATGTTCAATGGTGGCAAATATGAATCATTTTTGTCTTGCTTTACAGTCGCATTTTCTAAATATACGTTCATATATAGATGAGTGAAATATTTGTTTTGATCGACGTGGTTTGATGACGATAATAATTGATTTTTAGGTTAATTAAATCGTTGAGTGTAACGTATTAGGCAAACGCAGCATATGCGTTGTGAGATGAGCGAGATATCTGAATCGTGAGAGTCGTTAAAGTAGTTCTACCTTCGCTACTTTATCGACTCTGGTATTCTACGCACCTTGACGCACATGAAAAATATTTCATTGTTACGCAAATATAGAATCTACAGAGCAGTGAATCTCGGCGACCTAATTCTGCTTACATTTGTATAATATATCTGATGAATAAAAACAGTCAATTTATTTCTTTTCAAAACGGCCAATTTGAATTGACCACCAGTGATGAGCGTGGCTAATCGTCAAAGCCACCTGGATATATATTCAATGTGAGAATTCAGAGATACCCTGATAGGTATACATGTCAAATTTCCCACATAACAAAGCCCATTTGATTGGATGTTCTGTTTTGTGACGTTTATGGGCGGGTCAATCACTAGTCGTCAATTGCTTACAGAATGATGATAATCCAGATGAAATTTGTTATTGTTGAGAAATTTCACTTCTCACATTTTCTTGCTCAGCCTAATCTCATGAGGTTTTCAGAAAATTTGGCATGATATTTCTCAAAATCGGACCAACCGATTCATTCCAAAAACTATACAGTTTAAATTTTGCGTGTACAAAAAAATGGAATGTCGATCCGTCAAACCCTGCAACCTGTGGAGTGCTTACAAAAAAAATACAAAGCTTCGTAAGAGAGGGATGGAAGTCTTCACATACGCTCATCTAATTAATTGGCTATGAATACAATCCCTAAATCTGAGTGCAACCAAACTAACTTTACGATTTGTTCAGGAACACGCTCTAGCAGTGTAGCTTTTGGATGATATGGTCTGTTAACTGACTTCTTACACATCAAGTTTTGAAGATAGTTATGTGATTTTCATGCTGAAACTCTGACGTGTTAAAGTCAAGACATGGTTTATAGTTCAGTGTGTAGCCTACAGGCTATATGGTACTCAAACTTATGCATGATGGAATTTTGAAATGCGATTATTGATTTGATATTTCAGACATTTGTGCAACCATCTTTGTGTTATTCCTGAATCATGGTTAGAACAAACATATATCAAAAGTGCATAATTGAAGAATTGTATTCATGGCTGAATCGAGAATTTTGAATTTTCCTTATCAAACTCCCTGAATTAGTTAATTTTTCAAATTTTATGAAGTGAATTCTGAATTCATACAATGATATATCCAAGTTCAACGTGTATATCATTTCCGAAAAAAGTATATCAATCAGAAGTAGGCCTAATAATAAAAAATATATAATGAAGAAATAGATAGAAATATTCTGATCCGAGATTTTTTCATCAGAATTCTAAAGAGTCGATTTGATTGTGCTCACTAAAATATGAACTGAGCTACTTCTTCAGACTATGTTGTATATTTACTTTTTAAAATGGCAATTCTGCTATTAATAGTATCATCTACTGTAATAATGTTGAACATTATAACTATTTGTACTTCACCTGTGGCTGAAATATTCTACCGTTGATATAGCAATGTTAACTATCCTCGAGTAGAAATCAGCTCAAATAATTAGGCAGACTCTCAATGAAATGTGTGGAGATCAGCACAGTATCTAGATTTACACAAGCTTCATAAAGGATTTATTGTAAACCTTGATGAAGCTTGGCTTCGTAGCCAAATCTCACACAAAGAAGGCAATAATGTATTCTTTTGTTATTTCACAGAGATATTTAATTAACTCAAAATTGTGAACGAAAATTTCTGTAACTGCATGAAATGAAAAAAACCTAAACAGGTTATATATACATTGTTAGTCAACATACAGTATTCCTCGAGAATGTAACAGACAAACCAGTGAGGCCTGGCAAAATATAGAAGATATTATTCAGTAGCTGAAAGCGTTAAGAAATAGCACAACGAAACATGATCCATGTTAGGTAAATATGATATTATTAATAGGTGAATTACACTTTCGAATGATTAATATTTCTCAATTCGATTTGCATTCGCTCGAATGGGAAAACATCAAATTTCAATTTTTAATATATATATATATATCAGATATATATATATATATATATATATATATATATACAATGATACAATTATACGCTCATAGGTAACAAACGTGTAAATGTAATTCCACATGTTTTCTGCGGAAATTATACGCAGATACGTACTATCAAATAAAGTAAATATGTACACAGAAATACGTTCCTGTTCATCGACAAATAAGTACTATAATAGATCTGACAATCAGGATTGGTTGATTCTCAGCATCATCATATTTTCACAACAGAAAATATATATATAAAGTTTAAAGACGAGACATGTGTACCAATCTAGTAAATAAAACATCAGTGGAGAAGCCATTATCGTGACACTACTGGTGTCGCTTATACAATATTCTATTTATAATACGAACCTGTGTGTGTTGGAGGAATATAGACTCTAGACTCTACTTTATATGTGAAATGTGCAGCGAATAGAGATGTGATAGGTTCAGGTGCACTACTTGTGGTAGCACTGCCGAATCATCAATATTTCACCAAAGATCGCAGATGTTTCTCTTCGAACCTCTTCACTCCCGACGAACAGTAATATTATCTCTATAGGTTTCACAATACATCAAACTCAAAAACTACATTTTGAATAAGAAATAGGATTTGTTTCATGATATTATTGTCCTATATTATATCTATGTTTGCTGAATAAATCATTCTGAAATCAAAATGCTGGAATATGATAAGATTAGTTGATACATGAATTGTGTAGGTCATATATCACATATTAAATAGAACCCATTGAGAGTCCCTCTACTTTGAACTATATTTGATTGTCCTCAATTTATTTATTACACTGCATTGTTTCCACATTTTTCGTCTCGATCTTAATAGTTTCCAGCTTTCACATGCCTGCTCCAAACACTTGCACGTATGGACATCGTGAGTATATTTTTCAATTATATATGATATTTTCATAAATACTTCTATCATTTTTTTTTATCTCTCAAGATCCTATTTCCGATCGAATGATCAACAGGTATCATTTATCCAGCTACTCCTTTATCCAGGAAAAAAAGCTTCACCAACTGAATAATTGGAAACACTTTAGAAATTACATAATTACGCCGCACGCTCAAGGACTTGACAATTCTGAAAGATTGAGTTACGTTTCTTATCGTGAATTTATCCCCGAAAAATCATAATACGGTGCCCTGAAAATACCACCAAGGAACAGATATGACGGTGATGTTTGTATTCGTTACGTTGGTGGACGACCTACTTCTTTCTTGGAAGAGAACGAAAATAAAAGTCGTTTAGAATGTCGTGAGTGATTAGGCTTTATAATTTCATGACCAAATTATGTAGATTTTGAATGTATTTCATACAAACTTCGCGCTAGTATCACAACGCATGATTTGCGTTTGACCAGTTAGATGAACCTTACCAAAGACTTCCACTCGACTCGTATGTTCACTGCTGACGTATTTTTTCATACGTTTTGCACATCTTTGTTATATATTGATAAAGTTGGAGTAATCGATCAGTACTAAACTTTATGAAGGTACGCTGAATCATGAACGTAATCTTCAATATATTTTCACAACATCAGCTCGTCCAATTTGAGGAAAATTAGTTCGAAAATATTGAAATTTTCATAAGAGCTACCCAAGAAAAAATTATTTTTCAGTTTGTTTCAACACTAAGATTACGCACGTGATCGCAAATGTTCACTCAATCAGAGCAGTCAGATAGAAAATAAAATAGTGAAAAGGTTTTCATCGGGTTTTTCATTAAACTCACTTGACATAGCGACCTGCATTCTGTATTGTATATGCATTGCATAGTAAAAATAATAATAATAATAAGGCTTTATTCATTTTTGAGTAGTTGACAAAAGAAACACAGAAATAACAATCTACATATAAAAATTAAAAAAATGAGATGATTATTTAACAAAAATGAAATGGCGAGGTTCAGATACATGAGTTTCTGCTCTTCCACCTAACCTTATGAGTATAATAACTGAAATGCGAATAATGATGTGATAAAAAAACTATAAATTTACAAATGAAAAAGGAAAACAAAAAAAAAAGAACACGAAGAGCTGACAGATTAGAACTGAATTAAACATGATTTTTTAAAACTCTCTCAGAATTTTGCTTCACTAAAAGTTGTTTTTTGTATGATAATTTGAATAGACCCAGGGATTTTACTGATTTTAATGATGTTGGCAACTCGTTCCATCTTCTTGGAGCACTTATTGAGAAAGATGAAGATTTGGAATTGTGATGATGATAAACCAAATTGGAATTTTGACGAACATTATGATGATGAAGCTGTGACGTGAAAGCGATGTTGTTATATAAATATTCTGAAGACTTGTTGTTAATTATTTTATAAATCTAAACTACTGTATTAAAATTTCGGCGATTTTTCATGTTCAACCATCCAAGTTCAATGAGTTTGGGCGAAATTTGATATTCTTCGTGATGGCGCACGTTCAAACGTCTCATCTACCCGTACTAAGTATCGGTATAGGTATAGTGTCCCTCCAACTTTTGTCGAACACACTATAACATTATTTTCAACACACACGAACACACTATATTCCCTAGTTCAACTAACCACAAACTTGTTCCAGGACAATTGGATATTTTGTGGTAGAGCCTACAAACAAAAAGGAACAGCAGGCTTATATCTCAAACATGGCCTTCATTTAATGCTTTTCATTTCGTACACAAGTTTGCATTCTCTATTGTACTATTATCCAGGCACGTTATCTTCAATTATGCGTTGTTATTAGATGATATAAATACATTAGCAATTCATTAAGAAGCTGTGTATTCGTGTATATAGTATTCTCCGCAGCCAACAGAGAGCGGTCTATGCGCTAGTGGTCAAACCTATAGCCTACAGCTACAAGTGTTATCAACTATTTATAAGTACACCTGACCGCAACCTGAACCTTGATAACTCGACACAAGCCGATGTTTAATCGTGTAGACCTTTCCCTTTGTTCGATGTTACCGGCGGATTTCACCCGGTTTTTGGAAGACAAAGAAATGTCAGCTTGGGGCAAGTAGAATAATGAAAGGGTTATGTGTGGATATGAAGCAGCTATTTTATGGACGAAATGTTGGCGTTTATTCTAAATCCAATAGGTTTGTGATAGTTATAGTTAACTTTGCTTAAAATGTATTCTCTGTTCCTACAAACAATCCATAAATCATTTTAGAAGTTATTAGTTGAATTATTCAAGGTTGATTGAATGTTGTTTCTATGCGATCTTTAAATTACCAGAGTGAAATAATAATTTGATGACTGATAAAATGAGTACCATAGCTTGATACCTATGAATATTCGTTTGTAATGTCAACATAATTGACGACTAGTGATTGATCCGCCCACAAACGTCACAAAACAAAACATCCAATCAAATGGGCTGTTCGTTATGTGGAAAAATTGGCATTGCCTATCAGAGTATCTCTAAATGCCCACATGAAGTATAGATCTAGGTGGCCTGCCGATAAGCCACGCCTGTCAATTGTAAGTGGTCAATTGTACAACTGTTCTTAGAATGGAGATAATAAACGTGAATAGTATAAGTAAACGTTGACAACTGTTCAGAAAGTGAAGTTATGTATAAGCCTTCTTACATTTATGAATAGGCATATGTGTTTGTGATCTACCATGGAGCTTGAGTTGAAGATATGTGAAATGATGGTTGCTCTTTAATCAATTGTTATCTACTTTCAAGTAGCCAGAATTAATGCGCCGTTAACTCTTTGATCTCACTTGCTCATTTCTCATCCATTGCTCATAAGGTCTACTCATTTCGTTACTGTACTTGAGTGAATATATTATGTCGCATTCATCATGAACTGCACCCGACGATTATTTATCATCATATTTTATCACTCAGATGCGGTCAACAGAATGATAACATTTTCAAATACAACACATAATTTCTGTAATATATAATTAGGAAAAATATAGAAGAAAATATCGACATTCAGTATCTAAAATTACGATAGTTCATTATTCAATATTATTCTTCTATATCCATTCAAATTCATTTCTAAGAACGAACATATCGAATAACATATATAGATGAATAAAACGATAATAATAACTAAATAAACAAGTTGACTCATTATATATAATTCATGCTAATTTAAATCTGAATACGTTAATCATTATAATCACCGTTTTAATTATATCTTAATTAGGATTCATGACTCATGAATCAAACATGAACATGAGTTTGACATAACTCATGTCAAATACATAACAAAATATTACGTATACATGAAAGTTTAATATTATGAATCCATTAGTTTTATAATATGTCAAGTCTGAAAGACATAGCATGTAGGCATATAGTAATAATATGATCTAAAGTAATGGCCGATGTACACAGTGTGTAATAAGTAGTAATGAGTTTGCAAGTACATATAACTTATGCAGTTACGAGGTATTTTCAGTGTTGGTGTGAGGTGGTGTGGGTACGGTAGTAGAGGAAGGTGGGGTAAGGGGGGGCGACGACGATGGGGGTAGCTCCACGGATGCCAGTGGTTTTTAAAAAAACACTACCCTCCATATTTCACAATACGAGGTGTATGGTGAGTGCTATACATTCCCACCCTACATCCTATATAGACTAGCTTTGCAGCGTGAAAAGAGGAGAATGGTACACATATAATATATAATGGGAGAGAGACAGAGAGAAAGGAGGAATGGGGAGAGATTTTAAATGGTTTTAATACTAGTTTATGGCTCTAAAATGTGTCAGATCAAAATTACGGAGGGTATATTATAGTAGACTGCTGTGCATACACATATACTGAAAAAACGGCAGAAATACAGGACTTTTATGAGATACATGTATATCTGGGAATGGAGTCACATATTGTGTAGATATACGTATAAGTTGGTATAATATTCTATGTTGGTATTATTGAATTAATACTAACAAAATAACACGAACGGTTTGAATTGCATATGTCCCTGTAAAAATCTAGCCACTTATCAGACTTAAATTGGGATTATGTCCCCAGTGTTTCGTATATAGCTATAGGTTATAATTCGGGCAAGGGTGTAGTTACTGGTGGTATAATCTTAACACATGTTATCAGAATCTACGTGGAAATCTACTTTCCGACGATAATAAAAACTACTTTGTCTGCATATTGCCAAGTACTTTTTTTGTTACGGATTAAATTCATTATTTACTTTTAGCTTTTTTTAGGGCTATGGGGTTTAGTAGAGGAAATTAAAATGAATGTGCTACCATGTTGACTGGCTATAGCAATGAAACCATATTATATTGGTGACTTCACATTGAGGTTGGTATATTATTGTTACTGCTTCAGCGGTGTGAGTCTCATTGGGGCTTTATTATACATTAACCAATTCAACATACTAATTCTTCATATTCACAATTAGTATGGACCGTAATTTTCCGTAATTTCAGAGTATATTATCGTTTCACCTGGACAAAGCGCTTGCTTTATTTCTAATGAGAACGTATTTTTTGAAAATTACTCCCACTGTTAGCCTAGTGACTATCAACAGCTAGGCTATTTGAGGATGAATCACATTCTCAAATTAGTTATCATCATGATAATAACGCAGAACTGGAGAACGCAGTGAGTGTCGTTGCTGAATATTAGTAAACGAGGCATGAATACTAAATGATACAAGTAATTGAAAAGTTGATTTTTTTTCACTATATCGTGATCGATTATCATGGAAATTGATTCTGAAAATATGTATATGACTAGAAGTGATTGAAATATGCAGCTTGAGAATAAACGTGATAATAGATAAATTTGGTTTCCGTAACTCGTATGAATTCGCTTTACCATTTCTAAAAATTGAAACACTTTCCACGACATTCTTGCAATATAGATGTTCCAGAATTCAGAATCTAGAACTTATATCAATACGACATTCTGTGAAGCTTCGAACAGAATTGAGTGGTCCTGTGTGAATTAAATTGATATAGGCCTACCGCGATATCACTTCTGTGAACTCGAGGTTATAATACAATTTTAATATTAACTTTAGAACTATTCCTCCCTATCTCACCGTAATATTCATTTCTTTTCACATTCATATTATCGGAGCTACATATTTTTTCTAATCATAATAATCAATTCACACGCAAAAATGAAAACCGAAAATGAATGTCATCCAAAAAAAGACAAGTGAGAAAAATGGTAATGTGAAAACTATTTCACGTTCCACTTGAAATAAGTTGAAAGATTTACTATTCTCTCACTTTTTCTTTCCCTCCCACAACCATAGATATCCCACACCACCATGGCACAATTTTTTTCGCATGCCGGGCATTGAAATAGCACAATTGAATTGAAAGTAACAGAACTCTAGTTCCGTGAAAAGAACTTTATTGATGGTTCACTTTTATTGTGTTTTTAGTACGCAAGCAGCAATGTTCCAGGCCTATATGTGTGTGTTTTTCCTTTTTTCATCGTTCTTTCTTCTGTCTATAAACAAATATATTGTATTTTCTGTTTGGTCTTGGCTGGATGATGGTGTTTTCTAGAATTAAGAATAGAACTGGACTTCATAACGTGATTATATCCACGGGTTAGAGGGGATACAAAATTCATTTGAGCGAATGTATTGGATTATCGAAAATCGACCCTACATCAATTGAAGATTATTCTCACTACTTTGACATATTTTTTCGATGTGATACAATATTATTCATCGCCAAGAGAACCAGGAATATTGTTAAATCTTTCGACTTAGTTTCGACAAATTTAATTTATATAGTACGGTACTTTAATTAGGAAATGTCAATATCGATCGAATCATATATTTTATGTGAATATAGTATACATGAATATGAATATATGAATATCGATTATATATATATATATTTTTTTTTTTTAATAACATCGAAACTTGATACAAAATCATTGTTCCCCAATTAAGGCTATGGATGAAAGATAGGATCGTTTGGACGGGGCACCACAAGGGCGATCTTACCACCCCATTTTGATTATTTAAAACTAATGGACACCAGGACTGCGCTGTCTGTGACAATAATTTTTCGCAGTATATAAAAGTCTTTCAGTATGAACACACGAATGTTGATATCTTCCACTTTGAACTAAGTCTCTTGGGCAATGATTACTTCTTTCCCTTGACAGCAGATGTAAAATTGATCCTCATACAAAAAGCACAAATTAAATTAGTGATAGGCTTATAATGTTATAATTAGACCTATCGCTCTACTAATTAATGGTCGTGGCCAATTAGTACTTCATCCAAGCATTTGCTTCGAGGACTGTGGGAAACCACGAAAAACCACGTCAGGATGGAATATATGAAATTCATATATATATATATATATGCTAAACATTTCCAAACTTATCTTTGAATGAATATAAAATGATATAATATTTTCGAAAAATATTTTTGTTATCGAAAATGAGTTTAATATGTATTTTGACGGGGACAATCAGGCCTCGTCGTGTCATATTACCGTCTCCATATATCAAATTCTTTGTACGGACTAATCATACACATCTAAAATCAACATGAATGATTTGATAACGGACACCATACCATATTCATCAACTCGACATTTTCATCTTATATAATCAACCTGAAGCACACTAGGTTTTATTTACTTTTGTTGTGTGATTGATACAGAAGAATGTCTGCACAAGTACCATCAATATGAAATAATTCAGTCATTATAATTCCTCTTGATCCAAGAAACTTGATATTATTATTATACGAGCTTTAATGAGGATTCAATTTGACATACTGAAAAAAATTGGTGTTCGTTCTTATGTTTTTTTTTTTTTTTTTTAGGTTCTCCACAGGTCAAATGGCTTTAGCTATCAACCTCAAACTTGTTTTCATCATGGTTCCTCATCTAACTCAGATCTGTATGGTTTTGTGGCATTATCGGGTGGTTACTTTTATTTTTATGAATTTTAGAAATATCAAAAAATCCATTAGAATAACTCAGCGGAAAAAAAAAATTATTTTACAAAAAAATGAAATTTTGTGTGAAGTTGAAGTTGATATCGAATCGAATAAAAAATATCGAACTGGATCGGAAGTATCGAATAAAGTAAAAATTGAGATTCAAAGTCACGATTCGCGATCATGTGTAATACCGGTACTGTATCAGTTTCAGTTTATTTTTCAACCCATTTCACAAAAGTATACAGAATTATATTCGACTCTCAAGATGATACATTTATTTTTGAGTGAGGAAGTAATTTATAATCTGGTAGTTATTTCATAACGATATTATGCTGGTGCTTAAAAAAACAAATCACGAACATTTCGAGATCTTCTTCCCACATACACATATTACACTCATATTTCACTCATGCACCATCACTTACAACAAAGAAAAACTGCCATATTATTCACTCGACTTCTTTTAGCTGAGTTTTATTCATTCATTGAATGAATATCATTCAATGATATCATTTTTGATCATTTGGCTATTTGATTATTCATATATTTTTCCAGTCATTTCCTTTTTTTCAATTCTATATCGATCATCGTTTTTTATATTGAACCAAACGAATATCGAATATTCCAATTCGTCAATTCGATATCGAATCAAAGTCCTAAAATATCGTTTTGATCGTAAATATCGTTATCACACGCAAATTCGAATAAAAATCTATGGCATTCCTCAAAATCTGTTGTCAATTAATTATTTGATTAATATTTCAATCATCATGATTATTATCATGATTATTATTATTTCAAATATGTATTACATTTCAAATAAAAACTGTCCATTTGTTATTCAATTTTTGGAATTTTGTATTATTTTATTTTTTAATTTTCGGAGATGTTTCATATTGTACTGACCATACTGAAATATTCATCTTTGTTTGAATTTGCTTTGATTGTTGACTTTCATTGTCCGATGAACAATCCGAAAGATTCATATTCACGACTTGCTGTATAAATGAAGTCATTACTAACCCTCCTAACTCATCCTTCGCTACCCTTAAAACGTGACGATCGAAATGCAATCAACCGATCGATAATAATATTTGCTAATACAATCACCTGCCATGACTACAACAATTACCATAAGTCTCCTTATATTGCACTTTCCCAACGATCAGGCATCTAGGAACACGCAATATGTAAATGCACATGTGCACTTTTCGTGTATTCATTCTACATCACACAGAACCAAGCATATTGTGCAATTAATTAACGTATGCAATTCATCCACGGATAAAACGAACAACCATAACAGATTGTTCATAAAATATACATGCAATAGAAAACTAGCTAGCTCGTTTGTTGGAAAATACGTTATTTAAAATCTAATATCCTTTTCATGTAGACGAGGTTTAATTATTTGTCGACGTCATGGCTATAAATATTCGAGTATAAAACGGGCCAAAGTCCGTCAAAATGTTTACTTTGGTAGTGCATTGTATTGTGTTTGTAACATTACAAAGTTCATTGTGTAAACCTATACGTCATGAAATGATACATATTCCAATAATAACGTGATGCATTCGTTTACGAGCTGTAAAAACTTTAAACTTGTTCATGGTAGTTTCAAGACCATTAAAAGGTAACCATACCAATAAAAGAGTGGATA
>OZ023326.1:52589203-52616703 GCA_964007535.1 Brachyptera risi
CGTGATCTTGCATTCGTTATAATTAAAATTTAATAATTAGGCCCACAAGGAAAACGCAGAATATGCGTTGTTAGGTGAGCAGTGTAGACTTATTCATACGAATTGAAATGGAGAGCTTTATACACACCTTGATTCTGAAACTATCAAGCCACTGTGACTTCCTGTATCACCTGTTGATTATTGTATCTGTATGATTATCTGGTTCATTCTACCTGTTGATATCGTCAACATTAAATAACTTCGATTGATGTTAAAACATTACAATAATTTAAAAAAACGGTTGTTCTGGTTCATGTAAGACTGATGAAACTTTGTTAGTCTAACAAAAATGTGCATTCATACGAAGAAAATGTGTCCTCAAAATTTCATATCATGTGTTATTCTTATGCGGTTCTCCATAATTTGAGAATGGTCCCTCTCGGAATGCATGTGTATGTGTTGCCAAGTACGCAGAACAGTTAAGTCTTCTCTTACGCTCATTCAATTATCATATCCTCATTATAATGTTCAAATTCCTGATTTCTAACTTTCCGAATGTATCATTAGAATTGATTATTACCAAATCGTTAAATGAACTATACCAGAAATCAGCAAATATAGTCACTAGACAAGTATGTTAGTCCGTAACGCTGTAATGAAAGAATGTATAATAGGCTAATAGATGTATCCATGCGCAACATGAATCCAGCAAATACAGTCGGATAGTTTAAAACAAAAATCAAGTTCAGCCTTTTTTTCCATCGTTGAGTAGAATGAGCGGACGTTATAATACAAATGAAATTATTCATCAACCATCACAATGTTTTGCATCACTGAAATATGAAAAATCAGGCGCCGTAAACATCAATTACTTGAAATCTTACAAAATAAACCATCAATTTGCAAAGCTGACGATTCCATATACGCGACATTTTGTCCAATAATCACTACATGATCTATACAATAAATCCACAGATTCAACCGTCCAATTTGGCGTATTACAACAATCACGCCGGTTTTTTTTATTGACCTCTTCTCCTCCCCTCTCTCTCTCTCTCTTTCTCTCAACTCGAGATAATTCACGTCACTCCCAAGCTGGATGACTGATAATAGTCGAGCTGCCTCAACTCTCTCATAATACTCGTTACCCCACTCGTCTCACATGTGGTTTGGGGTAAGAACATTACTTCGGGGACAATTAATGTAGGTGGATTATTCAACTATGATGATAATTCATGACCCATACGTGAACTCAAAAAACTAAAATGATATCAGATTCATTGACCCACATTATGCTCGGGGTGAAACATTACCAGTTCAATTTGATTCGTTTTCCAAAAATGATTGACGTAATGGAACAATATACATCATTTCAATTTTCATTATGTATCCGTTGAATTCTGTGTTGAAAGCCCGGTGATAGGCTGTTGATAATTTGAATGTAATAGTTTACTCACCAACATTCAAATAATGTATGTTATATGCAATAGTGCAACATGTATATTATAATATTTGTATATTACATATGATTTTGTAGCCCCGAACATTTCTACCAAATTCTCCATGAATAAATGAAGTTACTTCGTACAACAATTCTGTTGAAAAAAAATTGACTCAGACAAAGTAAACTGAATAGCCATTGAAAACAAACATAGGTGCATAATGTTATAGAGTTTGATGATGCTGACGTGGTCATTTCGATCTATTGAACCTCAGATTATGTGTTCAACAATAAGATTATTTAGAGAACGCAATGTATAAAGTGAGTCGTTGAATGTGTGATAATATAGAATTTGATTTCTTTTCCTCAATTTTGTGAAATTAAATTATCCGATTTATTGAAACCGTATCAATTTGTAGAACCAACAAACCCTGACCATAACAGACTAAAGATTTAATTCAGTTATCGAAAATCAGACTGAAAATAATCACACAAAACCACTCGTTTTTAGTTAAACCATGATACAAAACGTTATCATCCTTGAGAACATATTTCCAACAAGTGCATGGGTTCTCAGCTATGACTTCAAATTTTGTTATTTCTTATGATTCAACTATCGTGAAATCATATTCAAATCGGCTGCCTCAAATATCCAATTAAATTGATTCAATATATGAAGTCACTATCTGCAACTTGATATTACAAATAGAGCTTCTATTAAAGGCATACGCCAGATGCATTGTCATCCAATCTGTTACGAGCATCAATGGATTAACAAGATTCACACTGTCCACATCAATCATATTGCAATCAGTCCTTACCATATATGATGCATGTTATAAATGGCATTGCAATATGTAATATGGATTCTTTAATCATAAGTTACTGGTAAATGTATGTTCATACTTATCTCAATAATGCTTACCTTCTCTCAGTATTGAATCATTATAACAATATTTCCGAACATTTCATTCATCCCGCACACTTATCACAATGATTGTTCAATTGGAATAACATCAATCGTGAGTTTCTCTTCAAGTGCCGAATTAATTTATTCGAAGGATCAATTGAAACGATCAGTTTTGCCATATATTTCTATTCAGTTCATTCAATTTTCTCAACTTTAATGTTACATGCAGTAATAGAAGAACACATTTTTTTCCTTGAATGAATCATGAGGTATAAAGGTCTAGCCTCATCCCCATTCCACCTATATCAACATCGTGTGGCATGAATGATAGTAGTGAAATGCTTGAGAACACAATGAGATCAATGAAATATGTTTCCTTTTGAACCTGATCACTTCTTCAAGAGTCAATAGCAAAATAAACCATATCATATTATAATTTATTGGCACCCCCACTCCCCCTCTTCCAGTCGTACCCAGTATTACTTATGAAATCGTTGACTGTTTGCCAAAACAGTTGGGATGTTCGAGGAGGTTCCACGATCATGAATTGCTTTGGAATCGTGATCAACGGGAACTTGGCCCTTACAGCAATAATGGTGATTTCATTAGACAATTGCAAAGTAGACCTAGTTAATTGACGAAGTGATAATTCTAGTTTGAATCATGTATTTGTATTTTTATCAGTGCAAGGGACGTAATGATATGAATACTAGTTCTCGAATAAATTGAGTCAGAGTGGCTGTAACTAGGAGTAAAAACTAGTTGACACCATAGGGACAAACGATACTTCGCTCGACTGAATTTCAGAAAAAGATTGACTAGACTTAGTACACTGGGTCTTGGTAAAATGTTACATTTATTCATCAGTTATCAGGGGTTTCATCTTTTTCCTGAAATTTGATGAAGTATGAAAATATGAGGATATATGACGTATTTGATATGTGATTTGATATTTGATACGTGTTTGATATATTTGTATCTGTGATATGTGACAGTCGGAACTTGTCAGTTCCGATTGTTGTCATTCACATGCGTATCAAGGAAGTTATTCCATTTTCGACTATACCCAAGTAGCACAAAATCTTTCGATCATTATTTTATTATTCATTTTGAGTATGATGTTTGTATTGTTTCGAAAAAAGGTCAAAAAAAGATTTTTGATTCACTGATCCGTTTTCATAATGAATGTATATAATATAGTATCCTCATATTTGTTCGAGATTGAATACAGTGCATACGCTGGAAGGTTTACTGACAAAGTTATGAATGATATTGTTCGTTTATATAGTCAAACATTTGTAATTACAATAACGTGTTCTGAATTCGAATTTAGTGTGGTGAATCATATTTTTTTTTTAATGAACCCACTGAACATTACTTGAATGCAATAATAATGTCAGAAAAACATATTGGATCAAATCAAGATTTTGACAAGTAAAACGATAAAACAGTTCGAATGTCAGTGAAACAGATATGCAGTTGAAACCTTTTTGTATGACCACGATTCTGATTATTTGATTGACTAAGGTTGCAATCAATTGAGGTGGAAAAATGCAGTATACGTAACCAAGGGTGATATCAAGTTCATGCCCGCTAATTATCGCCTAATCTAATTCATTTTTACAGATTATATATTCATAAATTGAGTGCCAAAACGACCAACCTGGACATAGTTCGGACAGTTTTGTTGGTATTATCATGGTTATCCACGTTCTTTGTTTTCACTCACTCTTAGAGTACTGCTTACCAGATTCGGATATGCCTGATTGAACCATATCATAATATATCATTATCACCCCTGGCCTCCAATGATATTTTAAATTCAAATTAAAAATAAGATATCATCAGAATCATCAGGATAATGTTTCCATTGAAACGAACAGTTCTTATGTTTACTATAAGTTTCTATACAACCGAGCCTTGACTGATTGCACGAAACATGTTTGGATGGTTAAATAAATGTACCCATTGGTTAAATCACGTGAAATTTTATTGAAATATGAATCTCTTTTTTATTGAACATCCATGTTATGTTGTCATGGAGGTTTCGACGTAAAGAAATACTGGACCAAATTAACAATATCTCTCATTCGATTGAAAAATGTGTGTGGCATGACACTGCACCCTCAAACATGTCTGGTATTTATCAAATCCCTACTGAATAGGAAGAGAAAGAAATTTCATGTGTAGTTCGAAAAATCTCCAATTTAATAAAAACGCTGAAAAATGATAATCACGCACGTTTTTCACACTCAGTAAAATAAATGACTTTTCTCATGAACATTTTAATAATTCTGACGAATGAAAATTCTTCTTCCAATAGAGGACACAGAATAAGCAATACGAATAGAACTACAAGTAATTAATCGATTGTATTGTTAAAACCTGAGATAAGAACATCAAAATGGAACAATATTCAAGAACGTTGAATAATAGAACAAAATAATAAAATATATGATAACGAACAATGACAATCAATATAATTATGCCAATTCACTGTTTCAACTACGTCCAGTTTGAAATTTTAAATATTGTTATTTGCATGATTGTTGTTATGAAGATTGTGAATAAATATTCACATGGATGTTAGGCTAACAGAGCCAAGTATTACTTTGAAGAACATATCTCCATGTACCGTCACATACGTGTTAAACCATGAGTGAAATTGAAAGCGTATATATTTTGTCTTGTAATTGACGTGTTACGTTGCTTGGAATAATTAGATAAACTTGGTAGATTTTCTCATGATGCTTCAGTATGTGAGCAAAGTCATGAAAATGCACGTATACGTGTTTCATTATTGAAATTATTACTAGATCGTTACTCTTTAGTATATTCATGTTATGAAAAAAGAGGTTGAAAATTAGTAACCCACGTTTTCCATCCAATTGTATTAGTATTTCCTTAACCGATCTCTAAGATACTTATGACCAATTCAATAGATAATAACATGTACTTTTCAACACAATGTGTAACAGTTTCCTGTTCCAAGAAATGAATAAATAAATTGAAAAGATTTTACTTGAATCTGGGTAGCTTTGGTACATTCAGCAGTGCGCACTCAGTTTGTGACTGATTTCGAGAGAAACTGAACCGAATTCTTTCGAATGCTCATGAGAATTACCTGGAGAAGTGTGTTTGTTCACTGAAGATTGGACTTGTGTCCACTGTGTCATAAAATAACAATCATCGTCCATACAACTTTAATAGTTGCATCGACAAAAAATCTCAATTATGAAGAAAATGGATTAACTACTTGAAATAATAATTTTAATTAAAACTGTTCATTATCAATGATATTATAAGTGCACATGCGATTCATTCAGTTTCAATATCAATGTATCATCGGCTCAGACAGTGACATCAGTTATTAATCGTCCAGGAGTTCGAGGGTTCGATTTCTCGACGATGTCACGATTAATAGATTTCTCGATTTTTCTATGATATCATAATCCCACCCTATCAACATCATGTGCTTTACGTTTCAACAGGAAGCCTCAGAAAGATATATAGAGGCTCATATATATATATATATATATATATAATATATACATATGTGTGTGTGTGTATATGTGTGTGTGTGTGTGTGTGAGTATTTCAACCCTTAGTATCTAACCTCCTTGATTTTAACCAGTATAGGCCTGTATTTGATACAAGTTGCTTTTACCTTGAACATGATATGATTTGATGGTTGAAAGCCCTACACATTGATACGAACTTTGTATGTTATTCACTTTGTTTGCCTATATTACCAACACAATTTCAGCCCATCATTAGATAATCATGTTATTCGAAAATATATTGGTTGAAGGTCCCGGTTGAGTTATAGTTCCCGATTGGAAGTATAACAAAAATAAACAAGAATTGCAATTTGACAGATTGTTTTTCGTCAAAGGATAACAAATTTCATTACACTGTCACAACCTGCTCCGGATATCTTGTGTATAATGAAATAATGTCAAGTTCCGATAGCCAATAATATTTCAAAGTGAAAATACAATTTTCCGAACAGAATGATTCCTATATATGTGAGTGCACATGTACAACGTATGCATTCTCACTCAGTTATACCATCCTAACATCGGACAAAGAGTTTTTCTGACCAATCGTTAGAGTGCATGGCTGTAGGGACTGAGGATGCTTCTATGCACATTCTGGTACTTTGATAGAGAAGTCGGGGGTTTCAATAAACCATCGACATTTGATGTTGTTCCTTTCATGCTATAGATCAGTTCGTTGACTTATAGTCACTCATTAGTATAGTACGTCTGATATAATTGGAGATGAGATCCGATATACATGCATGCTCTCTAATGAAACGATTAAATGACTAATAATTACTGATGGACTTGTGGTACTTGTTGAGTATAGGTATTTTAATATAAATCACAACATATTTGATATCATAATTGGGAATTGAAAATGTGTGCGTCGTATATTATGAAAATAGAATCATGTCGGACGAATGCATGATTCAAAAGTTTTTTTTTTAAACTGAATCGTTTTTTCGGGCCCACTTTGTACACTTGCCGTTACATAAAGTGGTTGATTAAGCCAAATCAGAATACATCCTGAAGAAAATTTTCTGACATTGATTTAACACATACGATATGGGCTACATTTACGCAGAAAATGTATACGTACGCACGCTACGCACACTCTATGAACCAATAACTATAAAATATACGTATAATTGATTCGAGTATGAATTTTAATTTTGAAAAATCCAATTGAGAGACTGCAAGGGTCCATGGAAATTCTTACGTCACTTTCAGTTTATTCAAACATCTGAAGTATATTGCACGTGAATATTTTCACGTAAATTGTTAATTTAATATGTGAATTCAGGTTGTTCTTAAAAATGCAGTATATATCCATGATGAACATCTAATAATGTATCTAGTATCTAATCAAGAGTCGCTCTGTTTCGATGCAGAGTCAGACCATTATTTCAAATGATGAAACAGTGATTTTGATATGTTTGAGAAATACATGACTGTGATAGTGCTTAAAACAGTTAATCCGATTGTTGAGTGAATATGTGAGGAGATACTTTCTCCATCTCCTGATTCCTATTCTCAGTCAGGTAATCAATCACTTCTCAATAAATCGGTCACGTTGAATAAGCTCTTTTAATTGTGAGTTTCACTTCTTCTGAGTTCTTCATCATCACTTGCTCATTTGTGTACTCCCATATAACCTATCCATGGTTGGGGTCGTTTAGCACAATTGAAAATGGTAGAAAATATTTTTTTCAAATCGTCAGTCATTATTTCTCATAATAAGACATTATTTGTGTATAATTTCATTTGGAAACCTGACTCGAGTGACGCGAATGACTTGAAATAAAAAAAAACAGAAATGAAATGGACAATCAAATCAACAAATCGATGGGGCTGACATAAATATGTTTAAATTGATAAATTCAATAATTCAATAATAATTTGATGGAAAAAATATAAATACTCACATTCATAATTATGTCTATGTTACAAATCATTCATATGTGTATTGAATTTGCCATGTTATTTTACAACTGGTAGAATAACTCCGATTAAACTCTAAAGGGAATGATTATATTTTGAGTCAAATGGCATTCCGTTGTTTCTTCTTTCCCTCGTTATTTCTCTCACACCCACATCCAGCCTGTCGTATTCGTTTGCTGTCTTCTCGTTCGACGAACAGTCCCATACGTATTGCATCCCTTAAAGATGTTCAAACAGAATACTGAAGCAGCAGGGCACTCTGATGTTCCACACTGACAGATAGGATGAAATGTTAGGAGAGGGGAAGGGACAAAGAGAAAGCGAAAGGAATAGACAAGAGTGGAAGAGAGAGAGAGAGAGAAAGCGAGAGAGAGGGAGAGAGAGAGAGAGAGAGAGAGAAAGCGAGAGAGAGAGAGAAAGCGAGAGAGAAAGAGAGAGAGAGAGAAAGAGAGAGAGAAAGAATGAGGGTAAGAGAGAGAGGTGAAGAAGAGAGGTAGAAGAGAGGTAGAAGAGATAGAGGGGGATACAGATGATGAGAGACGACGAGGAATGAGGAGAGAGCGCGCGATGAAAGAGGGTGAGAAAAAGAGTGTTAATGAGATTCGTAATATGACTCAAAAATGACTTGAAATAATATAATTTGGAACACTGCATGCTAGTTATATCAATGAAGTAGGAACCTAACGTTGGGTAGAGTTCTCAATAATATCATATCAATTACATATATACACAATACAAAAGTCCGTATTTGATGGAGACTGTGATGGGATTGCATCTTTCGAAGAAAAAGTTGTAACTCACACCATTCCCCTAGAAGAAAACGTATATAAATCATCCCCAAATAAGAAATGTAACATTTTTCATATGTGGAGAATTTTCATAGAAGCAATGAGTTTTTCCTCGCATAAATTATTTTGATATTCGCTTACAAGTATATATAAATTATATGAGGTATAGACCTATATTGAAAGTGACAGAAAGTATTGAAAGTATAAAGCATATTGAAGTATATGTATCACCAGAAAACAATTCTTACAATGTTGTCGTGGCGATTGTATATAATATTCATTATACACAAAGATACTGAAGACACGTGTAATTCCCAGTACTACAGAGCCCCAAAACGAAGAAATACGATTACTGAATAAAGTAAAATTTCACATTTCTCTCTACTGAGCTATGTGTACTCAAACCTCCCCCCCCCCCCCTCCCCTCCACCGTAGTGCCTGTACGCGTAATCACTTTTGTGACGCGAGTTACCATTCTCCCACAAGACGTTTTGCAATTCGGTCACTGCACAATACAATAATGATTGAAGTATGCGTATTTGTTGATTCAACAATATTTCGTTGAAATATGATCATATTTTGTTGAGAATGCGTTTCTATATTACATATTTGATTTTCATATATATATCTTTATTAATACATAAAGACTCTGCCTTCGCCTTAAAGTTTGCAATAGGATACAGAATAACAATGAAATAACATATTAGAATATTACAACTAGAGAAAATATCAGAAATATACAACACAATAACTATAAAAGAATGTGAAATTAAATGAAATAACATATTAGAATATTAGAACTACAGAAAATACCAGAAATATCTTATACTGTTATAATTTCACAGATATTTTAAAGATACATCAATTGTTATCAAGTTTCAAGCCATTTCCACGACTGAGTGAGCGGGAAAACGGCGTGAGAGTTGATATGCCCCTTTTTTGTTTACTGTTCACCTATCACATGACACGTTTTGTGTGCTAGCCAATTACTGAGCTGGTAACGAGATTTTGGCCAACCACCCAATCCGTGAGCTAGTATAGCGACATAGTGACCTAGAAACACAAGCTCTGGGTTTCTTTGTGAATATAAACCAATCCCGATGTCAAACACAGTTTCAGGGAAGCTCTCCATTAATTATTGCTTTGTAATAATATATGTTCGTCATTCATACTGGGAATATTTCCAACATACAACTGTATAACGTTCGTGATGGTTCCAATAAAATACGTTGATTGAATAAAATAATTCTGATCAGTTCATTGTAGATGTTTCAATTAACTTTCATTGAACGAAAACGTGAAACGTTGAAATTTACATTCTAAAAATATACAATCATACGGTGTATTCGAAAAGGTACGCATTATTGCATTTTTCAGTTTTTTGGTATCTATACTATCTAGTATTGTTTTTATTCAGTAAATAGATACGAAAATCGATATTTTGACTAACATGAGAAACCAATTTCAGTGTGATACAAACATAACCATAGAGAAGGTACGCAAGTATCATTATATTATACCCCAGAGGTCCATAGTACTGAAAATAAAATGAAACTATTCTAGCTATAGTCATGCCAGCAAGCTAATATTAAAATATTCTCCATTGTAGGCTATATTATTCCAAAAACCCTTGCTATATTTACCTCAAAACACAGTCAGATGGTATTAAATGAAACAATGCATATATCAATAAACGTGCATGTTCCATGCATAATACGTGAAACGTCACATGTGATAGTCCAGCAAGTTGACATGTTTATATGGCCAATCGATAGACAAATCCAATGTAGTAGAGTTTACATTGTAAAATATATATCACAAAATGTGTGATTTATCTCCAGTCGTAACATTGCCTCGATATGGATGGAGAATTACAATCCCCCACCACCCATACCCCAATTCCACTCAAAAAAAGACTAAAAATCGTATATCAGTCCCTCTGGCCATTATATTTGAGTAGTTCCTATATATGACATAGCTCCCGTTAGAACGCTAGCAGCACAAACGGACCAGAGAGTGTTTTTTGGTATAATAGTTTTACTGAATTATTAGCAGAAATGGTATCGTGTAATATCGTGTTTGATCAGAACGGGACTAATTTATGAGTTGGTGTCTGTCAAATGTTATGACATATCATTATGATTGTATGAGGAAACCATATACTGTGTTTTACTAGAATCAGATAATAATTATCAAATTGATGTAACTGGAATGTGTATTTATGAAGACTATGCAATGATAATTATTGGTATCTTACGATTGTCTTCATTGAAACAATTGGAAATGAATTTGATTTTTCCATATTGATTGGTTAAGTGATTGATAGATTATTGATTGATATATTGATGATTGATATTATGATTATTCACCAAAGCTGATTACCAACAAAGAATAGAAACTGACTGAATGTAATCATAGAATAAATTTGGATCAACAGTACAACGCTCAGATGTTTCAATTTTGTCTTGTGTTTTCAAATAGAGGAATTCCAAAATATTTGAATTGCTTATTTTTTTTTTTTTTATAATAATGGTTGTTTATTTTTCACACATTTACATAGAACAAATCAAGTCCACATTTTCCACAAAGCCTAAAACAAGGCTTATCTGTAGATCAAACATCAATTAAAATAAGAATGGAAACACCAACTGCATATATAAATAACATAATGCATAGATTAGAAAATTTGCATTTCTCAATATTGACAATATAACTGATATTTCCTGGATGAGTTTTTTAAATACCTCCAGGATGAAGTTGGATAATACCTTCAATCTATATTAAAGTGTATTTCAGACCTTCGCCCATTATATGGTTTGAATGAGAAAATGTTCAATTGAAGGATTTGTATATCTTCATACCACAAATCCAAACAGTTATGGACTGAATTTATGGTTATCTATTCAAAACGTAATTTTGACACAATAGCACAAAAAAGATTCAAAATTAAATTATACTCTGGTGCGTGTTTCATGCTTTTATGACACGATTTCATGTCTTGAATTATATTAATTTAATTGTATGTTATGAAGAAGATAGAAGTGGACTGACATCAAACTCGGTTGACCGGTTACGACTGACTTTATTATCCAAAGTAACGTTAATGTCTTGTTTGGTCATTGTTAGTTTTTCCTCCGTTTCTGTTTTGTACAACACGATTCCACCCTTCTGTCACTTCACCATTGAAATATTACTTTCTTCATATCATTTTGGTTCTGACATATATCTCGGGATGGATGCTGACTGTTGTGTATGTGTGTATATTGTGTGCTTGTGTTGAAAAGAAGTGAAAAAGTTTTTCAGAATTAGTTTGTTCGGACTCAAGTGTCCGCAAGTGGCCCTTCTCAGTTATCCTCGAGTTAAACTGACTTGAATAAAGGACAAAGTAGAACCACAGAAATTGCGATCGAAAAACCTATAGGTTAAGGTATATTCCATTGAATATAGCTGAAATTCACTTGGAATTCAAGAAAACAGTAATGGGAAAACCAATGGGATGAAAGATATACGATATTAGTTTCATGGATGATTTTTATTTGAAAGCATGATGTTCAAAATGAAATTCAACTGAAAATAAAACATTTACAATGAAACTTGTATGGTAAAAAGTATTCGGTGAAATTATATAAAATTCACAAGATGTAAAATTTGTCATTTCTTCTAGATATCTTCCACTGAATTTTTTTCGCACCTCCATGAGACTGAAATGTGATCCAATAAACAGATATGAAATGAGAAAATCACAGTGAACACATATCATAAATATTCAATATCTGATATACATAAAACACTATCCATATTCATTTATTTTTCAATTCAAGACTTATTATGACTGAGGTATATTGTATTGCGTAATTTGAGAACGGTGACCGGGCCACTCAGCATTAAATGATTCGATATCAATTTTCAGGAACGAGTAATATTCAAATCGATAGAAATCGGAATGGGTATATATTTTTCCATCACTTTTGTCTTTGAAGATGTTCAAACTAGTTGAGGTTTGATAATATTATCATTTTCTACTAATTGTATCTTTATACCACTTCACATTTGATTGTAATCCATTTTGATATCTTGTTATATGTTGGTGCATGTGTCATGTGGGTATGAATGGTTATGTGAGTGTGTTGATGCATTTTGTTTGTAATTTTGTTATTTTTCTGTATCATTCGGCAACTCAAAATGTGCGCCAAGATCTTGATAAGGATTTATATATACATATGCACACATATATATATATATATATATATATATATATATATATATATATATATATATATATATTTATATATATATATATATATATATATATATATATATGATCAATGATCAATGATCAATGTCCCATGTCTCTTTCAACTGTAGTTACTGCACAATCACTATGAAGCGACGTCTCAACTTATCCATTCTATCGTTTCATAACAGTCTCTAACTCTTTATCAAACCCTTACTACACTCTATTTCTTATTGGTGATGTCACACTCGTATCAAACTGGCATTTTCGCCAGTATTACACATGACAATTACATTAGGAATAAGTTACTCTATACATATAGTCTTCATTCTCAACGTCACACGACGTGACGTCTGTGAAATGTTTCGTGAGATTACAAAGGATTTTTATTTCATAGACACATCATTCATTTTGGGTGAATATAGTGAAACTAAATTTTGAGGATCTGGACGTAGAAAAAATCTTACGCATCATCAGTATGATTTGCTGTACGCATTACAATTTTGTTCTTGACTACGTGATATATTCAACCATACACATGAAAAGTCATGCTATTAATCTTTTTTGATTGTTGTAAAGTGCTTTGCAATGATGAGTGCCACAATGACGTGTATATTCCTCCCGTTGGTCTGAACTCCACTGACAGCTACCTGATATAAACGCCAATTTGGAATTGCATGCAACTAGAATCAAATACGATTTAAAATTCGAGTTTGATCATTTCGGTCCATGTTAAGACTTTTGAAAATGCATGGATATCTAAGATGCTATCATGATATATCATTTAAAAATGAGATATACCGATGATGAATATAAAGATTTTCAGAAAAATACGAACACCACACGTAGAAGGACGGAGTACACATGAGTAATCATGATACATATCAATACATATCAATATGCACATTAGTATTCATCAATATTTTATTATTTCAGTACCGGTATGGTAATTCAGTCATTTTAGTTTAGGCTGTTGGTAAGGCACATGTTGTCACGGGGCTTGCTCTGTTCTGACCACTAGGTGTATACCACATTTAAAACCTATGTGTAATGCATTGTGTATCGAAAATAAATAAATGAATTAATAAATAGTATATGCTAACGTATTATAACAAATCTGTTCGCCTAGTCTCCTTCGAGGCATAAATTCCTATATGTACTGAATTTACGAATCAAAAATGGTATGTAGGGCTTGAAACAATAAGTGAAAGTATGTTTCTGTCGTTTGATACCTGTTGAATTCTATGCAATATAACATAGTCGACTGGTTTGACCATCAGGACCCTTGTTCTCGAGATTATGAGATCGTGAGATGAGATGAGTGAAATGAGATGAGATTATTATCTCATTCCACTTCTTTATCTTATTTCTCACCGTTTTGCTATTCCCGAGTTGAAAAATCGTGAAATATGAAATGCAATTGTTTTTATTATATAAGAGATACCCTTTAGGAGGCTAAGAGATTATAGCCAATAGCGGCCCGTGAAAATGTAAACAAATAGGATGCACTGCCTTCCCTAGTTAATTATCCTAGTGGCAGTGATACAAAGCTATCTCGAGTGCTATATGCACAATATTTTACAACTCACTTTGAAATTTCACCTATGACTATCAATAACGTAACGGGATAAGCAACATGGCGTTTTTTTTTCGCACCATGCGTATATCAAAGGGATGCCGCCTCACAAATGTTATGATGATTTGCTGGTATTATTGTGTGTTGATCTATACAAGTGATAGATGTAATGCAATCTATGAATCCAGCTCTTTCCAACTGCATTAAGCAATATTGGAGTAAATTCCATTTGAATTAGCCAATCTAAATTTAAAATACGTCTGTAAAAGCATTTAGTCCTCTAGTCAAGAGCCCTACTACTATATTTACCATTTGATAACTGGATAATTACTCATCATCTACGAGAAAGATCAGAAACAATGCAAGTATACAACTATGTATTGTACATTGAAATACGAGCCTGATACGTATGATCTGATTTGAAATTGCGAATCTCACAAATGTACACGAAAGCGCGCTGATTCCATCATGGTGAAAACGGCCTAATGGTGAAAGGATAGGACTTACGCCATGTTGCTTATCCCGTTACGTTATTGATAGTCATAGATTTCACTAACTAAATGGGTGGTGAGATTTTCAAGTGAAATGTGGAATACCATGAAATGTTTTTTTTTTTTTTTTTTAATAACATCGAAACTTGATACAAAATCATTGTTCCCCAATCAAGGCTATGGATGAAAGATAGGATCGTTTGGACGGGGCACCACAAGGGCGATCTTATGAAATTCCATGAAATGTGAAATTATTGTTTCGAGAGTACCAATCTGCCATTTTCAGTGAGATTACCAGAATTCCACCTGAATAATCTCATCTAATAATCTCATAATCTCGAGAATAAGGGTCCAGGTAGCGGAGGGACTTTTACCTATGCTTCAAGCTGTACTTACAACATTTTGATGCTTGATTAAATAATCTTTTCTATCTTTTCAATGATTGAGGAATTATTTCAGGTAATATCAGAATGAACAAATGAACAAATATTTTTACGGTAATTCACCCATTCAAAAATGAGATGTACACTACTCCTAACATATTACTGAATTGAGAATAAAGTGATGCAGCACCATGAAAATGTATTGATAGTGAACTGAAGCAAATGGAAGCAAAGAATTTTGTTTCGTTTTTTCCGTGTACCGACAAAATAATTGGAAACGCTCAAGGCATGAAGGATTTCACCAAAATAATTGTGAACATTTGAAACTTGTTGATGTTTATATTGTTAAGCTTTTCATAAGATGGTACCTAGTATTTCAACAAGTTGCTGTGAATTTATTCAAAAGCACATACAATTTCAGAGCAATTTCTTGCCAACGAAAACAATGATATTAATCAAGACATGAAAAAATTGGAATATGTCGTGGTCAATTGAATATTAACAATCCCAAGTTCCGAGTGCTTACTGCTTACTATTAGTTTCGTGGAACTCCTCTATAACATGAGCGTCTATAATTATTTTGCCGGTACTCAGAAAATACGAAACTATGATATTCTTATGAATATGTGTATAATACTCAGATAACCTCGGTGTTGATGCGCCTTAAAACTCTAATATTCATTCATTCTGCCCATTCATATTAAATATATATATAGGCCTATATATAGGCCTCCGCCTAGATATGTATTTAAATATATATATATATATATATATATATATATATATCTGTATATATATATATATATATATATATATATATATATATATATATATATATATATATATATATATATATATATATATATATATATACAGATATATATATATATATATATATATATATATATATATATATATATACATATATATATATATATATATATATATATATATATATATATATATATATATATATATATATATATATATAGGCCTATATATATATATATATATACATGATCACTTTCATGATGCTGCATTATTAATCATTGATGAGTCCAAATACAGTTATTTGTTAGAAGTAGTAAAAGTCATCTTCAGATAAATCAATGGCCTCATACACATGAGTTAGGTTCAAATTCAAGGGCAGAATCAATGTAAGCATTCAATTTCAACCTGAAAATCAATGCGGAATGATGTTTTCATCTTATTTGTGTAATACACTTCAGAAGTTGAAAGTTCCTATCAATTAATGATACAAAAAACACCGTTCAAAATCAAAGATATCACGTTATGCAATAGAATTAGTTAGCTTCAGCAAAAATATCATCATTTTGACCCCTTCACCTCCTTCCCACATTCAGAGGCTTGAAATGGGCATGAAATACGCGATAGTGTTGATTGAACACTACGTACGGCCCAGCCAGCGGTTGTCGTCCCTTTCTAGCACCAGCTTACCGGATATGGTCAATAATTCACACATTAATCACGGCTCTTATCCCTCTTTAGGCTCGTACGAAGTGCGTTGCATGCAGTTCCCGACAGCACGCACATACATCGCAGGTAGGACACCATAACAGTATCATTATTAGAACCGAAGCTTCGAGTCCGAAGATAGAGCAAAATGCAAATACAGTTTGTCACTATAGTAATGTGCTTCTTTCAACTGTTAATGTTGCCAAAGTTGTTATAACTGATGAGTTTAAATTTTGAATGAGATTAATATGTCATTGGTTGAAATCGATTTGATGGAAACTTCTATGTATATCTGACGATGGCAATCAACAATGAGGGAGTGATTCGTATTCATAGTTGATGGAGTCAAATTCATTTGTTGAAGCAATGCTAATCACAAGTCAATCAAATCAGGACTTGAGACGGACAAAGTTTCAAATGGAATTTTACAATTATTCATGTCACACAAATAACATATAGAAATGACATAAAACAAAACTGTACAATGGCTGTCTATAGATGTTTGTCTATGGATATGGCTGTCCATTTTAGAATACTCACAGGTTTTATTGATATTCTGAAGAGAATTTTCGAATTTCTACATTTTTCTCAGATGATATGAGTGATCAAATTAAGTCATACCCATTCGAAATGATATCGTTATGTACCCATTCAGTAGAATACATACTTCGAAACGCATATATAATTGAATACCACATATTATACACATATTTATGATATTCTCCGTGTATTTCAGTGAAGTTATAAAACTGACCAACATTCATCGTTTTAATCTTATGAGAAAACATTCCGCTTCATCACAAATTAATACTCTCTTTTCTCCATGTTTCGAAACTAACTTTTGTTTGCGGGAAACTGAATAGTTTTAATTAAACGATTGCGTAGCCAGGTACATTATACACTTCACTGATTAAAACCAGTTATACTCTTCAACAAAGAAAAATACAATACAAAATATGCTTCTCCGAAGATATTAATTATAAAGTATGTAATTGAAGTAGAAACTAATTACCTTTCGTTGATTAAACTTACAGTTGTATATTTATTTGTGTTCAAAAACGTTAAATAAAGAACAGTCTCACACATTAAGGGTATGATTTATCACGTTTTTAGTCTAAAAGATATATACATATTTATCCGTATACATGTAGTCTTTTAAAACATGGACAGAGTTTTGAAATTAGAAATACATACACAATAAGCACCAGAGGGGAATTACTGTTTGGAGTTGCTAGTTTGGGTGGAGTGTGTAGGTGAGAGGGGGAGGTTATAGAGGTGGGGGTGGAAAACTTGATGAGAATTAATAACAATGATATATTGCACTAGCCGGAATCTTGACACAGAGCTATTTGTTGTGCACTTTTCATTTTAGAGAACTCAACTTATGAACAGAGTGAGAGAGAGAAAGAGAGAGAGAGAGAGAGAGAGAGAGAGAGAGAAAGAGAGAAAGAGTGAGAGAGAGAGAGAAGAAGAGAGGAGAGAGTGAATGAGAGAGAGAGAGAGGAAATATGTAAATAAATAAACACAATAGTATGCAACCTGATACTATACAGAATTAAAACTTTCCCAGACTATGGTTTTGGTTTTCACCCAGTTGTGCTATATATAATATGTTATACTCTGTAGGCACAGGCAGTCATTTTCATTCCAAAACCACACTAAAAATTCATTGTGAAAATAAAAATAAAATAAGTTAGAATTACAGAATTCTAAAACCCGAGGGCTGGCTCTTCGTTAAAAACAATAATATATGACTATGAAAGTGTTGAATGTAGTTACCGTTATTTCAGCTGTTGCGGATAAAAAGTGGTTGCATGGGATTTGTCACCAAATAACAGTAAAGAACATTTGGCAACAAACAGAAAAGAAAATGGTGCACAATTTGTTGAAAATATGGAAAATATTGTTCATATCAGAATAGGACGAATTCAATATGTAGATGTTGAACAGTTTAGACTATTTGGCAATGAAAGAGAAACCACATTTTGTAGATTCGTCTTTGCTTGGATGCTATAGAGTATAGACTGAAAAGGTCGGAAAATCAGCCTATTCTCTAGGAAGTGCGCAATTCTATGAACTCAACTTGGAAAAAACGAGACGGGTATACGACCAAAGCAGAAGAAGTTTTATAAATTGGATAGCGCCTAAACAATAATAATATTTTGGTGATCGGAAACAATGATGTATCATTCAGTATCGTGTTATCATATGTATTGCAAATTATCACGCCCAATTATTCAATTTTAATATGTTGAAAACATGTCATATGATTCTCTTTGTTTAATTTACAATCACATACGTCATTCTAAAAACAGAAGTTTCATCTGTTGCCAAATTATGGCAATAAAAGATGTAACGCTAAATGACCTCGCTGTCGATGCGCCTTAAAACCCTGATATTCATTCATTCAAAAGATGTAACACACAATTCTATGCTTCTGGTTCCTGGATAATCAAAACAATTAAATCGAATTGAACTTCTCTAGACGTGTGTAATTCGAGTCATCAGAGGAAGAATTCAATGACATTTTGTGACAGTTGAAACTTCAGATATTTATAATTGTATTCATAGCGGATAACACTTATATGATGATTACCAATGGCTACTCTTGTGTGTTCAGACCTATTTTAATGGACGGACTAGTGAAAAATGTAGTGTATATAATATCATGAGCTCGTTTTGTACATTCCTGAATATCATAATATCTCACTCAAATTGACTTTTCACAAATATAAGATGATCAGACCTAAATGATATTTAAATAATCATTGATGGCTTCAAAACATTGATAATTTAAAAAGGTAACGATAACTGAAGATTTGATTCTCAAAATTATCATGATGCATTTTCATGACACATTGATTGCGTGGTTAATTTGAATAGTCATTACGACAAGTAGTGAGTAGCATCGAAACTGTAACAAACACGGGAAGTGAGAGGATTTCATTTTAATTTGGAACATATCAATATTGGGAAGTTTCAACAATTAATATCTATATAGCAGTGAATGAAATGAACGTGATCATTAGCTTTCAACCATTGTGACCATCAGAAAAATCAAAAGACAACTTCAGTATCAACTAAGAATTAAGCTTTTAAATTGAATATCAGAATTAGTGTTAGAGCGCTGCGGCTCCCTGTATCCCCATACTTACATTGGGTATAAGGGGATTGGAGTACTTACTGGATTATCTTATCTTTCAGGCGGCATTTATTGTGTGAGCGAGGCGCATGATGACTACGAGTTGATCGGGTTTGAACAACCAGACAAATCAACAAAAAATTGACAACTAGAATGTTCATGACCACACTCAAGTAGAGTTGCCATTATTATAATATATTCAATCAGGATATCAAGTTGAATGTGGAGTATGCAATAACAAGCCCGCGCCTCGGCTACATTTCTGACTATGAGGGAATGGAATGATGGTACGAAAGAAATGCAAGAAGAAACGCATTATTGATCGAAAAATTTCGATAACTAGGAAACGCGTCAGTCCTATGTGTTGCCGCGTTGATGGATGAGCTAGAACATATCAACATATCTTTGGATCGGTTATAGGCCCATATATATAGGCCTATATATATATATATATATATATATATATATATATATATATATATATATATATATATATATATATATATATATCCATATATATATATATATATATATATATATATATATATATATATATATATATATATATATATATATATATATATGTATATATATATATATATATATATATATATTTATATATATATATATATATATATATATATATATATATATATATATACGAATATATATATATATATATATATATATATATATATATCTATATATATATGTATATATATATATATATATATATATATATATATATATATATATATATATATATATACATATATATATATATTTATATATATATATATATGATTATATATTCATATATATATATATATATATATATATATATATATATATATATATATATATATGTATATATATATTCATATATATATATATATATATATATATATATATATATATATAAATATATATATATATATATATATATATATATATATATATATATATATATATATATACATATATATCCACATTGAGATCCAAACAATTACGTCACTACTCTCCTATTTCCCAATTAATTTTCAAGATAGTGAAAAGGCCTTGTTATGATCGTTCCCAATTAATTGGTGACACCTGTTGCTTGGATTCATTTGGTATCTTGATATTTTTGAGTGATTTAAAAAAATTACATAATATATTTTTTCACATCAAAACGGCTGATCCGATTTGAGTGAATGTTCGGAATAATATCTATTATCATTATATTGAAATTCCCTGAGAATTTGAATCCTCTCGGAGGAAATAATTTTTTCCTCCGGGTTAATCTCATGGGATTTTTGAAAACTTTGACATGAATTTTCTCAGAACTAGTTCAACCGATTGTGCCTCAAAACTATACAGTATCGGATTAGATGGGGTCACTTGTGTATGCCAAGTTTCAACTGATTTTGAATTTTTGTTTGATCTGTGGAGTGCAAAATAAAGCACTTTTTTCGAGTATGGTGAAATTGAGTCCTCGCTACGCCCATTCAATCAAATAGTATTTCATAAACGAGGGAAAATTCACAGCCCTCCAGTTGAATACAATCTGAGACGGGTCATATAAACAGGTTCACAATATCATTGTGAGTGTGATGTATTGTGACACAAGAATGATAAATCTTGAATCAATAGATCATTCAGAACGTAATAATACTTTAACGAACGTAGCCAGTTCGAGTTTGTGAATAGCGCGAAATATTTAACAAGCACGAGGGGCAAAAATATGAATACTTCAAAAAATGGCGCGACCAAGCGGGACAAAAGTGTCCCGTTTGATGTCTCAGCGGGACGCGGAACTTCGGAGTATAAGGCAGGACTGTCCCGCCAAAATCGGTACGTATGGCTATACCCTACGATGAACTAGTATTCGCCCGAGGAGTTCTCCTGAATACTGATGTAACACTTGTCATGCAATCTTTCTGAAATCCCTTAAAATCTTCATGAAATCCCTTGAAATCTCCTTGAAATCCCCGTGAAATCCCTTGAAATCCTAAATAAGGTGTACACCAAATTTACTAGTTATTTACTCCTCGTATTTGCTATCCTCGACACCAGTTGACGTAACGCTGACTGCTAAGACTAACGGAATGTTCGCAACGCAGGTGTTTGTTCGAGACTATCTGCTAACATAACACACTGAATACTCACATTGTTTTGGGTGGATCCAGACAAATACCTATAGATCGCTCGTCTATCTTACATCATCCGTACATCCAAATAGCCTATATAGCTGTTGTTCAATATGTTACTCAAACAGTAAACCAAACTCAACTAAATGAAGAAAACGTGAATAAGACGAAATTGGTTATATTAATATCTCATTCTTGTCAACCGGTAAACTTATTGCATTCATGCATTGACTTTATAATTTCGACTATGTGTGTTATCAAGAAAATTTCGTATTCATTTTGTATTAGTGATTAACTTCCTGTAGCAATATTATCGTGTAGTCCTAAGATGTATACCATTGCTTATTCCATTTTCATAGTAGATCAGGTTGATGGCAACATAATCTTCTAAGATTCTCAAAGATTCCCACTCAGATTATTCAGGATAAATATAAGTGGTGAATAAACTAGTGTTCTCACAGTGAGCATAATCGTAGCTCACGGTTAGGTGTTTTGTTTTCAAAATTGAACGCCATATCCATGTTTAGGAAATCGATGTTTAGAAAAGTGTAATTTTATTCCATGCTTATTCGATTGTTACGAGATTTTTGACCAACTGGCACATTGTGATTGTGTGTGAGTGTGAGCACTCTTGTTATTCCAAGATTTCAGAACGTGAGGAACAAAAATAAATTCAATTGAATCAAAACAATGAATAAAATGCAAGCTCACTCATTCCTTCTGACTATTGTGTTCAATCTCTATTGATTCCATTCAATGCATATTCAAATTAAACTAAATATGTTTGAAAAATAAGAATATTTAATTCTCATTCACAAAATAAGTAATTACCACTTTTAAATGTATACGTCTCAGGGTCTCAGTATTAGCAATAGTGGTTTCCCATCGAATCGATAACGCTAAAACACCACATCTCACATTTTTTCTCTACAAACAACAAATTACTCAGAATTATTCCTTACAAACATTGTTTGCCCAACATATTTGTGTACCGACTTACATGAACCGTGTTAATAACGTTTGTAATCTTTCTGTTGACGTCGGTGTGGTATTCTCAAGATAAAAGCTTTCCTCGCGCGTACCTTTCTCGGTGCTTTCCAGGAGATCTCTCTTCTTCGCTGTCTTAATTCTGACGAATTAGTTAGCCGCCTGGCTTCGCGTCTGTTAATGCTAGTCGGCAAGCATGCAACATTGCCGAGCCATTAAAAGTCAGTGGCCGAATTTGAAGAGAATGTTAGGTAGGCATGAAGGGTTGAAGGGGTCGTCTCGGGGTGGCGAGGTTTTGTTGGGAGAAGGGGGAAGTTAGAGGGAGCTTTTGCCAAGTTTACGACTTTTGGGACGTCCCCGAACTACCAACGCCGACGTCGACGTGTGGAGTCAACCCCATTGCAGACAACGAACAGAAAGAAGTGAGCTCGATTACTTATCTTCATTACGTAGTGGATAGAAATATACTTACACATTCAGAAAGTGAACAAATAAAGTGGTACGTTTTATTAGGACTGGGTCGGTTTTATGTGTAGAAGACATTATCTTGCAATTCTTTTTGGATTATCAGAAAAAGAGTGCGATTTGTGCGTTTGGGCGTGTGGTAGAATTAGATAATATACATTTTTGCCTTCGAGAGGAAATGGATTTTCACTTTCCATAAAACCCTTGATGATTGCTCTTGGTATGGTGATTGTGTATGGTGATTTGAGAACGTTATCTGCTCCCTTGCTATTGAAATGCTATAAACAATCGTGCATTTATTTGCATATTTTTTTCTTCTCATATGTGTATTGAGGTAGTGTTTTATCACCGACATTCTCAATTTGATAGATAGTTATAACCTGATGATGAAAGCTTACGGAAATCAGTGAAATGGATGTTCACTTTCTTCCAATTCAAACAAAAGATCGAGTGTTCGAATACTCGTATGTTCACAGAAGCATATGTTTTAGAAGTACATCCTGCCAATGTCTGAGAATGAAATTGCATATAGCATGATTCAATTAATTATCAAATGCTTATTCAATTTTGCCCACCATTGAAATCATTGTAATTAGATTATTGTCTATGATGGAACTCATGATAAATTGATGTCAATATAAGTGTTTGTTAATTGTGACCAGTAGTAATACTTCAGTAGCATTTCATCCATAGCTTTGATTGCGAAAAAATGATTTTGTATCAAGTTTGGATGTTATTCACAAAAAAAGGCTGTCTCTATTAGTCTTGTGATAGGAATAGTGAATAAGTATGCAGCAACTAAATGTGCTAAAGTTCATTATCTAGAATTACATCCAGATATCCCTTGTCCAATGTTGACATTTACGAAAATGACTGCCAATATCGTCAATGATCTTCACCACATCGCTCGTAATTTTCATCCCTTCAAAAGAGCTGCGGGCAAGAACATTTCCATGACGACCAAGATTACACGTAAACATTACTAAACGGTCGGTAGGACTGTGCGCGTGTACCGTCTCCACCGTCGGTTATAAAGCGTCGACAAATGCTCTTCGTGCAATTCCGCCCTTTCTTCGTTCGGGCATTTCCGTCACCCCCTCTGCCGCTGCCGCGTCGTCTCAAACCCACCCCGCGTCGTGACTGTGTGCGGCGCGTCAGAGTTGTGAATACCGTGCTAGAGGGAGGCTGTTTTGTGCCTTTGTGCTAGTCGCGCGACTTTTGGCCAACATATATATATATATACATATATAATATTGAGGGAGAGAGGAGAGTGTGTGCGAGTGTGTGCTGATATCAGTCAGTAGCGACGGGTGTTTCAACAGAGAACCACCTACACACCCCCTCCTGATACCCCCTCACCACCCCGTGACTCTCGCGAGCGCGTGATGACCTAAGGATCAGCCAGGTAACTGCCTGTGTTTGCCGTTATCACCCTGTCAGTTAGTAGGTGACCGACTTGGTGTGTGTTGGTCGACTAGCCGCCTCTCCGCTTGTAACATACATTTGACCAACGCTGTCCGAGTGATCATCATATCGTGTTCTTCAATTCCTAAACATAAATATCTTATAAGTTTCGCGCCAAATAATGAACAGTTTACATTTTCATTCATAGAATCTTCGTTCAAGAAAACTGTGTCGTAGGCGCTGTGAATTCTTATCTATACCTTTTTGACTGTATTACCGAAATAACTGAATATATTGTGACTGTGACACACATCATCATTTATTCTTCATGAAAATTATTTTCCGGAAATAGAAATTAATTTTTCATATTGACAATTCATATTTGACAATTCGTACTCGTCGAGTGACGTAAGCATCCATTTGTCGTGAATGCCAGCTAGCTTGCTGCCGTATTTGCCAGTCACACGTTCCTCATCGGCTATCCCGATGTTGGCCATGTCGACACTCATGATGCCCGCCGCCACGATGACCACGATGACGAACCCGGGACCGATACCGGTGGCTCAGGCCAAGTTTGAGGCGAATGGCAAACTGACGCTCAATCACAACAACACAGCTAATAAAGCAGGTATGATTGATATTTTTACTGTTGATAAGTCGAGATCAAAATGAATAAGTGTCATTCAATCTTCTGTTTTTGACGTGAGTACATATAAGTCACTTGACAGTTTATAAATAGCAAGTTGAATCAGCTGGAATCAAACTGTTTGTGTGCTATCAAAGAAAAACGATTTCTGCCCCAACACTTTTTCGTAGATCCGAAGACCTATCATTATGACTGATTATGATTGAGTTAGCTCAACAAAATTCTACGTACGAAACGTTCACGTAGTGAACACAAAACGGGAAGAACTGAGGCATACATTTGACAAGTGTTTGGTAATCCCGAAATAAGGAACAGAACGTTAACATTTCTCGGAATATTAATTATTATGTATGACTGCGTTTCTGTCAATAAAAAGAAATGAACAGTTAAGTCTAGTATATTAAGAGCATTGTTGTCAATGAATGACCATATAAGGTAAATATAAACCTGAATTTCATTTCATTCAATTCTGAGTAGCAAATTCGGATACAAAAAAATGTTTGACCTAATATAATATATAATATGCATACTATTACATATTTTCGAAACAGAAGTTTGTTGGGGTAATTGCATAAGATTACGTCACTTCATCTCGTATAATTATATTCAGATCAGCAACGTTTTTCCTTTGTACTTTACCGGTAGTTCATGGGGTGAGACACATATAGTTCACCAGATTATTTAATGCTTGATACAGCAACAACTTGTGTACAATACATGTCAAGTGTGCACGTAAGTGCCATGCTTGGAATGCAGTGGGCCTACATATGGTAGAATTATAAACATTTATAGATACCGTTTATGCATTTTACAACATCATGAGAGTTAAAATGCAACTACTTTTGTGATCAAAATACTGATTCACACTCAATTAATTCGTTCTTCTTCACCCATCATTGCTGAAATTTTCATTTTCAATTTCGACAAAGTTTGCGTTAATCAACCTGATATTTGACTTTCATATGCGGTCTTCAAAATACAAAATATGAAACAACTAATCTGGTTACATATTGATAAATGAGGATAGCACATGAAAAAAGGTATGGTTCAAATTCGAAAAATGATACGAATAGCTGTTTCAACAGTAGACATGAAATCAATTTGATCTCTTCGAATAATTCTATCACAATATTCTGGTGGTGTGAAATAAATTATACACATACTCATTTCGTAAGGTTAAAATTATCATATAAAATCTTCCTCAAGTCTTCTCTTATCATTACCTTACTAACCAAGTTCATAACATTGATGATTACATTATCTCTCTCTCTTTCTCTCTCTCTCTCACACACTCTTCTCTCTATCTGTCTGTATACCCTCTCTTCTGACTTAAGTGATTCAATATAGAAGAAGTTCAACTTCTGATTTCTAATTAACGCATCGGAAAAAACGATCTATGAGAAATTAAAAGCACAATTTGAAATGTTATTTTCCAAGATTATCGTTCTATCTGAAGTGAGTTTCATTCCACTATCCATCTCACGATCAGCCTCTCGCTCTAATTTTCATTCATGCTCCTTTCAATATAAAATATATGAAGCCAGTAAGTAGACTGTAGACAGTGTAATCAATAAAGGACACGTAGGCCCAAACTATGTATCAGAAGTAATATGTTCAATATATATATATTCATCTATATACATGTGTATATATATATATATATATATATATATATATGAATATTAAAAACATTATGAACTTTCGTTAAACAGTGTGTACAAGGAAACTCGTTAGTGTCAAGATTAGCTGACGGGATCTTCAACAAAGCGAGAACTATTCCGAACAAGGGGTAGAAAATCTAGACTATCGTGTAGATATTCTCAAAACTTCATACAGATTCGTAGTCCAGAATATGAAGGAATTCCAACAATGTTATCCACAAGTTTCAAAATCGTCTTCGAAAGTTTATGTATATGCCTACAATTATTCCTTATAAGCCTATACATAGGAAGGAGCATCGGAT
>OZ023326.1:52619203-52621703 GCA_964007535.1 Brachyptera risi
TCAATTCCTTGCTATGTTTTATGTCACGTTGCCATTTCTCTTTTTTATCTCCATGTGCCAGTCTGATCCACTTTTTCACAATATTTCCTCCTTCTTCGCCCTTATTCATGGTTTATTTACATCAACCCCCGTCGAATAACAGTGCAACTTTCGGGAACTTCTGGTACAAGTTGTTTGTATAATATTTACACAGCCATTGAGTTGAAATCTGTTTGTGCAATAGGTAAGCAATAACAGTGTATGTTGATTTTATGAGGAAGAATCATGTATCGAAGTTCATAGACACAATGAACACTGAATATTTTATTATTTTGTTTGATGAAGGTGAACGTCCAAATAATTTCAATTTGATGCTCGTTCAAAATGACTAATTAATTTAGTTATAGAGTGTTCACCCAACAGTTTCCGAAATTATACAATATTATTAAAACAAATCTAGCTTAACTCAAGAGTTGATTTCACCTGGGTGAAACGTTGAGCCCTGTAGGTTAACTTGTATGAAAAATACATTGATTAATTAAGAAATAATGTTGCGCGCACAAAGTCTAGTTCAAACAGTATTCCGAATAATGCGTATTTGGGTAATTGAAAAAAACGATCCGATAATGAATTCCACTAAAATAAATAATCGAAACTAAATATTATTTGTATCATCAAACTGAACTTATAACTGCAAATGCTAAAATGGTTCCACAGATTTACGTACATAGTTCTTCAACATTTCCGTGAATTAAAACCTCGTTACCTTGGTAACGTTTTCAAAACGACCTTCCATTTGTTTCCACAGTTCTCTCGCTTGAGGCGGTCAAAGCGGGGAATAACAAATAACTTGAATATACGGTCGGGTACATTTTATACGTGATGCATTCCCTACGAGCGAGCTTCCACCTAACCGGTGAAAATTCAATTGGTTTATAGAGAGGAGAAATAGGAAGTTTTTTTCACTATTTGAAAATGTGAGATCGTTCATCCATTAATATTTCCGTGTACCTTAAAATCGTATACCTGTGATTATATGCCTTATTGTAGTTGCATGGGTACACACTCGTATGAGATTTGTTTAAGCACTAAAAAATATGGTTGGGTGAATAAAGTTTACGAAATACAGTTTGTCTGTACTGGCTGAATAAGTTGTTCACCTCTTATATAGGCTGAATATAATATACTTTTTTTATGAAAGTATTTGTATGATATATAATAAGATGAACGATGGCGAATTTTGTACAGAACGTGCATCTCTCAGTTCGTTATTTATTTGATTGTTTTGTTCATTGTATGCACCACAGGTTGCTAGACAAAGTCGAATCATGTAACTTTTCCTAGGCATTACTCATCTTCGAACTTTGATAATTATTACTTAGTGGTATTTTGTAACGGTCGGTTCTGTATATTTCGAGGAATTATTGATTCAAAGTTTGAAAATACTAACGAGAATAAATTGTACAAAAGTAACAAAGTATTGCAATTGGAGATTTGAATTTAAAAAATTTTCAACGACTAGACTTAGAGCATAGACTCTTCAGTTAGGATAACATTGACGGAAAAAGTTATCAATTTACAATGAATATCGAGAAAGGTATGATATAAGGTACCGTATGGTATGGTATAAGCTATACCTTGCATATACCTTGCACACCTTGCTATATGTACGGTGTAAGGTATAGACGGTATATGAATTAAAATTCATGAAAATATCTTCCTCATCTTCCTAATCCAGTTCAAAAGTGAAAATAAAATCATACAGAATGCGCACTTACATTGAAAAAAAGTTGTAAAATGCAAACAATGAGAAGTAAGTAATAAATGTCATTGTTGTACTTGGCTCGCACTTCTTTTCCACTACTTTCAATAAGTTCTGCAGTTTGACGTGAGCAGCGTACCTGGAACTTTTACTGGCGAATGCTGCGTTGTCGTAGTATTCAAACTCTTCGAACAATATCAGTTGAAAACACATTTTACGATTCATACATTTTTCACAGTGTGAACATCTCTAATTTGCATACACACACACAATAAACATAGCTCCATTGCCATCTTAGCTACCCTGAAGCTCATCTTTCGATCATCGTTTTTTCGTCTTCAAGCGAATTATCATCGTCATCAAGAAAGCTGCTTGAAATTTTATGGTTGCTTATTTCAATATTATAAATGCATGGCAACTTGGCACTTTGACATGACAGTTAGAAGTTGCGTGTGTTATCTTCTGATTCTGGTGAGATAACTAGGTTGAAAAGTTATTTGAAAATATCACCTGGAATGGATACTTGAGTTGTTTTTTGCCAGCCATAATAAGCACTCGTCTTAACGACTGTGGAACAGTTCCAATGCGTTTTAACGACGTTAATCGTTAACGCTTTACGACTTCTACTTTATTGACTTGGCTTCAAAATCTGCATCTTTTTGAAACAAAATGGAGGTGAATCGTTCTGATAGTGGTTGGTAACTATGCAAATCAATTACTCCTTGGATCGAGTTTTTCTGTGGACTACAAACTACAATG
>OZ023326.1:52624203-52691703 GCA_964007535.1 Brachyptera risi
TAATGACCAAAATTCGTGGCCGTGTGGTAACACACAAACCGTCATTCGGGAGACCGGTGTTCGATTCCCGCCATGGTCGACCATCCTTACAGGTTTTTTTCGTGGTTTTCCTCTGTCGTTCAGGTTGATACTGGGATGGTTCCTCAATAACAGGTCACAACCTACTCCTTCCCACCATCCAAAAGACCTGATAAAATAGCCTTCCATAATACTATAGAATTCCTAATGAACGTTCAATGTGTGCTTTTGTAAAACTATTTTCAATCACGAATGATTAAATTGACTCCATTGGGATGTGTGAGGAAAATATATAATCATAAAATTCTAAATATTCAGTATAAAATATGGAAGAATATTTATATATATATATATATATATATATATATATATATATATATATATATATATATATATATATATATATATATATATATATATATATATATATATATATGATGGATCCTTATATTTCATTGATTGTATAAGTTCTCCTGATATCTCTGCACCAAATTTGGTCCTAATAGTTGTGTTCATCTGTCATGAATTGAAAGAACTCCAATACAATTGAAGAGGGCAGAGCAACTTGAGTGTAACTCCGTGCAGGTTGCTCTGTTGTTCAGTTCAACTTGGTGGCGTGAACTTTACAGATGAACACCCATCGTCCACCGCGTACCACAAACCATTTGTCTCGAATTTCATTGTAACTCAAAATATTTTCAATTTAATTTCCAAGCTCATGATGAAATGCGTTATTCAGAGTATTCAGTCGCTGAACAATATCGGTTGTTGAAACTAAAACTGCTCATGGCTTGTAGTCAAAAGCATCCATATAATATTTGAAAAGTAATAACAAAAGAAGCAAGACTTGGATGCCGAACCCTCCCACCAGCACGCATAGCCAGACATCTTGCTGCCCTAACTAACCAGAAATCTAGAATTAACACTAGTGTCATAAGATTATCTGGACAAATCGTTTTAAGAACACTGTTGATTTTCTCCCCTGATCCGCTCATAAACTCAATGTCTAAACCTACAAAGGTTGAAATGATGGGCCTGAAAATGTCATGTAGGCCCAGGCCTAATTTCTTTAGAGCACCTAGACCCAAACTCAAGCTCAAGCATACACAGATTGAAATGATACGCCTACAAAGGTTATGTATAGGCCATGGGCCCATTCCTTTTGTAGATCATACGGGCCCAAATTTAATGTCCATCCCTAGGCTCAGGTCTAGATGTTATAAAGGCAGGAAAGAAAAAAAAGATTAGCTCATGTAAGAGAACGGGATCGCACAGGAGAAATTATGGTTGAAGCGACTTATTGTGTGAATATTTATTTGATCCGTTAGAAAACTAACCTTTTGTGCTAACCAGCATCCCATTTGCATCATTCCGCACGTAATACACAGTTACACACACAATACACACACAACAACATACACAGTTTCAACTATTTTGCGCTCGTAAAATCGTTTTGCACTACTTTACACCACCTAAACGAGCAGGGGTAACTTTCTTGCATTTTTTTTACACCAACTCACTCTTGTTCAACGGGTGACGACAAACAAACAGCCGAGTGCAAGGTGTACTTTTCTGCCCCTAGTCAGACTAACGGCCACCCACCGATCGCTGTAAGTTGGTGCAGGTTGGTGCAAGTTAGTGCATACAGACGACGAAAGCAACTAATATAGATAGTTTCTAATTCAATCAGGGTCATTATATCTAACTTTGTAGCAGAATGCGAGCTGCTTTATCGGCTCTGATGTGACTCAAAATCAAGTTGTTGTATCACATTTCGTTACATTGCATCATCACTGAAACGCTCTACTACTGGCTAGCGGGCTGAATCGTCTTTCGAGAGATTGGATCTCGATTCCGGTCATGGTAAACCATCCTGACAGAGATTTTCCGAGGCTTTCTCTCTGTCGTTCAGGTATACTCAAGAATTGGCCAAATCAGACGTATGTATGCCTTTTCTTTTCTTTGCCTTCCTGTCCCCTTTAAGTGCCTCATAATAAAATTCAAGGATCGTAATCCCTTTTTTGTGACATTTCCAACATATTCCCCCACCCTGAATTTCTATTTATGTCAAGTTCAAGATATTTATACGCTCCTACTTCCTCAAGCTTGGAATCTCTCATTTTATGAACTTTATTCACTTTTTTCTTTTTACTGCTGGTAGAGAAGTGAACCATTCAACATTTTCCAACATTCAGTCCCATCAGCTTCTAACCCATTCATTCATTCTATCCAAATATCCTTGTAACTTATTATCCTACCTCTCACTGTTAATTGTGCCACACAAATCGTATCACACAATCATCAGCAAATGGATGAATTATTGATTTAGTTTCAATAGCATCAACCACAATTACCCACTTGGTGACGTCAAAATCAGAGCCACATTGAATTTTGAGATCCTTCAATGTAAGTTTTAATGACATATTGTAATCAAGAAGACCGTTTTCGGACATTTTCTTGTCCGAATGTGTCTAAAAATAGAATTGTGGTTAATGCTATTTGCAGATCGTTTATAATCATATTGAATAGAAGAGGTCCAATGACACTGCCTTGTAGTACCCCAGAAGTAATTTTGATCATATTCGAAGGTTCATCACCTACTTTTACTTTTTGTGGTCTACTTTTCAAGGAGGACTCTACCCATTTCGTTATCTTCTCATGTTCCGTTATTATTCTTAACTTTGACAGCTCCTGTGTGAATCCTTGCAATTGGGTTACACATGAGTAACCCTTACGAAAACCATGTTTTTCATCAGATATTTCACCATTATTATCAACAATTAATTCAATTTCTGTATCGATTAACCTTTCCATGAATTTGTATTTTGAGGAGGTGTGGCTAACTGGTCTGTAATTACCCAAATTTGATTCATTCCCCCCCTCCTCATGTATTGGAGTGATCATTGCTCTTTTCCAGTCCTCGGGCACAGTTCCTGAATCTATTGAATTTTCAAAAATTATTAATAAATACGGCATTATCTCTTTTTCCTCCAACTTGATGAATTTGTTATCAATTCCGTCATGTCCAGGAGATTTATTTCCATTAAGTTTATTAATTATTCTCTGGGTTGCTGTTTCAGTGAATTTAATTTCATTCTCCTTTAGCCCTAACTCATCAATTTAATCATTCTCTAATTCGTTCTCCCTATCCAAAGTATATTTTTGAAAACCTTCATAATAATTATTTAATGCATATGCCTTTTCTTCATCCGATATGAACTCCACTCCCTTTCTGTCAATAAGAGTTGACATGTCATCTCTACCTCTTTTAGTATAGTATTTATGTACTTGTACGCTTTTTACTCCAACTTTTATTCTTGTCCTGCTCATCAAACATCTCACTTAGAAACTTATCCTTTGAACTTTTTTTTTCTTTATTCAGGTTTGATCTGAATTTCCTTCTCATTTCTATGTCTCCCCCTTAGTAGGTTTCTGGTACGATTTGTATTTAATTTCGATGAACTGGTAGTTTTCTGGTATATGTCACTTCACAGGCGAGGCAGTTTCACAAAGAAAATATATTATCATTTCACTCTCAATTGATTTAATTCTAGTGGTATGTACATTTCTGGTTATGCAATCGAAATAAATGAATAACTCATAAACGGTAGTAGCACAACACGATTTTTCAGCAGCACATTCCAGCACAAAACGAACAAAACATCATCAAAAATATACATTTCAAGTGTGTTGGGGTTGGGGCTTCCATCAATTGCTCCCCCCTTCCCCCCTCAACATTAAATGTGAAATAACTAGAAAACGGTAGCTGCTCAACACTGTCTCTTCATAGCACATTTCAGCACACAACAACCATATTTTGATAACGTCATGAAAAACATACATTCCAAATGTGGGATGCGGCTGGCATCAACCCTGTACTTCCATACTGAAATTAAAATAATTGAAAAACGAAATAAGCACAGAACGATTTTTCTGCACATATTTCTTTACAAAACAAACACATTCCAATAACTTCGGAAGGAAAACAGATCTCAGATGTGAGGGAAACCACACTATTGCACCTCTGTCAACACCCGAAGCGTAATAAGGCTATACAGTTATTTCAGTATCTGTCTTCAATATTGTGACCCATTACGAAAAAAAAACTAGGAATAAAAGTCTAGGGATATCAATTCACTAATGATTTTGCTGTTGATTCGAATTCAACGAACGGGCATTAATTTTGTCTCTCTTCGTTTCTCACTGACAAAAGTATTTATCGTTTTTCCATTCTGCCATGTTTTCTATTCTTTCACCTGAGGGGGCAAAAACATGTAAAATGAGAATAGGGCCGTATAACCTAGCTATTGGTCGGGTCGTTAAGCAAAAAATAATCAAATGAGAACACACTCAGTTAAATAACCAACGAAAAATAGATACAAAGTGAATGCCTTCGGCAATTGGAACACTAGGCCTATATCAAATCAAAAATGGAATATAATATTGTATATTCCATGTACCACTTAAGCGTCATTGCTTTATTCATTCATGGTGATGTTAATGGAATGCGTAGCTGAGTGAAAAAAAAGTAATAATTTAACTAATGAAAAAGTGTGCGCTGGGGCTATCGAAGCAAATGGAATCTAATGTAACGTAGAGAAGAAGCGAATTTATAGCAGTCAATCGGAAAGGCATCACTGTGCATCAAATCCGATAGCCGCACGTCTGAGTAAACACACGCGGGTTGAGGGGAAGGAGGGAGAAAAAAACACACAAACTAAGAGAAAGGAAAGAAAACCGAGGCTAGAAAATAGGGAAAAAGGGGAATGAGTTGAAAAACAAAAATGACGAGCTATTCATCGTATCACCAGAAATGACACAGGGAACAATGGTTTTGTAAAAACGTGGAGAGCAAATGTTTGTGAGGGAGTGAGTTGGAAGGTGAGTCAGGCAATCCACCCTGAATTGTCTTCGTCGCATAAATATCTCTGGAGTAACCGCATCCCACTGTTGTCCAGAAGAAGTCACCCCCTCCTCTCCAACGAACCGTCGGCCCAGTTGCCCAGAGCGCCGGAGTCTCTGAGGGCTAGTAAAACACCGGATGACTCGGGGAATACGAAACGAGGCAGGAGAGATACGAATAAACTAATACTTGAATACCTTAGGTCAACCCCCGTTGTATGTACTTCACTATACTTGATGAACACTAAACATGAAAAAAAACATTTGAAAACGGAAAAATAAAGACTAGTATATAAAAACAGTTCCATACTTTTGGTGATTAAATAGTTATTTTCTCATGTCCGTTCGTTTTTATAAAATTCAATAATAACATTCGATGGTTCGGATATGTTATATATTATTAAAAATAACCCAATCAGGCCTAAACACGTTGAGTAGCAACGTACAGCGATTTTCAGAGGATTTTATAATTCCGTGACACTATCAACGGGATTTACGTTTGGTCGTTTTCAAGCATTTGTTATTTTCAACGTCTACTAGTGCTCTACTTATACTTTCCTTGGTTCAAGTCTCGCTCGAAGCAATTCATGAAAAGAGGAAGACGATGCACTCTGGTAGTGGTACCCAAGACTTTATTATCAACCCCACGGGAATGTGCCATACCGGTAATAGGTAACAATCGCACCGACATAATGAATGAATAATGGAGATGTGAGCATAAAATTTAACAAATCCAACCTTCTTGAATTTTTAAAGCATAATTCCTTCCCACGTTGTGCCTTTTTTCGGATATTTTAGGCTTTACTATACAATGAATCGATATTAACATATTATTTAGATTGCATCCATGATGATATTTGCATTCGAAAGTTTCGTCTCTTTCAAGTGTGAAAGGAAGTGAAGTCTACTGCAGTTTCTCGTTCTCGTTATACACTTTCTCGTTCACAAAATTTTTGTTATGTAAATAATGTTCGGCTTTTATTTTTAATCTCCATTTTGTATCAAACGACTCATAACTGTCCCTCGTTTTCAATAAGATACATAATTTAATAAATACACGTATATGAAATATATCCCGAGATAAAAAGTATAACAATAGACGTGCTATAAGATTATACATTTTTAATAAATTTTGTCAGATATATATATATATATATATATATATATATATATATATATATATATATATATATATATATATATATATATATATATATGCTACGAAATGTGTATACGTTTGTATGGTATTGCATATTTTCCTCGTTTTATTAAATTAGCTTAGTCACATCCAAGTGTTCTATTTATAGACATTTTCCCCTTTAGAGTTAAACAAATAATACTTCTTATATAGTATGGCTTTGAGAAAGTTTGCTTCGCTTTATGTAACAACATAAGAAAAGTTTCTTTTCTTTCTTCTTTTTCTTTCGTTGTTTCTTATTTCGTATACATCTCGTCAGTCAACAGAACCTATAAAAACGAAAACGAGTCGAGATGTTGGGAATGGAGGATCGAAAGTACAGGTCGTCAGTGGTTAAGCTTATGCAGGAACGTGAAATCGTATCTGTTCAAGTATTTCTTGACATAGTAATTGTCCTGAAGTCTTTATTACGACCCATTCTAGAAGAACGTACAGTGAAGCTTCTCAACTATGAGTGTTTTCAAAGACCGAGAGATCGAAGTTTCTCGATGATTTTTCTTGATCGAAGATCGAAGGTTCGAATCAAGACCTGATCAATCACGGTGCCATAATCATGTATGAACAAAATCATCAAATCTATTCCTTGGTATTTTGAATTCCAAGATTCGTATATATTTTGAAAATAATTAAATAAAATGAATCAATTGTTTGCCATGGACCTAATTCAAAACGAAAAAATGAGCGGAAACAAGTTCAAGCTGGATATTCTGTATTGTGTTCGTATTCACAGATATGTCAAACACGTGGTATTTTATTCGATAATATTCTAAAATCTATATGTATATTCAAAGGCTGCGATTGTTCGTTGTGTAAATACTCTACAAACAATGGGCCACGCATTAATTATTTTCGTATTAAGCAAGATACACATTTGATTCAGTTTTAGAAATCAGACAGAATAAACTGTGTAAGCTATCATTTGAAATAATTTATTCTAGTCTTGTATACCACGTGATGGTAGAACATCATGAGTGCAAGAAGACATCCGACAAGCCATTCCAGTTTGAGGGCTGAACCAGCCGAACATTTACGAATGTGACACATGACTTTCGACCACATAAACTTGTTATCACGCGGGTCAGGTCGAGGTCAGGGGTCGTTCAAAGCTGTTGTATAATCTTGCACCGGTCCTAATCTGGATGTGACAGCCAGCGTTTATTGCGTGCGGTTCAACCGCTTTCACCGTTTGTAATCATCCGACGTTATCCTCATACTAATCCACTGATTTTTATCAGAGCCAATTTGTGATGACTAGGGAAAATATTTATATTTGCTCGTTATTAGATGAACGTGTAAGAAGTATTATTAGATTGATCTTTTGATGAAATTAAAACGTTTGATTGATTCCGCTTTATTTGAAAAAAATATTCAAAATTATAGAGAAAAGTTGAACAATTGAAAAAGTGTATGTTATACAAACGTTCAAGTCCATATAAGCAAATATGAATATTTTCACCGTGTTATGTGTATTTTAACTCACCAAAATTGAGTACTTGGTGGGTCCACGATAATATTGCTATAATATTCTTGAAATTTGCGATGTTCTGAATATTGCTGAGAATTTTCGTACAGATCAGTCAATTTGCCCGAGCTTTGTAGCTCATACAGAACACTGAAGCAATAATAAATTCAAATAATTTCATTAAGTTCAATTGAGCTCAGTGAAATATCAATAGGCCTACAAATAACATTTGTTTTCTGAAAACCCAATATTGTGTAAACAACACCATTTTCACTGTTATTGTTGTGTTTTTGGTATTCATTCGGTATTTCTCGTATTCAGCTGTGATACTAATATGTGTCATGATATAAAAACAGAATGTATCCTCATGATTCATGATTCATTCAGAAGGTGGTATCATTAAAATAACGGATGTCACTGATAAATAACAGAAACTCAATATAATACTACAATAAAAACTTGCTATCTCGAAAATGTCACCTTCAAATTCTAAACAAGTTCTGAATATTTGCATGTAGGTTTCTATTAAAATAATTCGTAAAGTTGGTCGTGTACTTTCGTGAGTGCGCGTGCTAATATGGTTATGACAGGTAATACAGTTGCGTGTGGTTTACCAATACAAACCCGTGGCGTCTACCGCTAGGGATACAGAAAGCCAGAACCATATCTTAAAACTATATAGGCTAATCGGTAAATCACCCTCAAAACTTCTAGCTTAACTATTGGCTTATGCGTGTGCGATGGAGAATATTGGAGAGAGAGAGAGAGAAAGAGTAAGAGAGAGATAGAGAAAGTAAGTAGGTTCAAAACGATAACAGTGCTACGGACGCTTTTTGACATGGCTAATTCAAGAACCCATTAATTCAAGCATTCACGTGTATATCGTTATACAGAAAATAACAGGCTCAAAATTACAAGATATTTAATTACTTGGACGTGAATATTTACTTCAGAAGCGATCTGATATCGCATATTTTGATTATTGAACTTCGTTCTTGCATAATTGGGTTGACATTTCCATGTAGATGTATATTCCAATGAACGACAATAGTGGCTCGATTGAATATTAATAATCGAACGGTGACATTTTTTGAAAAATAGATGAAAGATCACATGTAAATCCAAGAATGTATTAGCTTGAGTCGCTTAATTGTTCATACTAAATACATAATAATGTATTATATAGAGAAAATCTTAACTTGAACCAACGAAAATTAAATTAAATTACGTTATAGCTCTAACTAAAACAGAGAGTGGAATTAAAAATACCAACATTTTTACACAAGTGAAGTATGCATGCATGCAATTAGAGAGATCATTCTTCACGAACAAAATTATTTCGTATCCTTTGTTTAGTTATTTCTATGCTGGACTGAGCATGCATAGTAACGACATTGATAGTAATGGCAACGTAACGGCACGAAACAAAGGTTATACACTCTAATTGCTGCGGGTGGTACTAATGAAAGGTTGAACCTACCGCATAAGCGTGTTTTGTTCCCCAAATATCAGTTGGTGTTAGTATTGATACTTCACTTCATAATATGACAATTACTAACACAGTAATATAAACCCATTCATAATGCAATCATTCCAGAGAATCTCTAGAGCCCAAGTCAAATGAAGCACTCAATGAAAGTCTCAATTTTCAATCATCCCAATATAAGAACATGCTTATATTAATAAGTTACAACAATGTCTTATTTGTGTGACAACATTGCATGCTTCAACGTGAGAGAATAATTGACAGAGAATTGCTTCTATATTGTACTACTGGGGAAAGTACATACCTTTGAATTCATGACCAGCAGGACTCTGTAAACTCGGCACTTCCACCAAAAAGTAATGGAAAGTCCAATTATATTTGAGAAACATGTCTTTGCTTGCATGATGATTGATGGATGTATTTGTCGAAAATTACTGTCATTGACTTTGTCATGTTGTATTATTGATGATATACTATATAAACATATACACATATTCGTATATATATATATATATATATATATATATATATATATATATATATAAATATATATATATATATATATATATATATATATATATATATATATATATATATATATATATATATATGCAATGAATTGAATATTTTTGGATGTAGTTGTGTAATGATGATAAAATAAAACAAACTCTTTTAATTTTATATTTAAAATAATTAGTTTTATTCTCGAAAGCTTTCGAGTTATAAAACTAATTATTTTAAATATAAAATTAAAAGAGTTTGTTTTATTTTATCATCATTACACAACTACATCCAAAAATATTCAATTTATTGCACATAATGAGTTGTGAAAGCTTAAAGTCAAACATATATATATATATATATATATATATATATATATATATATATATAAATATATCTATATCTATATCTCTCTCTCTCTCTCTATATATATATATATATATATATATATATATATATATATATATATATATATATATATATATATATATATATATATATATATATATATATATATATATATATATATATATATATATATATATATACATATATTTATATATACATACATATTTATATTCATAAATCTCTTTCGTGAGACGATTCATGAACTCAGACAGTTTACACGCATTTAATATTAGTGAGAGACATAACGTAGCCCATATTTAAAAATCTGGTCCTGTATAATCAGGACTCCACGGCGTCTGATAATTACTGACATTTTTCTCTCTCAACATATAGAACGGTGAAAAGTTTGTTCGAATAGTAATTTCATCAAATTATAATCCTGATGAGGAAAGCTGGTATGGGAGCGTGAGTATGACCAATTAATGAATGAAATCAGACCCTACAATTACGCAAACACTAAGCTATAATAATTTCTGGAATAAGTAACTTCTCAGTTTAAACTATCATCGATAAATAAACTTCCTTTCGCTATTAGCAAGAAGCCTGGTAATTAGAATCAACGATCGAGAAGATTTTCCATATATATGAAGTACTTTATTGACTAAAATAGTTCATATACTTGAATAGGTGAGACTGAAGGTGGTTGCCATGAATTGCCTGACATCATATTCATCCGTGAACAAAACGCGTAGGCCTACACAAAAGAGAAGCTATTCCGTTTCCATATGAATTCGGTATCATGTAATTACTTTTCTTTCGTGAACACACTTTTGATGTCATTGTATATTGTATAGCATATTTTGATAATTACTATCTTATGTGTTCTGAATATGTAAACTGCTGAGGTTTGACTATAACATCATGAATACCTCGACATACGATCGTATTCAATAAGATTCATTTGGAGTCCTGAGGCCTATATGTTTTTGTTGGTTTAAATCACACTATTTATTATCCATGTTATCTTCCATTGGTGACTGTCGATCAGCTGTCATCTATGAAAGTGAGTACGTAGATTGGAGTATACGATGCCTTTATTATAATGGGAGTTGAATAACTAGTGGATTTATGTCTTCTACTACATCTAATGAAATGTCCATCTGTCATATATGTGAAATAATGAAATAATTGAAATCTACACCATGAGCAAATAATATTGAAATATAATTGGTTTACTTTCCCGGTGTAATTTTTTTACATCATATGACATAACACGTATGTATCCCGATCGTATTATTTGATATGAATATGATAATGTAGATCTGGTGAATATCTAGTGTCATTCTGAATATCCATTGAAACTCCGAGTTATTGAAAAGTAATAATTAGTCGCCACGTAGTCAACCGAAGCGCAATCAATAATGCCTATATAGTTGGATGACTAGATGCATGCATTATATTGTTACTTTGTCGGTACGCTTTTCTGTTGTGATTTTCAATATCGTACGAATAATAATTGGACGAGAGTTCGAACATTATTTCACCCATAGTCTGTAATGAAATCGAACGATAATTATTCTTCCAACTATATAGCTGCATGTGTAATTGAATCAACCAATAATCGTGCTATAAAATGTGATGAGGAATGAAGTAATGATATGAAAGCTGTATGCTACTGGAATTGTAATGATTTGTACATTTGTTTCTGGTGCATGAAATCGGTTTATTTGATTCATCATAGAAGTGACTATTCTTCTGAAGTCAGTTAGAGATGAGATCAATCGCTGTACAACACTGCACAATGTGAGACACGTGATTCAGTGATTATTTACAATGACATCATATATGTATATATATATATATATATATATATATATATATATATATATATATATATATATATATATATATATATATATATATACATATATATATACACACTTAAAAATAAATATAATCATATATATATAAATATATATATATATATATATATATATATATATATATATATATATATATATATATATATATATATATATATATATATATATATATATATATGTATGTATGTATATATACTTAAAAACACTTACACATATACATATAACAATCACACACAGTAATCACACAGTAGTCAATCACACATATATCACCACAGAGGCGCCAAATATATGTAATGTTCTATTTATTTTCCACCCCTGTGGCTCAGTCAACTATCACGAGCGGTAGAAACTGAAATAAGATCAGGCGTGGGCTCGAGTCTTCTATAAGGCATGAGTTTTTGTGAACGTCCTTTCACCTATCATCACTCCATCGTTTCATCACCACTCGCTCATTCGTACCCCCGGGAAATCTAGCTGTTGGTGGGGTCGTTAGGCAGCCTAATATATATATATATATATATATATATATATATATATATATATATATATATATATATATATATATATATAAATCGCATTATTTTAGGGTTATTTTCGTCGTGTATGAATTGAATTATAATATAGGTTGAATGAAAAACGTTGGATTATCTACACGATTCATACACGATGAAAATGATCCTAAAAGATTGCCATTTATGAATAATTCGGGTCGTGAAAGCATAAGTTTCAATAACCCCATATATATATATATATATATATATATATATATATATATATATATATATATATATATATATATATTTATACTATTTTCGTATTTTCTAATATCAGTATATATTTATATGTATATATATATATATATATATATATATATATGTATATATATATATATTTATACATATATATATATATATTCACATATATATATATATATATATATATATATTTATATATATATATACATATATATATATATATATATATATATATATATATATATATATATATATATATATATATATATATATATACACATATATATATATATTCATGAATATATATATATACAGAAATATATTATCGTTGGAATGTATATTTAGGCCATTGAGACTTGAGTCCTCATGATAGGGTGCGGCTACGATCGAATCCTCCATCCCTTATCGATATAATCAATGGAACACTCTGATTGCCATCTATGAACAAAAAATCGATTCTAATTTCTTTCCATTGTCAAACATCGACTCATATTATTCACACATTCAAGATTTCTCCGGTGCAACAGATGTGGTTATCGTTAGATGTACATATTCATTCTCAATCGATTGACATCTTCTATAACTACCCCAGGAAGGATCTGTGGGGATTGAAGGGTATGATTCAAATACGAGAAGATTCTATTTATTTTTTTGGTAAAAAACAGGTATTACTGTGTTAATTCAAATGGGTAGGGTTCCTAGTTTGTTACTCGAAGGTAATAACTATACCAATGACCAAATAAAATGGGAACCTGCAAATAAGTGGCTATATAAGTCCTATGAGCTAGCATTTTTTGTAAGCCCATATCTTCTATTAGGTTTCCTAAAGAGAACGTTTTTCCAATGAAGTTAATGTAGTGTGCACCAAATTGGCATGTCTTCTGTCTCAACTTCGCTCAAAGGTGAAAGTGGATAGCAAGTATAGACCTAGTCGTGAAACTTGCGATGTATGCGAATTGTTACCGTACAATGGTGACAGTTTCAGGTTCAATGTTCATAAAGAAAATCAGTTCAATTTGTTCAGCTATTTGGTTTGAACGTGGATGATGTAAAAAAAAACACACACACACACACACTCTGAAATCCGAGCAAGCGAGCGAAGCAATGAAGTTTAATGGAATTCGTTTGCTCGCTTCTCAAAGATTGGCGAATTATTTCTAAACATCGTTTAGAATGTGGATCTTTGCGCATCCAGTGAGGTTATAAAAAGTCTATAGCTGTCTTGAATTGGTTTCTCTCAATGTTCGAATTTGAGTGAGTCATGTTTCAATTGTATTTAAAAATAGTTATCAGCTCTTAGATCATAGCTGTTGTTGCATAGACGATGTCCGATTCATAAATTTGTCACCTAGGCCCTATATATTTTCGGAAATTCCAGCATATTTTTCTCAAGACCCACTTTATATTCTATTATTATTCTCATCACCTTGATATCATATTATCTTCATCTGAATAAAATATATGTGAGAAGTGTGAGCCAAACCCTCGCTATCAAACACTCTGACCTATAACAGTTGTGAAATGTGATACAAAAGGTTTTTAGGAAAACATTATTTTATTTAAATATAATTGTTATTAAATGATAGATAGATTGAGATTTGTATTTGCTGTGAACAGTCATTTAGCAAAATCAGCCTCCTCGTCACATTGGTTCCCAAAACCCATGGAATCGTATTGGAAAGTGAGAATTTTCAAAGAATTTCTTGCGGAGCATGGTCGTACGCAACAGATCAGATCCTCGGTACCCGGTGAGGTTGGGCCTGCAAAAAAAAAGTCAACGCGTCAAACAAGCTGCCAGGGGGCGTTCCTCTTACCTCACCGACACTATGCGCACTTTTTGGGGGGATGCACAATTTGGTATTTGCCCAAGAGCGCTAAACTTCTGATTGGCAAATATCATTTGGGCAACCTTTAGTTTCAGAAAATCATGGCAGTACTGAAATTATTATATGAAAAGGGGAAAATAGAAATAATTGATTGAATATAAAAGATTTCACATATTTCACTTATTCATATTCACTTATCTCAATAGAAAGTCTCCGACCATAGAATCCATCAATTAATTTGGAAAATTAAATTTTTGAATTCAACTCTTCAGAAAAAAGTGAAATGGTTCCTCTTGACCCTAACATTCGACTTACTAATTCAATGGACTAATCAAGTATTAATAATTCAATATATATTGCATTTTGAAATAAATTTTTGATCAGTATAGCCAATATTTATCAATCATTTTTTTTTGGCACACCTAAATGAACATAGAATCACACATGGTCCAGTAGTTGATAAGTCATCATACGTCAATACTTCATTTGTTATCAATACGTATTTTAAAAAGCGTTTAGCGAACATTTACAACTATTTTGAACATAGTGAACCCTTGACATCACGAACGAAACACAACTCAAAAAGTCAACGTTATGCTCCAGACGAAATTAACTGGGAATCCTTTCTTTCCCGCGTTTATCGGAAACATGGCCGAATGTTGGGTTGTGGTAGGGGCTCGTTGTGTGACAAAGGGAGGAGAAAGGGGAGGGGGCATTAAACGTGCCTAAACGAGGTGGAAACGGTTTTAAGTACCGATGTTGGTCGGTCACGGTGGTGCTATGAAACGCAACGCTTTCATCATCGGTCGACGTAAACGTCGGTCGAAGTCCCTCATCCTCGCTGCTGACTAGGTTAATAAACAATGTGAAGATGATGGACCAAATAGGAGGGGGATCAAATGATTAACTTATAGGCTGGCTTGGCGAACAGATAATGATGTTATGGTCATCGTGTCATGTTAGTGATAACATATCGCATATCGACTATATCGCATGTGACGATTTACTTCATACAGGTAGGCCTACATCACAAGATTAAATGTGTCGTAACGATGTCGAACGGGGTGAGAATGATCTTTTTTAACGTAAAATGCACATGGAATTTCAATTTATTTACTACCCCCAACTACGCAACAAATATTGAAATATGCTAGACAATCATTTAGTATGCATGACTATAATGATTATTTGAATCGATAAATTTGATGAACTACATTCAGTAGAATTAATGATTCACATGATTCGTTCAAAGACTATAAAATGAAGATAATTTTTTGAAAATATGTGATAATTGACTCATTCAATTTTAATACTTTCAGTTGCAGTTCAGTTGACCGATATTGACTTGAAAAGTCAGTTTTTAAAAACATTTCACTTTGGATAAAAAATGACATAGCTGTCTTATCGATACGATAGCTACAATCAAAGATCATATCTATCTATTTCAAATCTATTCGAATTTATATTCACATTTTATTTCTACAAATTTATTTCATGAAAATTATGGCTTTATAGTTGTTCCATAGTTAATAATATAGACTGTTCACTACAATAAAAAGAAACGGAAATGTTTGGAACATTATTACATGTAAAGCTTATGCTACGAATAGTTAACCCTTTGGCATTGTAATCGCGCATATTCCTACATTCACCATCTGTACGTGTGTGGCATATATAGTCACATGGGCTACTCGAATACGTTGGGAGTAGGGTGTGTGCAATTCTGCGTGCCGAATGACGTTTGTGACTTGGTTATAATTGTTATTATTGCTGGCGGTGTGGGCGGATACGCAAGGTATAGAGATACTGAACCATAGCTGTGAACAACAAGGACACAGATAATCACCATGTAAGCCTACGAGGCATTATTTATATACGTACATAAATATGTCTGTATATATATATATATATATATATATATATATATATATATATATATATATATATATATATATATATATATATATATATATATATACGTACATAAATATGTCTGTATATATATATATATATATATATATATATATATATATATATATATATATATATATATATATATATATATGTATATATATATATATATATATATATATATATATATATATATATATATATATATATATATATATATATATACCTTAGTGTGTGTTTCTTAATAATTGTTTCTACAATGTTTCAATCATTTCGAACACGTTTCAATAATCCTATGATCCACTCCTAAATACACATTCTCAAGTGAAGGCTGTCTCACCATTATGAATGCTCAGTTCATTATCGCCGTATTTTGAGAATACTGTCCTCATACATGTGTATCTGTTGATATTATTGTTATCGTATCTGGAGCTTCTTCCATATATGTCAACATATATACTCATTGGTCTACGAAATTTCTGCACCATCGATATGATAGACAAAACTCCAAACAGTGTTCATAAGTAATTATACGGATTTTAATCTGGTCAATCATACCTGTCCTTCTCATGAATATAACTCATAGAAGTCCTACAAGGTGGATTTTATCTTGAACGTGCAATTTTTTACGATATTAATTTGATGATTTATAAAATACTTCCGTTTCATTCTCTATGGGAATGGAATATACAATGTATAGCAATGCGATATCAAAGGACTGCGTCGGCTATATTACAATTATTATTGTCCCCTTCGGATCCACATCTAGATTTGCTACGTGTGAACTTAACCACATGCCCTCCTCCCCCTCTCATCCTCCCACCCTTCACCAACTCCTACAATAAAAAAGATAATTACCTGTCCGCCTGTCGGGTCCACGTACTACATACATACGTGAAGGAGTAACCAACCCCCCAGTGAGAGGTAAACTACCATGCCATCATCAAAATCTTGTAATTACTATGCCTAGAAAATTCGAATAAGAGTTGTAAAATGAGCGAAAGTTCTTCGGTCATAAGGGAAAAGAAGCTCGTATATAATATAAAGTTTGTTTTTAATTGCAGTCGAGCTTCAGATGATTATGTTGGCCAAAGTTTGTTTTTATTTCTTTGTTGGGTTTGCGTGATTTCCCAGTCAAAATGTAGAGTAATTTGCGCGCCACCGAGTTAATTTGGTGATTGTTGCGAGACTTTTCCACACGTTGATGAATGGAATCACGTTGAGGAGTCTAGTTTATTAGCTGAGTTTTACGGACTGACCGTGACATCTCCTCAAATTCTCACAACTCACCGTTAGCAATTTGGAAGTACACCAATTTGGGTTTTGTGTTCCAAGTTGAAAGGAGAGGATTTGAGGAAATTCGATATCTCGATCGAGATGATACCTCTATTTGAATTGGGATTATAATCGTCGTTGTCTCTGGTACGAAATTGAGAGAGTTGATCGAACACCATTCCACATAAGTATATCAACATCACATAAATGATTATTTTTTGTTGATCTAAACTCTACAATTACGAGTCTTGAAAATCTGAAATAGTCGGTATGTCAAATATCAATGTTGAAATATATCAATACAGCGGATAAAAATTGCTAACAATTCATATATATATATATATATATATATATATATATATATATATATATATATATATATATATATATATATATATATATATATGGATATATATAGATATAGATATATATATATATATATATATATATATATATATATATATATATATATATATATATATATATATATGACAACATATAAATGTGATTTCTGGTATATCTCAATTTCTATATTTCTGATGAAATAAATATATGACAAGGGGTAGGTATAGATGTAGATAGGGGAGAGAAGATGTAACAAGAAAAAAGGGTAAGACGAAATATACGAGGAACACTTGAATTAGTGAAGTTAACACGTATGTATACTGGATTCCATCTCACTCACAATTTGACACACTTATAATTTTCTGTGCGATTATGAAATCGGTTCATGTAGGGTACACATGTAGGTACGTTTCCGCGACTATTATCGAAGTTGTGTACGAAGTGCATTGATTGCTAAGCATCAAACTTAACAATAACATGTTAAAGCTCTTCAAAGAGAAGTAAATTCACATTTTCACTATTTATTTAATTCATATATGGTACCATTTCCATTGAAAATAATCCCAATAATTACTCTTGTTGTCATAATTTGTAGATTGGTCATGGTTGTAAAAACTTCTTCTCGAGAAAAATATGATGACGATAAGACATCCTTGAATACGAAATCATGGATCCTTATATCAAAGTGACGAGAACCAAGTATTTATCAACTATTAACAATTTCGTAAATTAGTATTCCACTCTTCTTTGAGTTTCAATACAAATTCATGGAATAGGTATATAAAGAACACAACTGATTCAATGTTTGTATTAGGCACACTCACGAAATAACCTTTCTATTATTCAGTATAATGATTTTCAGAGAAATTTCACTGTATGTCACTAATACAGTTAAACCAGTCTTCATTTGGAGTATACTGTAAGAAGTACCAAAATACAAATAAAATGAATTGAATCTTTAAAGCCAACTAACATCAACACTTCAACAAAGTTGAAGCTATAATCGATAAAGTGATTATTTAAAAGATATCAAGTTCGCCAATTAAAAACAGTGGTTTGCGCTGCTTTTTCAAGTCGTCGGCGTTATTGTCCCTTTTTCCATTCTGCAAAGGATTTCCTATAACGAGGTTGTTCACAGAAGCTTAAGTAATAATTAATTAGCGTACTTGATAACACGAAGAACACTTGGTGTCAAATTATATCAGCATGACATGGCAAGTAGTGATGGAGAGAATGGGGGTGGAGGTTGGAAGGATGAGGGGAAGTTTATAGGGGTGGTAGTGGGAGGAACACATGAAAGAGATGATGGATCCTGGCGTGTTAGTCTACGAAACTCCATTGAATTAGGAACGATTAGAGCAAGAATGAACGATGGTTGAGAAACAAAATGAAAAAAATAGTGAGGGACGGAGAGACGAGAAGAGAGTAAGATAAGAAAATGTTATCATAAACAATACTATACTTTTTCTCGTTTAATATCAAAATGATTTCTTCCCTCATAAATATTTACTTTCGATTATTGCTAAGAAGCAAGTTCCATCATTTTAAAGCAAATCAGATTTCTAATTGATATCTTCAAAGATTGGATGACAACTGACAAAGCTTCGCGAATTATTAAACTTGTATAAAGAGAACCAACTTTTTAATATCTCTATCTCTTACTTATCCAAACAATTTCCAGTCAAGACGGTTTAGTTAAGTGTACTACGTATACATCTATGTAGGCGATAGAGAGTAAATGGATCTTTACGCAAAGATAGATAAAGGATTTTCGAGTTGTAATGCGAATGGAATGGGAAAGATGGGCGAAGAGGGGGGGGGGGCAGATGAAGTTTCAAACACGTAGCTAGTCGTTCGATCATAAATGGGACGATGGTTTTTGGTCGCATCATGCACGTGATTTCGACTTTAGACAGTTAGCAAAAGCGATTCCCTTGGCAAAGACTAGACACACCGCTACGGTAGCTCTATCGGTAATAAGCGTGAGTTAGGTGGGTGGCGGGGTTGGGAGAGAGAGAGGACTATGGTGTGAGAACGGCTTTTGGTTCACCGTGTTAAAGATGCTGCTGTGTCTGTGTGTGTGTGCTTACTTTTAGGGGCCCACACGATATTGGATTTTGGGTCCCTTTCCTTATCGGGGGCGTTGCTATAGTAACAACGTATATCCTCTCCCAACTCCCACCTCCCCCTTCCCTTCACCTTTTTAAACCAATAATGTTCTATTATGTAGCAATCAAGTTTCCAGTCTTTTAGGAAGCTGTTGATTACGAGTTACCGATAGAGCTATATGCAGATGGCGATGGTTTCTATCGACAAATATGACAGGAATAGCGAGAACTGAAACAGTCTGAGAGATTTTCTTCAAGAGACGATAAATAACAAACAAGAAAATGATTTTTTGGAACGTGTCAGGTTTTATGGCACAGTTTTAAGGTAATATACGAGCGTTTTTCTTCTCCTTCGTCGTGTTTTCGCTTGTCACTATATCACGTGCGGAATACGGAGCTGTGCATATGTGTGTGCGCGCGAGCAATATGTTCTCCGAATGGGAGTATATCAAGGCCTTAGTCTGTCTTGATGTTCTTATACCGGTTTTAATAGGGTACTTTCAGACGCTTTTATTTCTCGTTCTCCGGAGCTATTACTTATTGTTCAGGGAAGAGCACTTCAATATGTGGCTTTTATATCGAATCTCATTGAATTGACGTATCGCATGCTTCCTGCCACACACATGCATCCTAATTGGTTAGAAGTACTTGATACACGATTTTAAAAATGACGCCAATTAGTGCAAGACTCTTGACAAGTTTAACAATGAGACAATTTCATTACGTACAACAAGGATTTAACATGCCTTCGTCGTGGGTTGATTAACATAAGTGTTGCTGTCCAACACCCTGTCAAGCATTCCATATTCGAGAACAAACGCTCCATCTCAAGTCCAAAGTAATTTTAATCACTGTATAGGTATACAGCAGAATTATGAACAACTCTTTGACGTACGTCCCTCAACCGATTTGCTGAAAAATATCTCAGATTAAAACAAGATTTCGTTTCCTATTTTGATATCCAGATAGGGTCTACATATTTTTCAGATGAAATGATGCAGAAGAACCGTTGAGCTCAATTGCTGTGTGAGACACGTAAAGTCCTGGGTTCGTAGCTCGCTAGCTGGATGGGTGGACGGGTGGGTGGATGGGATGGGTGGGCAGCTCTCTCTCTTTCTCTCTCTCTCTCTCTCTCTCTCTTTCTCTCTCTCTCTCCCTCTCTCTCTCACACACACACTCTCTTTCTCTCGCTCTCCAACTGTAGGGTACTGGTATTGATTCCCGGCTAGAGCATTGGGCTTTTGGTATGTGTGGCGGTTGGTTCCTTATTTGCAGCTTCGTGGGACTCCAGCACCCATGCACCAATTTGGCAACAATCACTGTTTCCGCTTAGCTACGCTAGATTCTCTCGCCCTTCGTTCGTTTGGTTGCCTTGGTAGCTATGTGTCCTCTCTTCTTTGTATTGGATGAAGGGTGCTTTCTCTTTCTTCAATGTGTATACACATCGTTTGAAGAACAATTGAGGCCAATAGTTTGAAGATTAGTGTAAGCCAGTATTGGGAACTATACAATATATAGGAAATACTGTGAATGGAATTATTCATCTGAACGTTAACTCTACAGATAGGCCCACCGCGAAATCAAATAATTCTATTTTATTGACTCTGTTATTGCATTGGTTACAAGAGGTGAGAGGTAAACGAGGGCATTCATACTGCTGATGATCAAATAAGGTCTTGATAGTTTGTGTACCACATTTTTTCACTATAGAATGTGGATATTCCACAACTTTGAGATATTCAAAAATGATTTCATCCCAGGCATAAGCATCAACAATAACACGTTCCATTAAAGAAAGAAGTGGAAAAAGTAATTCAGAAATATTGTATTTAGATAATATATTTATTCAAGATGAAAAGATCACCCTTGTGGTGCCCGGTCTGTAAAATTCTACATATCATTTTTCGATTTAATTGAGAAACAGTAATTTTTTTGTCAAGCTGTCAATATTAATGAATATATCCAGCGATTATCTTACACAATGCAAACAGAATGCAACTCTGAACAGATGTACGCAACATTACTCGGCAAATTATTTCTAAAACATGTTATCGCAGAATGATGCATATAATCTCATGATTTAAACGTTCGATTCCATTCCATAGTCGAGTCAACAATTGTGAACAATCTTCATTTTCTCCATCTACGCATTTTGCAACAAGTCGAAATTGAAATTTACTACCCTAAATATAGTTCAACGATTCTTCAATGGATCAGTGAAATGAATGGATATGACATATTGAAGAGATACATGTCTAGTTTACTTCAATGCATTCACTTATAAGGTGTTACCACCACATTAAGAAGTCCAAGTGTGATTCTATAGGAATTGTTTGATTTGATGCTCATATTTCAGACTTGAACCAACTCTATTTCATATAGGCCTACTACGTAAATAAAACTTTTGAAGAAAAGGAAACATTCATATAGGCCGGTTCTACGAGCTCATGAATAAGTATTTATCAAATAGCCATCAGTTAAGGTGCAAAAAAACCTACTTAACCGAGGGTGGTATTAAGTTGATCCGCTAATTATTGCCCAACTCACCAACTACCGAATCGTAAAACTGAGTATGAAACTATTTATGACAAAGAATCATCTTTCGTTGTCATTTTCGTGGTGGGAGCTATTGTGAACTTACATGGTTTAGTTATTACTGACCATTGTTGTCTTTGTTAAACTTTTTCCATTTGTTTTTTCTGTCTGTGTGGGAATTTCTGATTGTTAACGACACAAGCAGAAGCAGAAAGGCCGTGACGTAATACACAAGTACACATTTAGAATTGCAATGATTTTTTTTTCGGACGTTACAATTGGTGCGCAAACTTATTAGATACGTGACATTCGACGAGTTCTTTCCTTCTCATTGTCTGTGATATTCTGGGAGAGGAGAACGCTATTTGGTGTTTTCTAGATGATGTGAGAGCCTTTTATGAAATTTTAGTGAATTACTTATTATTTCAAATTGAATCCCACTGTAAATTCACAGTATCTGGGTTGACATTTATTTCAAATAGAGAGATACCATACTAATTCAATAAACCTGATCCAATTCATCAAATTGGATATAGCTTATTAATTATCTTCGAAAGGAAAAATCTGATACTTATTATAGAGGAATAAAACAGTCAAAACGGAAGTTCAAAAAAACGGACAAGAGTCAGTTTTGTAACCCATCCTAACAACCAAGTCACCTTCGATAGCTCAGTCAGATGAGGCACCGCTTCAGAAACTGAAGTCACTGTTTGAGCGTGAGTTTGAGTCCCGCACAAGGCATCGGTACATGTAAATGCCCTTTCACTTTTATCATTTAATAGTTTTATAATCATTCGTACTCTCGTATAACCTAGCTGTTGGTGGGGTCGTTAAACAAACAATAATGAATCCCAACAATCGTGTCGTTTCTCGATCATTTTTATGGTATTGTTCAAAATTGAAGTTTATCACTTTTTAATTAAGCAACTCGTTTGAATTCAATTTGCAGTTACTTGTTTATATGAAATGGTAATATTTGAGTTACCTTACTTATTACGCTTAAGCCAGCAAATTCTAATTATACACATGTTCAATCCTCTCTCTTCATCCTTCACACTCTCGCTCTTGTTTTCTCTCTCTCGTTTCTCTATTATCTCTATCTCGTTCTCTCCACTGTTATTGATTGAAGTAACAAAACATTACTCTATCCCCGATATTGCAAGAGGGGAGTGAATATAAGCTATTTGAGTGACACTTTTGCTAATTGTGCTGTATTATTAGCGTACTTTAGCGGTATGTGTATGTATGTGTTAGAGAGTCGACCACCACTCTATATCTGGCGAGTTTACTGTTATGAGGAATGTGCAAGTGACACATCAACTATTGCATTCCACTCACTTCAGTAGACGTAGCGGCTACTTTATTGAATATAAGTTTAGCTTTGACGTCCCAATCTGAAAACTTTATATATAACTGAGTAATTTAAAATCCTTGATCAAACCATTTGCAGGAAATTGCGATTTTTTTCTGTTGTCGTTTGAAAAAATGAAAAAATGTCAATAATATTCAAAGAACATGTGAGAAAACTCCAAGTTGGTTTTTCATCAAACTATTTTATTCAACATAGCATGGCTTAGAGGTAAAATTATCACCAGATTTCTACAAATAGGCCTACATTATTATACTTTTAAGCACGACAGAATGCAGAAATCTGCACGCATATCTATATCATACTCACACAGAAGATATTAATGACTGAACTAAATAGACACGATATACCTCGGATAGTAAATATAGCGCTGGCAAATCTTATGTCCACAGACCTATCCATCAATAGGTATTATACTCAGCCGTGTAGTTTGATTTTTATTTTATTTCGTGATGTATGCTTGTGGAAATGAATTCGCCCACATAGGGTAGTGAAATGTGGTGGTGAGAATTACGATAGGCCATTTCAATAGAACCGGGTTTTGATACCACACCCGCGTGAATTTATGTTCTGATGGGCACATAAACCTACCCTTAGAGTTTAGTACACATCGGGTCTAAAAACTGCAACGCGCTACAGTTCGATTACATTTTCCCCGAGTAGGTAGTTTTTTTATTCATCAACTTTACTAGCACACGGCTCTCTATCCAATGCTATAAAGGGACTTTTGTGTTCAACAATTTCCATAAATTACAAAATACATATATAGATATAGATATAACGGAGAACTCATGCCTCATGATTTACTGATAAAGAAGCTCGAAGATGATCGCCAGAAACTCACGTAATAGCTTACAGAATCATCAGTCACAAGGTGACTTTTCAGGGCCTTCTGCATTCGGAAAGATGTTTTTTTTTGTGTGAGTAAATAAGTAATATAATAAAATGTCTTGGTGATGATAGTGGATTTCTTTAACGGTGATATGCTTTGAGTGTCAGTCAGGTTATTCTTGTTCACTGATATAATGATTGATGACAGACGTGCTTTGCACGTATGTACCTTATCTGGGGCATGAACCTGGTTCTTCCAAGATGACAGAAGCGCGTAAACGTTTTCCAGGGTATGAGTTATATAGAAATTCATACAGACTTGAAACTAATCGTTACGAAGTTATTCAATTTGAACACTGTGGTTTACATGTAAAGTCAAAAGCATAGACCAAATCCGATGTCGAGCATAGTGAAAAACATGTGAACATGTGATGAGCCCAATGTACTATATCTGAACAATAATCAATGCAAGTCATTCGATTCAGTTTGCAAAACTGAGTACCACTTCTCAGTGGAATTATTCGCAGTGTATTGTTCCTCTTTCACGTGTCAGGAGATACTGATAAGACGCCAGTTAATTGATTCGAATCACTCGATTAACATTCCATAAAATATCACATGAAAATTAGGTGAATATAGAGGAGTATACATTTAGCAGAAATAGTTCAGCAACTCTTGCCAGTCTGCAGTAATGTTTTTCAAACTGATAGCTTGAGATGATACAAATTGAAGCCTTCTGAATCAAGGACGACTACACACAACTGAATCGATTCCATAATTAAATTATGACTATAGTGCATATAGCCGATGGATTTCAAAAGAATCTTCAAATGCGCTCTTTTGAATTTATGTCCATATATAGACTTGATATCTTATCTCGATGAAATTACATCAGATGGAGATGTAAATAATTATAATGAATGTCAGATTATCGTTTCTTGGCTCAGCACAAGCTTATTTTCCTTGGAGGCGTTTCGCGAAATGAATGGATTGATCGGTCTGTCTGCTGCGGAGGTTCTGGACAACTCCAGCACTAGAATGGTCCATGAAGTGATTAAGATGCTGTGGATGTCAACAGAGGTCATGTTCATGTTCTCTTATAACAATCAAGAGAGGGAGACAAGGTGAATAAGTATGATTACGTTTCTGGTTAGGCTTCTGGATTACAACGATTACTCTTATGTCGTCTATAAAGTACCGGTATACAGAAATTCAACAATATTTGCAGATGTATTCGCAAAAGGAATATGAATTCGTCTACTCATGATTTAAGTGTGAGATAATTATCCTACTATTTGTTCCGTCTCAATTGTTATTCATCCATTATTTTTGAGGAACTTGAACATTCTTGAAAATATTACACAAAATGAATAGGATATATATATATATATATATATATATATATATATATATATATATATATATATATGTGATTATTGTTTGCTCAACGACCCCACCAACAGCTAGGTTATACGGGGGTACGAATGAGCTGATGATTATGAATGTATGAAGTGATGATAAGTGAGAGGACATTTACAAAAACCCATGCCTTATGCGGGATTCGAACCCACGCCCAACGGTGACTTCAGTTTCTGAAGCGGTGCCTCGGCTGACCGAGCTACCGAGGGTGGCTTTTATATATATATTATGTAAGAATTATATATATAAATATAGGCCCATGTGAATATATATATATATATATATATATATATATATATATATATATATATATATATATATATATATGTATATATATATATATATATATATATATATATATATATATATATATATATATATATATATAGGCCTACTTGTTAGCTCTCCGAACATTTACAAGCAAGCAACAATATACGTAACTGCATTTTAGTTGGCATTTCAAGTACAATTTAACTACGAATCGTGAATATTATTCACCATTCACCGTTATAAATTCAATACTTCATAAACTAAAAAGTTATCACCATCAGAAAATAATTTTCGAATCTCACCTGGCACCTCTACCAATGTATATTTTCTTAAGATATTTGTTGCGTTATAATTTCAAATATCTCACTCATCTGAGATAACTGAGGCATGGGTATAAACTTACTCGTACTTGTATTCGCGGTTCATTAGATAGGCTCCATATATTATATATAGAACTTACACTTGGATATAATCGGTAACTTCCAATTATCATGACGCTCCTTTCGTCCCATTACACTTTTCCGTAGATAAATATTACTTTTGAGAAGTTTCCAAGCGTATAATATCTCTTACTAAAACACGTTATTGATCCGTCAACTCTTTAACGCTCTGAAGTCGGTTTCCGAGAGAAATCAAGTGCATACGTATGTGTATGTGTGTGTAAAAGAGTACCATACGATCGAGACGACAGGGCGAGAGTATTTTATTTCAAAAATGGAACACAGCTCGAACTCGGAATGAGAAGACAGTTTATCAATAGTAGTTTCAAACGGCTGAGAGTACGTCGTCAAGCCAACAATAGTCAGAGCAAGCATATAAAGGTCACTAACTGTCAATAATTATAGCATATAGGCCTACATGAATTCTTGTGTTATCTGAAACATACACAGGCCTATATGTACACATACACACACACACACACATATATATATATATATATATATATATATATATATATATATATATATATATATATATATATATATATATATATATATATATATATATGCCTATACATCTATTCTCTGTTTAGCCATGTGTCTCATCCTAGACCTAGCTCGAGTCGGTCTTCTCTGAGCCTTTTCCTCTTTTATTTGGTCTGCCGACTGGTCTCCTCCGAGACGACGACCAGCATCATCGCTAACAACCAAGTGGTGTCCATTCGCACGAAGTGCCCAGTTCACTCAAGTCACCTGCTCCTCATTAGGCCCAAGATGTTCGGCTCTTCGTAAAGTTCCTCCAGTTCCTGGTTGTATAGGATTCTCCACATCCCAGTTATCACGTTTTGCACCGGACCGTAGATTCTGCATATTATTTTCTGTTCGAAATCGAGGAGTTTATTCATATCCTGCTTCTGAACACTCCAGGATCTACAGTCATACAACACGACTGGCTGGACCAGTGACTTGTGAAGCCTGATTTTGAATGACGGGATAGGCTTAGTGACGAGCAGGTCGCTCAGACTGAAGTAGCTGCGGTTGGCTCTCTGAATCCGAACGTCGATTTCCTGCCCCCAGTTACTTGAATTCGCACACTCTCTTGAACGTCCGAAGCCCAACCGTGAGCGAGCCTTCAATACCCGCTAGTTTCCGGCTCAGCACTGAATACTCGCGGTCTTATCCTCGTTGATTGAAAGCCCAATGTTTTCTGCTGCCATCTCCAGAATCATACTCTCATCCTCTTCAACTCATTCTGCATGAGGACTGGACAGTGGAACAATATCGTCCGCATAAGCCAGGTGCGTTATTCTTTAGTCTCCCATCTGAATTCCGTCAAAATTCTCGCGAAATGTTCAGCGCGTTACCTTCTCTAGTGCAAGCTTGAAGAGAACTGGGAAGAGCCCATCGCCCTGCCGCAGCCCCGTCAATGTCGAACCCAATATGAATCATTCATATATGTGTGTATATATATATATATATATATATATATATATATATATATATATATATATATATATATATATATATATATATATATATATATGTATATATATATATATATATGTATATATATATATATATATATATAATTCTCATTAAATTGGATTTTAACGACGCACTGTAATGATGACCAAGATCTATTGGTGTATATATAATTCATATAATTTACAAGCAATATATAATTTCATAAAATCAGTTTTCGAGAGGTAAAATCCATTCTTAGTTCTATCCTTGTTCAATATTATATTCACTATTTCTGTAGTTGCTCTCATATTTTGGTTCCGATTTTGTTCCGGTTTCATCAGAAATGGCTGATTGTTTGTTGAATACTTTCGCATGATTTCATTTTTTAGCATAAATTCTCTTGATTTTGTTAGGGGCCCTTGGGTTATACTCGGGTTGAAGTATCAGAATATATGAATAACCGTCCCACAAATTGATTATGTGAATTAAAGAAGGTACACAAAATCAATTCATTGAATTGAATTAATCAAATCAATTAATTTTGACAAGTATATTATCTAGGCCTACTGAGTTTTCGATCGATTAACATGGACACTATATAATGTGAAAATCATAATTAATCATTACAGCTTATTCTTTGCTGATGATGAATATTATCACAAGTTTTCTTATGGTGACGTCTTGAACAGATATATGAACAGCCAGTGTGCTTGAAAATATGAATGAGACAACAATAGATGAAGTTCCAAGTCATGGATATTTGAGTCACCTCATCACATGGGTGAGATTCGAACCCACTCTCTACTTGACTACAGTATCTAAAGTAGATCCTTATAGCTTATCTAACCAGAAGAAGAGTTCCACATACTTCAGAACAAATTATATATGTTTCACTTCATTGAAATATGCATGGTAATCAAATATGTTGATGCCATTCGAATATTCGAATGTATGAAATGCACGGTGGTAAAACATTTGTACATATTCCATCATAATAAAATTGTACTGAATCTATATTTGACGTCATTGAAATAATATCAGGTGTATGAGTATGTAATACGTATTGAAGAAAAGTTGTGTAAGTTATACGTAGATGTAACTTAAGACTAAACGCTAAAAAACAGAATGTTGAACTATTTTGAAGCGTGTATACGGTGTCATATGAAATGTTCTCCGCGTTCAAGCTAATAAAATATTCCGGTGAGAAAGTCGCATATTCGGTTTAGCCATCAACCAAGTATATATGAGAGAAATTCCAAGAGGATAAAATCGTCCACAATAGTGTTTAGTTTACTCTCTTTTTTCTCTGTCGATCGCATTTAAGGGTGCAGTTTACGAAGGCTCGACTCCGCTACTTTGATAGAATGACACATTTTTAGCGAACGTGTTTCGAAAGTCAATGCAAAGAACCAACAACGGTAGTACGTTGTGTGCCACATTTGTCGCATCTTCCACAGTCGAACTGAAGAAATATACCTCATGTGACAAGTGTGGTGTCGATCGAATGTTTGCAGCATCAATTAAGACTGCAGGTCGACCGTTTAGACCTGTCGTTATAGGTATTTGAATGAATCCTTTACCTGTCAGTTCAGGATTGAATTCTAGTTACCATGGTCATGACTTATGAAATACAACTGTGAAGGCATGGATTGAAATGGCTTTTGTTTGAGTTTTCTTCACTTTATTTTATAATTATAATTGAAATCAGTATTTGTATACGTATTTCATTCGTACATGAGTGATATTGTAAAAACTTGAGTACTTCAAACGGATGCTAAATAGTGAGTCTCATGATGAACGCGTGTTCTCTCTCTCTCTCTCTCTCTCTCTCTCTCACACGCTTTCCCTCCTCTTATCTCCATATCATTTTTCTATTTTCCTCTAACTTTAAGATATTCGATGAAAACGGCTGAAGGCTCGTTTATCAGCGGGCCTCACTTGTGGCACTCTCGTCGCTTTACGCGCGTAGCACGCATCAATGCATTCACAAACTTTCCCATATAACAGTTTCGCATTTAAACTGAGAAATCGCAGGAGAGAATGAACGTTTTCCTGAAAATGGACTCAATGTTATATTACCACATCTGAAAGCGAAATATTTAATACTGATTCAGGAAATATATGTGGTGGTTATCGACTGAAACAATCTAAAAAATCAGAGCCTACCTATACATTTACAATCGATCTGCAATTACAGTAAGATTCATCATAGTTTTCACTTCTCAGTGTAACAATTCATGCATTGTAGGAAGCGTGTGATGAGAATTCTCACGTTCTACCAGTAAGAGATTTATCAAGCGAGTTCACTTATCTGATTCTGCACATCACGATAATGTCTTCATCTTATTGGTCCGCGTAACAATGCTTTATACAATAATTCAAGAGTGCATGGAAGTCGATTTAGCGAATTATCAGCTTCTATTGATGACTTACAAACGGTAAAAGATATCAAAATTCTGATGACCGCGAAACACAGATAATTTGAATACGATAAAGTGGAATGAGTCTTAATCATTTAACTCGTGTAGTATAATTGTCGAACAAATACAGCTATGAAGAACACATTTTTATCTGTGGTATACCTTTGACATCTATGCGATTTATGTTGAAATGTATTTACTTGCACCGTCTTCAAGATATTGACAATATCTGTGAATCTCCATCTTATTATAATTTCGATGTCTGATACCGTTCGGAACATATCACCAAGGAACTGATAATTCGCTAAATCTACTCCCGTGCACTTTAAGGATGTATAAGGACAAATCGCAGTTCTTGGCCAGATAACGTGACGGTTGCAAGAGTGACGGAGCCAATGAAATTCCAGGCACGTGATTCAGTTTAGTAAGCTGAGGTGGTGGCTGGTCTGTCGAGACCATCGTGTGCACCAAATCGTGAACAATTCGTCAGCATTCCGGTGATAGATCAGACATATGTTAAGTTACAATCAATATGAGAAAGCATTATGAACGGGCTGGCGATACGTAACTGATCGAGTTGAATGGAGAAATAAACGTTGACTGGTAATCGAAAAGCATATGATACGATACACGTACGATAACGGCATAACTGATTTGATTTCTGAATTTCTGATTGTTTAATTTTATTTATATTTTCCTTATCCAGCAAATTGAACAAGTACTTGAAGTTCACAGAAACCTTCACAAAGCCTGTAACACAGGCTCATCTGTGGAAATAAATAATTATGCGTCTTGCATTTTCGTAGAATAAAACAAAATAATGATTTTTTTTTTATTGAACAAAAGAACAGAGAACATACATATATAAATTAAATTAAACTCTTTTCCACAAAGCCTGAGAAGGCTTATCTTATCTGGCTGATATAATAATAATAATGATAATAAATATAATATATCTTTTTTATCCAATGAATGTACATTATTACGATATATATTTCACTCTTGAGTTTCCTTAAAACTCACTGAGGTTTTACCTGAGGAATGAAGTAATAATAATATCTTCAGATATAATGCTCATCTTCTTTCACATGAATAAATGATATCTGAAAATCACGTTCAACTAGCGAACTCATATCAAATAAGAATACAATACAATGATAATAATAGTAATAGCTCATGTGATGAGTCTGGAGCGTGAACCTAATAATCATAAACGAGTTAAGGTGAGGTCCATCCTATATTGCATAATGATTATGATTCATCAGCTTCACACCAGGTTTGAATAGCAGCTATTGAATTCCGTAAAATAGTGTAGATATTCGATTCTATATTATTCTTCAATTCAATCGAAATGTGTTGAGAAATATCTCTTAAAAATCCTAGAATGACTGAAGTAGAAATATTTTGGGCGAGAAGATGGTTCAGAAATCAATTGGCATCAATAATCAACAGAAAAATAATAGACCGTTATAGCCTAACATCAATAGTGAGCAAGAGAGAAAGGGCTGGGGAAATTGTATAGATAGGTATATAGAATAATAAAGCGAGAAAATGTACGAGTACAAGAATGAGAATTTGTGAGAGTGTGTGAAAGAGAGAGAGAGACAGAGAGATATAGGTGTGACGTCTCCAATGAGGCCGTCTCAATGATTGATTGAAAGTGATCCTTGGCGTAGTTTCATGATTCTTGTGCGACGCGCCACCAGAGAGCAGGCCAGGCAAAACCGTTCACAGTTGTCGTAAATCGTCATGGTGCGTTAGAAAATGAGTATTCGTCTCCAAGCGCCATATAACCTAGCTGCCTAGTCGGGGGAACGAAACGACTTATGCCTTCCATTAGCAGAATTCACTCCATTAGTCGACGAATGGAAAATTATTTCAAGCATGTCTTTCTCATAATATGAAGTAATACCACTGTGTGTTCATGAGTGTATTAAAAGAAAGCCAGAATTAAGAAAGTATAAATCATTTTATTACATATCCAATGATGAAGATAATTTAATTAAAATACAAACTACTGCAATGTACATAAATATTGGTTGATATGTAGGAGTAGTATAAGTTTGATCACATTTACGGCACTTCATTATTCAACTGGTGGAGGTGCCAGGTAAAATGGTTCAATAATTTAGTTTTCGATGGTGTACGAATCCACAATCTGAATATATGATCACCGAATTTCCGAAATGAAATACGTATACATATACAACCGACACAAAATAATGGAATGGAGGCATCAACATGAAGTTTGGATTATTAGGTTTTTACTATACTCTAACTATAGGTCCAGCAGTTGGACAATTACGTTATGTGTTATATAAAATATATATTATTGAATACTTGTGGAGAAAAATTATGTCGGAATCATGAACTTTTGTTTAGATAGTATACAGTGAACAAAAATTCTGAATACCATAGCCCGGTGGATCTGAGAATATAGCTCCATTATATACGTATATATATTCATTATATTATTCTGAAGAATTTTCTCTCCAATCTAATACGAAAATATAAACGACATTAGTTTATTTATTATTTTTATATGAATCATCTATCAGTTTCAGCTTGTCTTTGTCATTTCTTATCATGTTCGTTTCCTATCAACATTTGTCTCTCTTTCTATCAGCTTCTTGCGACTATGATACGGCTTAACGTTGACGTCGGGTCAATGATAATAGAGTGTGAATGGTTTGCACGGTCAGCATCGCCTCTCCCCACCCCCTACCGCCCCCTCACTTTTCAGTGGTAACTGATTACGACTATTAGTTAACGGGAAGCAGAATCGACGCCTGGTATTTCTTGTAAAAGATCAAGAAATATCGAAATGAACATTTTACTCGAATCCCTATGGGAGCTGGTACGTAAACGCTTGTCAGCAAAATGCGTGGATTAGTGTTTTGGTGATCACTTTTGACTTGATCTCCTGCCCCTCATTCTCCTTACCCTACAACAACTTTCAAGATAGGTCCTTTATTTTGAAGAGGGCTTCTGTTTCACAAACTCATGTCTTCCGGTCTATCTGAAATGATAAGATCAATAGCAAATATACTTTACCATCGGATTGTGAAGCATATCTTAATGAAGTTTCTAGATAGCGATATATAACAAAAATATGACTTGCTGAGAAAAATATAAAGAATACATTCGATTTCTATCAATATTATTCCTGTCAAGACAAGATGACAGTGGTTCTTTTTGTAGTGATAGTTTTGAACTTGAAACTCTTCTTCACGAGTCTGCCAATAATGAATTGACTTTTGCAACAAAGTAATGAAAGCTCTTCATAAACACTGGAAACTAGATGCAGATTTGTTGAATGCAACTTTTAATAAAAGCTGTAGATAAAACGCATGAGAGTTAACATAAAGCTTGACACTCTTCTTTAAAAAAACGAGTTTCAACTTCGATACAAGCAGGAATAGAAGGAAAGTGAAATTCCTCTCCGAATTCTTTCAACGTACAAATAGTAAAGCGAGATCATTTCCAAGTGTTTTCGGTGGTGGTGGAAGTCCGTGATGGGGGAATGGAGGGGGGGGGGAAGTCAGGGGTGGAGATGTTGTTTGTGGTAGAATTGACGCTCTCAACCTATGTTACCTATAAACTACAAGCGGAATGTATATTATATTCCTACACACATACACACACACATTTCTCGGTATGTGCCCGCCTACACTTTTCTACTCAGTGGACGACGTCAACGCTTCGACTACGTCGACGTCGGTTTGAGCCCCGATCTGGCAGACGTCGAGACGGATATGGGTTCTCGTACGTTTGCTTGCTCGTTGGGGATCAACTAGAAAGGAACAGAGAAAGAAAACGCACAGAAAAAGAGAAGGAGGGTATAGGGTTGAAACAGATATTGAGGAAAGGTAAAGGGGTGCAAGAGAGAAAGCTTAAGCCATTTGGCTAGTAGCCCACTTTGCTCAGTTCTATTTTCCCAAAGCATCCGGTCACTTCGCGGCGAAACGCTGTGTTATGACGGGAACAGCCATCAAAGTGATTTCTGTCCTCAGATCCAAATGTGAACTGTTTCCCACTCGGACGCCATTACAACAGCCTATCCTGATCCTGACGATGTCATCCCCCTCTCCATATACCCTCCTCCTGCCAACTCGATCAACCGTGCCCTCTCATCACCAATCATTGCACGTATCTATCGAGTATCATACGAGACCCATTAAGTATACGGTGGCGGAACACTGTATATACATTTCAATAATGTGATTTGACATAAAATAAAACTGAATTCAGACTCTCGTATTTGGTGTGTGTGTGTGTGTTTGTGTGTGTGTGTGTGTAGAATGGGTTGGAGGTGGAAATGGAAAACGGAAGAGAGGGGAGTTTCTCGTTTCTCATATAATTTTCGTCATCCGAACCCAATATGGTCAGTTGAAAATGTGTTTTACTACCCATAAATTCCTATTGGAAAATAACTTTTTGAAAGTTCACTGTATCACGAGTGTCCTAGCAATAACAAAAGTAAATAACTTCACCGTGCTCGTATATTGTAGACGAAATGTACTGATTATCGGCGTAACGTTTGATGATTTCTTATATTATGTTGGATGATGACCATATACCGATTATTATTACCCTCATGAATTTTGTCGTAGTATTTCATTACCCCCATATCCTCCTGCTCCCCATCACACCCCTTTCCACGCTAACCCTATTTGGCCTCATCTTCCGAACTGTGTAAAGCTCCCTTTAGATTGAGTCCCTCGTAAAGCAGTCCGACTTGCTTTCCCTTCCCCTATCTGGACCCTAGAGAAGGGGTTTTATTTAAGGGTTAAAGGATATGTTATAAATTAGCAAGACCTTCACCAGCAGGAGAGTCGTGAAGGGGTGGTGGAGGGAGTAGGATAGTGGGGGTGGTAAAAGAGGAAGAGGGGCTGATAGAATACACCACTGTATGGAAAACCAATAAATCCACAGAACTCGTGAGCCTATACAGATATCCAATAGAGGGGTATCAGTGAGTAGGCAGCCAGGCAGGGGTGGGCGAGGGGTGAATGGGGCCTCTGGCATGTTTCCATAGGATGCACTGTCGAAGCTGCCTGACTATGCCGGCGTCTACTTGTGCTGAACTGCAAACCTTCCCTCACACCCCTCTATTCCACCCTCTCCCATCCCCCTGCCACCTCACAATGACGGTGATCAAAGCACTCACTCGCTCTTTCATATCTCCCATCCCCCGATTCCACCCCCAACTATCCACCCAAACCGACGAGTATTTTCAATTCGGAATCAATTTCACCTTTTCTACACAAAAAAACAACACATTCACAAAGCTGTGATTTAAGCTGATTCTACTCTTTCATATTTTATGAGAGTAAGTGATCGAAACATTTTGTTGATCTGTTCAGGTACTGTAGTGTCTCTATACATCCAATAAAAATATCTTATATGTGTAACTGATGCGTAAATGCGTACATCTACATATTGTGATCTATAGATACTACATTGGTTCTAACTGTATCTCAAAAGTTTAGATAAATATCTTGAATTCTTTCATTTTTTCTGATCGATTTGTTTAACCTTATTACATACTTCATCGCTTGGACAAGTATCATACACAGTCAAATCAGTTCCATGAAAAATTGCTGACATCGTTGGTTATAGAATGTTTCTGTAATTCAACAGAGGTTCAACACACCGAGATAACTTTTCACTTCTCGCATCAAACTTCATTTCATGAATGACAAATTCAAGAAAATTTCAGAGTAAAATCATGTTTGATTTTGTTGTATTGAAATTTCTGGCAGGTTATAGAGTGGGAGCTTCTACTAAACTATTTCTTTCGATACTAATTCTGATAGTTCACTAGCGCAGCTTGCTGGTACAATCGTTCATGTCAATAAAAATCAGAAATATTCAGACTAACATATAACGAACATTTCTTTTGGTTCAAGTCTCGAGCTCTATATACTACATGATTTCAATTACGTATATATCATATCTATCTATCATCATATATTATATAGGTACGACCTACGTTTGCCGACCTGACGAGCAGAATCCCTGAAGATGGCAGATCACGTCATGCCGAAACGTTGGAAGGGAAGACAAGGTCCCGAAAAAAACTGCAATTCTAACACAAAAGAGCAAATGCGGCCAACCCGATAGAACGACACACAATTCAACCCAATCCGCGAGAACACTCGTCACAATATATATATATATATATATATATATATATATATATATATATATATATATATATATATATATATATATATGGGATTTTATAGTTATGTCGAAGAAGATACGCCTCGACCGGGATTCGAGCCCGGGACCTTCTGCTTGCCGGGCAGGTGCTCTCCCTAGAGAGAGCACCTGAGCTCACGGGTAGAGCACCTGCCTGGCAAGCAGAAGGTCCCGGGCTCGAATCCCGGTCGAGGCGTATCTTTTTCGACATAACTATAAAATCCCAAATATCTCGATATTGGATCGTATCCAAGAAGTTTAATTATTACATATATATATATATATATATATATATATATATATATATATATATATATATATATATATATATACATATATACCGACTTCTTAATAAACGTCGTTCATCTGAAATATCTGTCACCATGATTCAAAACAACCCAGTTCCAATCACTAATTTTTTATGAAATCTAGCATATTCGTGGTATATTGCCAGTCATTTCATGTAGTTTGTATTCATCTGGATCGGTCACAACTTGCCGATCCGCCGAGCCGCTGTTGAGAAATTGCCGACCAGAGTTCACCGCGGCATGATAGCGTTTCATTTATATGGTGGGTATACACAACATTTCACATCACATTGTACACATCACATTGTACATGGATGCACTCTGTCATTCCTGATCAACAGCCCCGATGTTGAAATTGAGACTAAAATTTGAATTGGGGTTGGAAGTGCGCGGAGTTTTGAGATACGTCCGAACGTGATCGTTTCCCCGCAATTACCAAGTTGACATTATTGTCCCATGTTTTCTGCTCAATCGTTTCCAAGGTATCGTTATTCGAACATTGAAGCATGAAGTATAACGACCACCTATATCGTTGCCGCGAGCATTACGTCATCAATTGTTGACGTCGCCAGTATTGAAGATGTACGAACTATCAGGTGGTGAAGCACCCAGATGAGGAAGGTGTGTTGTTGAGACTAGTCAACACTGACAGTCCACGTGTCCTTTGTAATTCATTTTGGAGATTAGTAGTTACAAAGTGCAGTATCAATGCTACTTCGTTTCCTCTCTGCTCGTTTCTCCTCGCAACTACGCACACTCCCCATCTATTCAAGTGTCTGATGATTCATGATGTATTTACATTTTCAGCAGGCACGTGGTGTCGATTTCGTGTAAATATGTCGATGCCTCCCAGATGGCCTGAATCCGGACATAATATCAACTCGGTTTTTGACGATTATCGGAAACCCCTTTTCACTCTCCGCATTTTTCCGTTGATGATTTTGGCGTTTGTCCAAAGTTGTTCGGCCCAGTGATCCCAAGATATTAGGTTTGAGAAAAGGGTCACATGGATACTAACGAACGAACAGTCGGACGATTATGATGATAGTATTCATATATTATTTTCCTTAAATTTTTTCAATTTTTTATATATATATATAATATATATATATATATATATATATAAATATATATATATATATATATATATATATGCATTTGTGTATGTGTGTGTTTAAGTGTAGGCCTACTAGGAATCGATCAATTCGAAATTTTCATCCAACCTTGTTTCATTCTGTATAAAACAATTGCATCCGTTCTCGTCTCAACATCTTCCGACTGCATACGACATGGTTTTATTCGCTCCATACCCAGCGTCTAGTTAATAACATGATCCTGACTTCAATATCACATTCCTCTTTGATCCCGCCTCGTCTTTAATAAGCAATGTGATGGTATCAGGCTAACAGGAATGATCAAAGGTAACGTCAACGTTCACACGTATGCTCTAATTCGACACAATCATAGTCCAATGTTGAATGATTACATCAGCGACGTAAAACACAAGGTAATACAGAACAACCCGGGCCAATCAACGTGATGGATAGAATTTGATTTAGTAATCTGTGATGATATACATTGAAAAAAACTCGAATGAATCCCGTTATAATGACTGTAATGAATTATTATAATATGTCTAATGATAATTATTATTCGTTTCCACCAATTGTTAGCGAAAATACAAGTAGTGACTAGACCTAAAACTGTTCCAAAACCAATATATCCATCTTTCTAATGTTTTCGAATTTTCGAATTTCTCAACTATAACATACTAATCACTAACTCATCATGAAGGTCTGTTCATATATACATAAAATATATATATATATATATATATATATATATATATATATATATATATATATATTTATTCTAGTGAAGTACCACTTGATATATAACAAAAATAGAACAAACATTATCGAATGGAAACAATTAATTGAACTTTATGTATGTGATGTATTTCATGATGAGAGATTTTGTTGTAGTTTTTCTTCACCTGTAACAGTTTTATCAAGCAAAGTGCAGGAATATAATCAGGTGCGATAATAGGCCTGGTTGATTTTAGAAAAGTATTGTTCCGGTTATTGTAGTATAAATATTCTCAATCTTCCAAGTATTTCAAATAATTATCAGAATCAATTTTAGTTTCAAATTACTATTCAGGCCCAGTATTACCACGGCCAGTAATATTTATCTGAGAGTTGGTGAAAACAAATAGCATGTGTAACCATGGTGATAACAAGTTTGAACTGTCGGATAAAGACTAACTGGACTTGGTGATATCGTGCCTTAGAAGAATAGTATACACACAGAATCGTTTTTTTTTTAACGAAGGTGTGTATTTTCTGACTGTTTTTGGGAATGTTTGTATTTCTCAGGATGTATTATGTTCTCAAAGGTCAACTACCTTGAACGTCTATGAGAACAGCATAATAGATTGTACATAATACATGATCATTTAAAATCATGAGTGAGTGAGCAGAGGCCAGAACTTGTGCATGAAATTGTTGATGAAAACGTTTGCCATGTATGACGTTATGTATCATGATTTGTAACTCACTTTGAAATTCCGCTTCTTGACTTTCATGACGGATATTTAATTGAGGAAAATATTTGATACTTCAGATGAAAATCATACACAAGAAGACATTTCCATGTTCCAACTGAAATTAAAGTAGTATTAGCGAGTGAGAAAGAGAGTGAATAAGGGGGAGAAAAGGCGAGGATATATATATATATATATATATATATATATATATATATATATATATATATATATATATATATATATATATATATATATATATATATGTATATATATATATATATATATATATATATATATATATATATATGTATATATATATATATATATATATATATGTATATATATATATATATATATATATATCTATATATATATATATATATATATATATATATATATGAATATATATATATATATATATATATATATATATATATATATATATATATATATATATATATATACACAGATTGATAGAGAGCAAGCGAGAGAGAGAGGAAGAAAGAGAGAGAGATTATTTCAACAGTCGTTTCGATAATAATATCCGTTTGTGTATGTATATATGTACGTATTTGTATGTTGGCCTATGTGTATGAATATATATATATATATATATAAATATATATATATATATATATATATATATATTTATATATATATATATATATATATATATATATATATTTACATATATATATGTATATATAAATATACATATATATATATATATATATATATATATATATATATATATATATATAAATATATATATATATATATATATATATATAAATATATATATATGTATATATATAAATATATATATATATATATATATATATATATATATATATATATTATATTCACTTCAGTTGATCAAAGCAAGTCCCTTCTAACGAACTGGATGTCCAAATAACTTGTTTTAATGGTGCATGTTTGAGATTGATGTATGCAACCTCTTGGCTTGTAACAACTTTCATCCCCATGATTATTCAAGCAATTCACATATACTCAAGAACGATATAATAATCGATGTCTTCAGTTTTCAACATAACATTGTTCCAAATTTTAAGTGGGGGTGATAGCGACTATTAGCATACAAGACTCAAGAGGAGAGAAAAAGAGAGAGATGTGCTCTAAATTCATCTTCGTAACGACTTTCTGAACTCAAGCCATCATCAACGACGTGCCACAATTTCCATAAAAACCATGAGAAAATCCAACTTGATAGATACTTTCATATGAAATTAATTTTCAACCGTTTAAAAGAGATGGAATAAAAAATAGTATAGACTTCTTAAAATGTAATTGTATACGTCTGCGGAATATTTGTCTCATATGTATGAATATAATATGAAGACGCAAGACAATCAATTTCTGTATCTGATGCTTATTCAAAACAATTTTGACTGTTCACTCACACTCACTCTATACGTAAGCCTACAGTGAACAATTCGATGGAAAACTTATTACACGTATAAGTGGACGTATACGTAGTCTCTGATCCACGTAATTCTGATTGCTTCATCTTTTATAATCTTATATACGTATATATATATGTATATATATATATATATATATATATATAAATATATATATATATATATATATATATATATATATATATATATATATATATATATATATATATATATATATACATATATAAAATTTGAAAAAACGGAGCAATCAGAATTACGTGGATCAGAGACTATTTATATATATATATATATATATATATATATATATATATATATATATATATATATATATATATATATATATATATATATAGGCCTATATATATGTTTGGTTTATATTTAATATATATGTATGAATCCGTCAATCTATGACAGATAGATATCACTTATATATATATATATATATATATATATATATATATATATATATATATATATATATATATATATATATATATATATATATATATATATATATATATATGGCATGTATATATCTCTGTCAATATATATTTCAATCTGTTGAAATGAAATATTATTATTACTATTATCATTTTTATATATTATATATATTTATATATATATATGTATATATATATATATATATATATATATATATATATATATATATATATATATATATATATATATATATATATATTCATATGTATATATATATTTATATTTAATATGTGTGTGTGTGTGTGTAACATCCAGCGCGATTCACATTGATACATTCACTTGATTTTTTTATTCTAAGCCCGTATCAAGTCATTTTACATTGAACTTCGAGTTCAGAGTATAATTCGACCCTCATGCAAATATAAAACCCATATCAACCCATGTCGGCTTTTATATGCTTGCACCGTATATTTACTATCATGTATATATATATATATATATATATATATATATATATATATATATATATATATATATATATATATATATATATATATATATATATATATATATATATTTCAGATTTTTAAACTTTCACAGTTATTGTATGTATTCATGTTTGTTTTGAGATTAAAACCGTGTGAAAATATTAATAACATAGAGTTCAATGAATTATAACTATAATATATTGAAACGATATTTCATTTACTCAACCTAACGTTTCGAGAGATTGTTGCTTAACTTTGATATTGTCTCAAAGAGAATAATAATATGTGGATGATAATAATAGACTCGACTAAAAATAAAATTGATACATCGAAAGTTATTGATAAAAATATGGTATCATCTCTAGAAATTGTCGTAACTTTGAGCCGGATCAAAGTTATGATCTTCTGCGAATTCGGCCCCTTGATAACACACCTTCACCTGACTGATCATTCAATGTGATGACCCTTTACCACCTTATACCACTAGCTCAATAGAAACACGTTACTTCTGACATTGAATTCACTAGGCAAACGCAACATATTCATTGTAAGATGAGCGAGATATCTGAATAAGGTTTAATCACTAATGACAGTCGTTGAAGTAGTTTTATCTGTTCTACTTTATCGACTTTGGTATAATTGAATCGATATTAAGATACGGTATTCTTTCACGGGGCTGTACAACTGATAGTTATTCGAATAAGATTGAAAATATAAAGAAGAGAATATTTGAAATCATTGAATCGAAAGATGGATATCAAGAATCTTCACTTTTTTATATTTTTAATTACAACTATTTTGAGTTTTGACACCAATTATAAGAATACAGCCAATCATCAACACGCGACTGAACAGAGAGAAAATTTTGTTGAAACTTCATCAACTTCATCTGATAATTCCCATGGTAGACATGAGAAATAATTCCCGATTCCGTAATCATTTAATAAAATTCCGGATGAATTAAGAAAACTATCTACAATATTGCGAGTGAAGAGTTTTGAAGCAATGGATCTCTAAATATGTACACAATACTTGAAAAAAGATGTCAAATAGAATCATGAAAATAATTCATAATCAATCATTTTTTTCTGACTAATTTCTTGTAATTTACTTCGTCAATTACATCATTCAAAAGAAATATTAAAATTTGTTTTTTTATTCTCCAAATGATATAATTCATGTATTATTTGTATGTAGACCCAAAGACGAGTCGAAAGTCATGTAACTTTGTGAGTCCACGTTATTATCATGTTGTAGAATCAAAATGTGAATAAAACGCTTAACAAATTTTCAATTTTTTCTTCATCATTATCACGAAATTTGAATAATCAGTAATCTATTTCTGATGAAAGTTTTTTCTCATTTTTTTCTGACTCTTCAATGTGATTTATATGATCCATTCTATTTTTTTTTTTTTGGTGGGGGAGGATGGGAAATCTTGCATGAGACCCCCGCAGATTGAATTTCGGGGAGTGTCGTATTCTTACCGACTAAAACCCCTCCACTTTAGGGGTTGACACCTACAGCGTGGTCATTTCATCACCCTTCTCTTCTATTCACTCATTCAGTTTTCTAATCATTATTTTAATTTTCGAGACACAGTTCAAAGTGGAAGATATCAACATTTGTGCGTTTATACTCAAAGACTATATCTATACGGCGGCAAATTATGGCCACAGACAGCGCAGTCCTGGTGTTGAAGTTCATTAGTTTCAAATAATCAAAATGGGGTGGTAAGATCGCCCTTGTGGTGCCCCGTCCAAACGATCCTATCTTTCATCCATAGTCTTAATTGGGGAACAATGATCTTGTATCAAGTTTCGATGTGATTGAAAAATAAATTAATGAATAAATAAAAATCATATGGGCCTATAAAATTGTAATCATTGAATTGTTTGAATGAAATCATATAGATTGCTGTCCAGTGTTAATGCATTGTTATTTATCATTGTGGAAATTAGTCTATACACACTCGATAATTGTGGAAATACGGAATTCTTTTTGTTGAGAGCAATTGGGAGAAGTGGAAACTCGTGATGTATAAGTGTTCATCACATAATTATTATGATTGGTTAAATGTTGCAATTCTCAATTTCAACATCTTTGTTTATTGTATTACAGATATATCAATAAAAGGATAATTATTTTATCACATATTTAAGATCATACCTATTCATAATCCACCTCTCACGCAATCATCTTTTTCGCCCATATTTGTCAGTAACCAACTTTTTCACCCCGTTAATACCATGTTCGGTTCTGTGTGCGGGCGTAACTAACAGCATACGCGTACTCCGCTGACACTTTACATGCTTGCCCGGTATAACGCTGCATACGTGTCCGGGTATTCCCATAACGCCCTTCTGGTCCCGACGACCGTTGTGCATCGTGGTCATCTTCCCGCCACTTTATAACCTTGCCCACCCTTCATTTGATTCTCTTGTAGCTAGCCGACCTCATCGTCTATGCTGGACACGTTCAGTTAATGAATGCATGCTAATCCTTGGATAGTCGCGCACATAAATAATACCAACATTTCAAAATATCTATGTTACTTCTAATAATTTCTGTTTCACATGTGTATTCAATTCGCGAACCAATAAAGATTCAACAGTGTTAATCATTTTTATTATTTTCCAAAACATATTTTGAATTATCTGATATGCAACAGTACATATCTCTTTATCCCTACAGCAACAAACCATGATTTCACAAAACGTAGTTTCGATTATATATTTATTTTAATAAGGATTTATTACGTTACATATAGTGCTGATTTTATCACACATGTAGACGCATGTGTGATATTTATCGAACAAACATACACAATTTCCCCGTTTAAATTATAATTAAAACGAATGTTTGTTCAATGATTAACAAACGTATACGCATCAGATAGAGCTTGATCAGTGTTGTGATAGATAAAGTATCAGGTTGTGATCAGAAGGGCGTTCAACGCGTGATAGGATCTCATTGTCACTTGTCAGTCACACCAGTAAACTGACCTAGTGCATTATTTTCAGTTCGTATCAATCTACATCATGCCATGATACAAAATCATATATTACATTTCATCAATTCTGAACCAGTTTTTGAATGATCAAATATACAAAATCAAGAATACTAACAGGAAGTATAGACGGCAAAACTTGAATGGGTGTTCTACTTCTACACTTTCATGTAGGCCTGATTATTTAGATCACTTCGACGAAAATCGAGATTTTCCAGGCAATATTTATAACCACCCTCAAAAAATAATTCAACTACTAATACTCATACGAAAGTTTTGTTCATATTTGTATCTCTTTAAATATATGTGGATTTATTTATATTGTGATATCTAGTGATTCAACCTCAAGAACCAAGATAACACAAAGTAATATATAATAATCATCCCACCAATGATGAGACATAGTGAACTTTCAACATGATCCTAGTATTTCCCTTCCATCACGTTACAATTCAACTAACTACATCGGTACCGTATCCTATAGTTCCATACCATACCTTATATGTTGATGAAGAAAGTTCAATGAGTATTTTATTCAAAAATAATTGTTATATAAAGCAACAATTATTATCCGTATACTAACGTAAGGTTGCATTACGCTCATAGGGGCAACTAACGTGATAATGTTGTATTGAGTGAGGGAAGGAGATGATAGAGGGAAGACGTTGGTAGAGGAAGAAAGGGATGTGTCGTAATGTTTAGTGGAACTAAACAAAGTACAGCAGTATGTAATGTATATAGTATTACTTATATGACGATCCGACGTCAATGGATCTTAGTTCCTCTGTCGAGTGCGTCGTTAAACCCAATATAAATAAATATATGATTATATTTATTGAACTTTGTGATGAATGAGAATACATTCTCACCTAGATTGAGTCACGATAATAGGGTTCACACACAATGTAGATGATCAGACAAATGGTAGGAATCTGATTTGTGTAAGTAAATTCGCCTCGATAGAACCTGATTATCTTTCATTCATAAAGTATGATGATCTAGTTTTTTCGTTCAACTTCACGATGCTGACCATCAACTGAATAATTGGTTTGATTGGTGGGTGTGAGCGTAGGAAAGATGGATAGTATCAGTAATGAAGACAAAAATGGATTATGACAATAATATTTCTTTTACTTTTATTTGTTTATTTCATTTATTCTCCTTTCCTTATAATTAACTTATCACGATACACAGAAGATTACAATGGAACACAGATGGCACAACAGATACAACAGATTACAACAATAATAATAATAACATTAACAACAACACATGATGAAAATGAAAATATACTACTGAGTGCAAAAAAGAAGAAATCTTGTGTTTGCACTCAGATTATAGGAACTGAAATTATAATACAAGTCTTTAATTCATGAATATATATATGGTGAATTGGACCGGAGATTATTGAAATAAAATAATAAGTATGGTGATAACTTCGAAAATTGATGGAAAAGTAAAATGATGTTTCAATATTGTCACATGAAAAATGTGTAATAGTTGTATGCCGGCGGATCTTCCTTTCAAACTAAGACGCATACAGTGGTAGAATGATGAAGATAGTCTAGTTCTTCTTATATAGTTTCTTGTTGTATATTATACTTCTTATTACAATTATTTTTTCATTCTTCACGACACTAGCACAACGCAAATCCTCTCAATCTGGAATAAATTTGTTTAGCGTCTACTAGACAAACTGACATCAACCAGAGATTCATTTTTGACATCTCTTCTCTAACAAGAATACATTTTTTTTAATTTGAATGGTTTGTAATTTTCGTTTCTGAACAATCTGAACAAAAAATAATGAAAACATGATATTTTTATTCCCTTGTTGACTCCATTCACTTTCTTCAATACATGGTGAATGTTCCGGCCGGGTTAGTATATGACCAGTGTTCCTCATTTGTCACACAGCGTGGGAAAATAAGTTATCAAAATTTTGATTTTGATACAAAAATGTCTCCATCAGTAATTATCCAGAATTTTTTGAAGAATGTCAGTTTAACTCTCATGTAAAGTCAACTAACGAATAAAATTCAAAATTATCAAACGTTGTTGCTTTTTTATTTGTTAGTATTTAGTTTTATTGAGTCTAGATGAGGATTCGAACATCCCAGTAGGAATATTATTGTACTTCTACTACGTTGTTTATCTGCAAAGTTGAATTGTGATTCGAACGGATTGTAACTTAGTAAGTAGGACAAGTTGTTACGATCACTTTATAAAATAGAGGTATCACATTTTGATGACGAGACGATCGCAAACGAGCACAGTATATATATTCTGAAATCATTCAAGCGTTGCATGGACATCAAAGTTCCAAGATTGTGAAGCAAAGACTACATACACACACACACTGCCTTCTAAACAAGAGTGGCTTGTAATCAACGACCTACGAAACACGACTATAATCACACGCGTTTAGAGGGCGGTGGTGAGAGTGTAGCTAATGAACAGGTGCGCAAGAGAGAAAACATTAATTACACTCAAAGAGGTTTTGTTGTCTCAGTAATTAGTCGCTATAACTGACAATACATGTAAGCGAGTTAGTTCAAACATAGGATCGATTGTTAACTTATAACGTGGTATGAGGGCATACACGTAGGGGATGCTTAATTAGAACGTCGTTATTACCATAGACCTGCCCATTCATATATATATATATATATATATATATATATATATATATATATATATATATATATATATATATATATAAATATATAAATATATATATATATATATATATATATATATATATATATATATATATATATATATATATATATATATAAATATATAAATATATATATATATATATATATATATATATATATATATATATAAATATATATATATATATATATATATATATATATATTCATATATATATATATATATATATATATATATATATATATATATATATATATATATATATATATATATACATATATATATATATACATATATATATATATATATATATATATATATATATATATATATATATATATGTATATATATATGAATATATATATATATATACATATATATATATATATATATATATATATATATATATATATATATATATATATATATATATATATATATATATATGTGTGTGTGTGTGTGAATGTGTGTGTGTGTGAGTGTTTATATATATATATGGATGAATGTTGGTTCGATCCAAGTGTCAACAAATATGTTCAAATATTAATTGTAGCCTCATCCATAACCGCAACATTTTATCAATTCTAAAATACGAAAGCTTAACCATCTTCGTATTTTATACCAGGAACGCTAAAATACCACAAATTATTAATTAAACACAGCTCACACATACCATCATGCTACTTGGTATGTTGTGCTCTGAATATGTCTACAACCGACCAACCCAACCACTGGTTACTACGAGAGGGTAATGTAGACGGAGAGAAAGGAGAGAGTATTGAAGAGAGACTGAGATAGAGAGAGAGAGAGTGACATAAAGACATAGAGCGAGAGAGAGAAGAGACAGATAAACAAAAATAGCAAAGATAAGTTTGTATTGTATATAAGTTATAACTGAGGTAAAGGGTGATTGAGAGAAACAAAGAGAGAGAGAGAGAGAGAGAGAGAGAGAGAGAGAGAGAGAGAGAGAGAGAGAAAGAGAGAGAGAGAGTATGTGGGGCACATTCAGAGTGAAGAATAAGAAATAATAATAGCCTATATGTGAGTATTTGAGAAAGAGAAAAAGAGCAATAGAGAGAGGGGAGAGAGAGAGAGATAGGGAAAGAGAGAGAGAGATAGAGAGTGAAGGTGACAGAGAGAGGGAGCGAGAGAGAGACAAATGGAGAGAGAGAGAGAGAAAAAAGAGTGCGCGAGAAAAACGGTATCGAGTAAGCTAGACGCGTCTTTCAAGCTTATAGAGGGGGTTAAATGTGAATGGTGTGAAGCTCCATACATTAAATACAGACAATCAATGTGTGTTGTGCTATAGGATAACAATGTAGTTTGTGATTAAGTACTACACCATCGTATCGATTAACAAATCACGTCAGTTTTCATGTTATCACAATATTATCCTCCACTCACCTTACACCATGTTATACACAGTTTAGCATCCAGGCCATATTCATACAGCACTATTTGTAGATTATTCTGTGGAATTATCTATCAAATCAACTAAATACAATAGTAAATTCAATACTCATAACATGAAAAATACACTGGCATCGATAGACACATACATTGCGGAATGACATATAACGATGATCGATTATAAAATTGGATATATGAAATGATTGGAACATTTCAATTGAATGAATCAAAATCATTCTTACGTTTAAAACTAACATTGATCGATTATTCGAACCATATGAATCTGAACACAATCATTTATTTTAGTTTACTTTGTATTTTGACAATATCCTAGTCACTTTTTTTTTAAAGCATCATTCATTTTCGTTGATATACTTTTAACTAACCGATTACTGCATAATATAAACCTGGATTCAGATAAGTTCATATTCAGCCAAATCATTTTAGATCGATTGTTGATCAATGTATCTTCACATTGTATATGCAAAATGATATGTGAATAACAATAACATCATCATAGCTGGGATATCTATGATATTACGGAATAAGTGATTAGATATTCAGAAATCATAATTACCAACTTTCATAAAATTTTACAACGATATTAAAAATAAAGCATCCCCATAGGGGCCGGCAACAAAATTAAGCTTTTATTGTCTAGCCATTAGAATCTCCATGTCTGTTCCAACTAATAATGAGTGATCAAATTACTCTCCGTTGATGTATTATTTTCTTGGACGTCTATTTCAAATCCCTTTTCTCTAAACGGTGTAATAGGTTTTCGACGGATGAATGATAGTGCGGCTTGTATTTTAATCGCCAAGTTCGACTAGGAAAGTTATGGATGAGGGGTAGGTTGGGAGAGGGAATGATGGAGAGGAGAGAAGAGGAGAGGGAAGGGGTGGGGTTGAATTGGGGATATTAAAGGCAGTGCCAACAAATAGAGTTATGAGTGTGACGTCAGAGGCACCTCATCGAGCTGCTCGTTCGGCTCTCTCCTATATATATGGTGAAGCCGGATTAGATTTTATACCCCCGTCCAGGCCAATATTTACAACGTAAATTTCACACAAAATGCAGATTTATGTTTGCCATTATACCCCAGCCATATCTGGCCAATGGAGCTAATGCAATGAATGAATTACATAAACCTGTGTGCAACTCTATGCTGCATGTATGCATCTTCATTTCGCATTCTGGTCGCTATAGTTTTTGTGAAATGCTGTTGCTCTAGAGTGGTTATGGGTATATTATGACTTGTTACTTGAATAATGAATTAACCAGTTCTGTAATTGGAACATGTATTGAAAGCATTAGGTTGTAGGCCTACATAGCGACGTAGGGGTAGTATGTTTGTTCAACTTATATGGCTGTAACTTCAACATTTCACTATTTACATTGACGTTAATATGATTCATCGTTACCAATTCTCATTCATACCATCAGATAATATGATATTTGAGATATATGTTACGTATTATGTCAATTTTAATATCAACTGAAATCGGCTGCGTGAATATTTTCTTATTTCAAATTGTATATGACCATAACCGGATTGTACCATGCAGTGAAGAAGGAGAGGAAGAAGTATAATTAAGACTTGAGAACTGCCAGGCACCGATACTTGAGAAGTCTGCCATAGGAGAATTGGTGGAAACACCCCCTGACCCAACTGACCCAATCAAGCTGGTTATCCAAGTATGTAATGTATTTTATATATATATATATATATATATATATATATATATATATATATATATATATATATATGAATATATATATATATATATATATATATATATATATATACATATATATATATATATATATATATATATATATATATATATATATATATATATATATATATATTATATATGATGGAATATATAGAGCCAAAATATAAATTCAGTGTATATATATATATATATATATATATATATATTTATTTATATATAAATATATATATATATATATATATATATATATATATATATATATATATATATATATATATGTATTCATGATTCTTCAGAAGAAAACTGTGTGAAAATATATGAATATATGAAAGTTCAACGTATTATGGAAGGAACCAACTATAAAATGTCAGATCGATTTGTATTTATAAATATAAATGAATGAATATTGATTTCATATTCTATAGTTGGTTCCTTCTATAATTCATCGAACTTTCTAATGCGTATATATTTCCACTCAGTTTTCATCTCAAAAATCATGAATCTATTTAATAACTGAAAGTTAAGGAAATCCTATGTATATATTTTTATAAATATATATATATATATATGTATATATATATATATATATATATATATATATATATATATATATATATATATATATATATATATATATATATATATATATATATATATATATATATATATATATATATATATATATATATATATATATATATATATATATATATATATATATATATATATATATATATATATATATATGCGGAGATTAAGATTCCATATGGTTGAAAACGACTTTCCATAAATATCAGTGCACAAATTTGTGATCATATCCCTGGGAACATTCTGAAGTGTGAATTCAGAATACATTGAAATTATTTTTTATTGAAAATGTTTTCTTCACAATGGATGTATTTTACAACAATTGATGAATACTCTTTGTCAAATTCCTCATTGATAGAGTGCAATAAGTTATCAACATATATATATATTCTGGAATGATCACTTCATACTTCTATAGAACATGCATTTCATACACAATAATATTTCAATGAGAATACTTCGACTTGAAATTGAAATCAAATACCAGTTGACAAGGCTTATATTTTCATTCAATTGAATGCATCAAAGAAATTATGTGATATATATTCAACTGGCCAATCAGCTAGTATAGACGCACATGCCGATAAAATAATACGTCTCCGTCAAATATGTTGTTAACTTTGTCCTCCCAATGTTAGTGACAATACTTGTAAAGCGTAACAATTTATGTCAATAAACAGATAAAACGTACGTCCAGAGCCAATCGCAGATGAAAAATGGATCATTGTTATCCCCGAAATACACAAAGTATCTATCAATTTAATATGGTAATTTGAAGAAAACACATAAGTAATGATAACTTGTTTTTTCTCCGCTTTAGAGAACAGCCACTATCGTTTACACGAACGTTATAAAGAAATATTTACAAAGAAATAATATTATGATGGTCAATAAATAGTCAGACAAAAAATTGCGCTGCAAATTAATTTGGATCTAATATGTATTTTTCAGCTTGGCTTTAGAGTACCATAGAGTTGGGTGATATTATCATATTTCATTCATTTTCTTATTGGAGCGAAAAAAAAATTGTATCAAGAGTGACGGTAATGTGGAGTGGAATGTTTCAAATTTCTGTTCATTCCCAATTGAGACAATTTCTATGATGATGATAACTGAATGTATGTGAACCAAACTTCGATGAGTCAGTATTTTCGAAATTAATCTGTTGAATGATGACTACATATGTTTTTTGTATGCTGTTGCAGAATGATTGATGTACAATGGATAAAGTATGAACTGCTCAATCGTTCGATCTTTGAATCGATACCTACAGCTAATTTTGATTCTTTTCCAAAACCCTTCCTTTCCAAGTAGGTCTATACCTTTGATGTGCGTTTGATTAATTCCATTATTATTATATAATGACCAACATTATATTTTTATATAATGAGCAGCGAAGACTTGGAATGTTTCATACAAATTATTGGAAAATCAGCCTCATCAAAGATTATTCAAACAAAAATGTATGTGTGCTTCTTTTGTTGTTCCAATAAGAGAATTCAATTCTGGTTTCTGATGGAATACATATAAAAGATGTGGACACATAGGATGACCACATATTTTTTCCTGAGACTTACCAGGTATTACCCGAAAAAATAACTGCAGCAGGATTACTCAATTGCAAACAGAATCACTTGGCCAATAAGGATACACATATGATCCAAGGTCAATCAAAAATCAGTAGAAGAAGAAGAAGAATATACTTGTCTTCAGTCATAACTTGATTCACAACAGTATATAAGAAGTGAAACATTATTTTTCTGAAAACTAATCAATACAACAATACAGGCCTTCGTGTTTGAAGCAAAACACAAAATAAACAGATATTTGTATATCGATACTATGATGCATTTTCTATGTTATAACTATTCACTGCTCTCACATTATGGAAATACACAATTCTGGCGCAAGTCTAGAATCTCACATTCCAATCGGATCTACCTTCATACGACCAACGTCTAGCATTACTGACATACGATTTGATTCAAAGCACTCGTATGTATCAAAGAATGAATACTGACGGAAGGTAGCAAGGAGTGAGTGGTAGTATGAGGCGGAGGGATATAGGACGTTGGAGACGCAGAGAGTGAGAGAGATAGAGAGAGAGAGAGAGAGAGAGAGAGAGAGAGAGAGAAAGAGAAAGAAGAAAGAAAGTTTGAACGTGTTATGTAGGGTAGAGAGAAGGTGGTAAGAAGTGCCTTTTTTATTATAGAAACTTCTCCATCTTCTTTCGCTCGTCTCTCACACCGTTAAATATGTTCTCTTTCCTTCCTGTAAGCATCAATCCTCCTTGTTGCCTGCCTCATACGGCCTTCTCAGCTTGCAATGGCTTCCTGTGTTGGCTTGCCGTTGGTTGCCATACCACCACGCTTGCCAACCACCCCTTCTTCTACCCCTCCCCACGTACTTCTTGCATCCTACTCTCAACCTACACACCACTCATTCCCCGCTGTAAATTAAATCAAATCTGCATCGGGAGCAATCTTGTAAGAATACGAAAAAGATGTGCAACACGTCCGTAATGATTGTTTTGCTATATATATAAAACTTTTGATCGGTCTAGTTATATCTGTAAGCAAAGTGTTTCAATGTAAGGTGGTAAAGAATAAATCATGGAGATAAATGAAGGGAGAATTATCAACATTTTAGAATCATATTCCATTAGAATGTAGATTAGAGTCTCAACATCATGAATTGAATTTCGTAATCGATATAATTCCCTCCCTTACCTCATATCATAGTATCATAGTAACGTCAGAATAGTAATTGAATTACTATATTATCAAACCTTCAATACTGTCCAAACAAATAAATGTCTATATGTGCTCTCATATGTTGGGTTTACCCGTGCATTCCTTTCCAACTGCCATTATTATTTTATTTAAATTTTGAAAGATTCGTTCAGCTATTATACTTTGTATCTGTCAAAATGAATAAAAACACAATGACCTCAATCTTATCGTGAGAAAATGCTGAGAGAGAATCAATAAAGACAAACAAGATTCGTATGAATTAATCTAAAGTGTACATGAGTTTGAAGCCATCACTAATCAACTCTTTATCAGACGAAGAATTTATTCAAAATCTAATAAAGAGCATAGCACACATATTAAGCGTTAACACATTAGGCTTGAATAAATTGCGTTGTGGAACATGTTTCTACATCATTAGTCGAGAATACCTAGTTTTTCTATTGTTTTTCCTTTTGCGTACACGTTTACGGTAAACACAAGACACCATCCTTAAGATTGTAGATAGTCGTAGAAACACGTTTTGTAAAAGAGTTTCTCTCCGCTTGCTTCAACATGGTCGAACATTTAGTTCCGATATCTCTTACCACACCCCCTCCCCGCCTCTCTCTCCCTACCCGGCCCTCAACATCATCCACCCGACCAACGCCAACAACTACCCTTCTCACCGGAGAGATGATTAGTTTTCGTCCTCCCACACTTCATCAGTGTAGTAGTTTGCACAGTAGCCGCATCGGGTCTACCAGCGCGCCATACATTGCCATGGAAATTATAAAAATATAGGCCTACATTTGTGTCGATGAGGGAAAGTTAGCTATTGTTAAAGTAAACACGAAAAACAAAGTCATTAAGAAATAATTCGATTTGAGGGAATGAAGCTTCTTGAAACAAATAACAGTATGGGAGAAATGGAAAAAGAATAAGTATGCTCAAATTGAAAAAGAAATTAAAACTTTCATTATAAAAACAGTTAGTTTCACATAATTCTATGTATACGTTAATTACTTGATTACTAATGGTGACCGTATATTTATTGTCATTGAATTTAAATTTTTTTCAAAGTCAAATACAGAATATGTTAATACAATATGGGAATACTAGAATTAGTTTCAAATTAGCTGCCTCGTTTTCATTTCCATGTTCACTATCATTCATTATCGGATTGAATTATATATAAGTTCTACATAATATAAGTTTATTAGCATTGTAAATCACAGTGTATTCAAGTGTTTTTCGTTTTTCATCGTCTAAACCACAGATAAGCCACTTATGGCTTGGTGGACGAGAGTTTAAACTGATTACATTATTGTATAATCTAATTTGTGGCAATAAAAAAAATGATATAATATCTGCCTCGTTCCTATTTCCTATGCAATATACTAATAGGCCTATCATTTCGAAAATGTATATATTCTTCTCTTTGAGCAAGAAATGTTTCCATGCATGTTCCTAAAGATAAAACTTACAAACAGGCGATTGTAGATCATTTGATTCATATTTCTTCAAATTTCGTTGATTTGTTACGACCTTCATTTCTACTGATCCTGAACATGCGTATATATAAACTAATCTGATGAACAGTAGGCCTACATACACATTTATTGAGCAGATAATTGGTTACATCAATCTGCTAGCTATGTTAATCTTTTTCACACTTCGCTAGTGAAGAAATATTCCTCAATTTGATATTCTATCATTTGAATCATCACTTGATGACTAATACAATTTACATTTCTCAATTCAGTTTAAATTGAATTAAATTAAATTAAAATTAAATACAATTGAATAAAATTAATAAAATTCAAACTAATGATAATTCATAATATTAGTTTTTTAACTAATAATTTTTAAATAAAATGAAATTAATATTCAATTTTAAATTCATACACAAATTATGCAGATCAATCCGTCATAATCCAATTGGGTATACCATTGATGAAGTTGAGTCTTTTAATAGATACAGGCCTACAGTAAATATGTTTTCTAGGTTCGTAATGAAGACGTCTTAATTATGTCTCCGTCAGAATACCGTACAGTAAGAAAATCGCGGTTAGTATGTGTGTGTGTGTGTGTGTGTGTGTGTGTGTGTGTGTGTGCAAGTTGTAACACTTCCCTTGACTCGGTCTTCAAGTGATTGATGTTTCCCTCTTAAGTTAACCAAACGTTTAGTTTAACTGGAAAACGGACGTACGTGAGCTGTAATAAAGTTAACAACGATGCATCGATTAGTTACCAACCAGCGCCGATAACGATGTATTGTGAAAGCGGTAATTGTTGAAGATATGCGAATGTCAGTAGGTCAATCAAATCGTTCAGAGAATAAGTGATTAAATGATGTGTTCGAAAGAGAAAAGTTGATGGTGAAAATGTATAATTGCGAGCACAGATGAGCAATCAATAACTCTCAAATTGATCATGTAGATAAAATTAGGTACAAATAATTATGAGAAAAAAGAAGAAAATCGAACAGATTTGTATTTTTGAAGTTGGCCTCATATCGTTCTGGATTCATTCCTAAGGAGAGCAATATGTTCGTATACTTGTGTATTTCCGTAGGGATAAACAACGATCAATTTCTCGAAGCGAAAAAAGGAGGGGATAAGAGAGACTGTACAGTTTTATCAAAACAAAAACAATTCTAAAATTGTAGAAGTCATCATTTTTTCCTCATAAAACTATAACCATAGTAATTAACCTGAAAAATATACATGGACCAATGTATAACAAACTTTTCTTTAAGTAGCTTGCTTTTGTATCTTGACAGAATCTCGTTCCAATTTGCTAAGTTGTTTTGGATGAAACTTGGCAGAAGACGGAGACCGTTGATAATTTTTACATTCAATAATTAATTTTGTTTGAAATTCGTAAGCCTACATGCATCATTCACATGGTTCTGTTTATTGCATGACTGAGAATCGTTTATCACGATATATATATATATATATATATATATATATATATATATATATATATATATATATATATATATATATATAATATATTTCTCACTAAGCGTTTTGCAGTGGAAAATACAAATCTGTACGTTTCAACATATCATTCCACATTCATGTTCATTGATTATATATGTGAATGTTTACAAAGTCAGGAGATAATACTATAATATGAATCATGTATTGCCATCAAGGCAGTTCGGAAATGCATGTTTGTATTTATTCCTGATAGTGAATATTTGCGTTGAAACGAGTCCACTCAAAATTATTTGATGAAGGCCTTTTTTCATTGAAATGGCAACATGTGTAATGTATGTGGTGGTGCCACGTTCAAAGCCGGCCATTCCACCAAAATCAAAAAGTCTCTCGCTTGATCATACAGTTAAGTTTGATCATACAGAAGAAACACCGCTCTTGAATCAAAAACCATATTATATCTTGGTTCTGCCCTCATTGAGGAATTTAATTGATTTCAACAATTGATGAATATTATTATTTCTCGATATAGGCTATCATATACTTTTGTAGATAGGTCTACTTGTGATAAAGTAGAGCATCCATAATGTACATCTATTTCTCACCTCAAAAATCAATACATAACTCAAAACATTTAGTAAAAATACGTTTAGTATTCCTATATATATATATATATATATATATATATATATATATATATATATATATATATATATATATATATATATAGATATATGAACTGTAGTTAACGTCATTTACGGCTTTAATATTTATATTGATAATAAAATATTATATAATATTATATGATTTAATATTATATGTTTTATAATTTACCCCCCATGTTTCAGAAACATTTATTCAGTATATTGTAGTCCTACTATCTCTCAAAATTTTGAATGATAACTGATATTGATCCGATATTCACTGCACAAGTTTTCTCAGGGCAATCCTAATAATAACAAACAATTTCACTAACTCTACCATTGTGGCGCGTCACATCCACACCGTTTAACCTGATAAACACAATAACTTGGTGACGTCGTACTCGACTACAAGTGCATTTGCTATCACGTCGAGTACAATTGCATTTATCAGTAATGAAAAAGTGTAGTGACAACTCGAGCAATATAAGGATCAAGATCTGTATACATACGTGTGATTCTATGTTCAAATCATCATTTCGATTCTCTCCGAGAAAAGTTACGGAAATCACAAACAGCAACTCAGCTATACAAGTTGAACGTCCAAGCATTCAGCTACAAGTTGTCCAACTGTTTTACTATTCAGAAGCTATTTTGGTATGAAACATATTGTGTTGTGTTGTGTTTGTGTGTGTTTGTGTGTGTTGTGTTGTATGCCAAATAATATGATACACATTCCGTGTTTGAATCAGCTGTTCATACATACACATAATTTTCTTCGTTTTCTTTTGTATTTGATTAGTATTAAGATGACGAAGTGAAACCTCGAAGAGTATTTATTCTAATCATCAGCGTCATCATATTTTTGGAACATTTTGAATAATCTACTTTTACAATGGTGGATATTTTATTCAATTCAGAGAGAATTCAAACTCTTTGTGAAAATAAAAAGAGAAAAAGAGAGAAGTGGTTGGGTATGTATGTATGAGTATACCGGGTCTGGATAATGTGTCGAACCCCATAGAAGGTAACATAGCTAGCTCTTTTCGACAGAACTTGACTTTTGTGAGCTGTGGACTTGGAAACTAAGAGCGTTTTTGGCATCGGAACCGCATACTAAAACGTGTCCCCGTTCCCTCAATTCTTTTCCCCTTTTCTCTCAACCTCATCACAGTTATACTCGTGCCATATAGCCATGAATTTACTATATGATCTGATCTTTGGACAGTTACCGTCCTTTTCCCTCCCACATATACCGACTATATCCGCCTAATTGCGGGATTTGCGTATTTTTTTTAGAATCGTTTCGTTTTCCTATAATCCTCTGTAGGTCAGTTGAATTGTTGATTTGAGGTCAGTTAACTTGGAAAATAAAGTGGTAGAAAAACTTGCCTTTTCCTAAATCCGTCGCGATTGATTTCCACGTTATTTAATCACTGTGGGCCGTATACATTTCGAAGTCAACAGGTTTTAGAAAGATGTTGTGACTGACCTTACTGATCGGCGTCTATGCATTGGTTTCATTTCATGTATGCCATACTAAAAAACAAACAACTGGTTAGAAGATGCAAATAGTAACAGCCCTCACTATTGTTTCTTTTTTATAACATGATAAAGCCTCTTGAATGATGTTACGTTATATTGTTTTGAGATGGATACCAATATTATTGTGATTGTTATTTGCTTAACGACCCTACCAACATCTAGGTTATATGGGAGTACGAATGAATAGTTGATTATGAAACTATGACATGGTGATAAGTGGAAAGACGTTCACAAAAATCCATGCCGTATGCGGGATCCGAACTCACGCTCAACGGTGACTTCAGTTTCTGAAGTGGTGCCTCAGCTGACCGAGCTACCGAGAGTTGCACCAATATTATTATATTGCCTCAATCTCTTACAGTATTCCACTGTTTTTCATATCTATTATCTCGACATATTTCCATCTCCGCGCAACAAGTATATTTTATTATGTATATATACTCAATGTAATAAAAGATACCTCACGAGATTTATATATGACCATCACTGATTTGGAATAATGATATTTCGTCCCTGTAAGTAGTGTTCCAGTTTTATTGTCATGTATAGTCTGTATTTATATACAATCGACTTCCTGAAACACAGGTATGTTTCACATTATCAAATCCATCATCAGTTTACCGGCATTCAAACCTGAGTGATATATTATTTCATGAGTCGGTTTAACTACTCAGTTACGACAGTGTTTATATGAGATGTGTTATTTTATGAGATCTCATGTTGCGCTATAACAATACTATAATAAGTTTTAATCTTTTGACTCACGATCTAGTTGTTCTACATAATATAATATACCTTGTAAACGTGTCAACATGTTACTTATTTACCATGTACATCGACTGTTATAACAGTGACTATTCTTAATTCTTACTGAAAACTGTTCCTTATATTAATTTATATACATTTGTCATTCAATTTCAACTATTTTAATGTGTTCCAATAGATTTGATTGCTGTAAACTTGGATGAAATTGCTGTTCATATTTTGAAATTTCTTCTTATTATATCAATTAATTATTATCCTCTTTTCACATGATATTTCGGGTACAGCTTGTTATAATCTGAAAAAAGTTACTGATCTCATTTCCTCATAGCTTCAACTTCCATTTATTACCTCATAATTAATTATTTTATTTCCCTATGGGTCCATCTATTATTAGTACATGTTGCGTAATTACTCTGTGTCGCTTATGGCAGCAATTGTTACAGATTGCTGTCTTCAATGAGAATATTTTCATGGATTCCAATGAGAATTTTGAAAAAAAAGTTCTTCCCAAAATTCCCCACAGTTCCAACTGAAGTCTGTTCTGTAGATAAGTTCCTTAAGAATCACATATTTTCGTACAACTCACAAAAATAACTTGATCACTTTCCCACAGTATGGTGATAAAAAATGGAGGATACATCACATCAATTAATATATAACACAATTTGCATCTTGCATCATTCTCTTACTAATGTTTTTTTTTCTGTTTCCAGAACACTACCACATATTTGTAGGAGATTTGAGTCCAGAGATTGAGACTCAAACGCTTAGAGAAGCCTTCGCACCTTTCGGGGAGATTTCGTAAGTACATTTGTATATATCACCTCATTATGCGCAATATCTTTTGCTTTGGTTCAATGACAACGACAAATGTGATACAATAAAAGTTGAACTGAAAATCAAGACAATATTTAAAAACTGATGAATTGATTGATGATTCATCCGAGAGGAAATTCTTGATGCAAATGTTTGGAACTCATCAAATTTAATATCTCATAATTATGTTATTGATTATGCGTTGCATATTTCATCTGAATAATTCGACTGAACTCCCAGTTCATGAATTTACGTTCGATTCATCACCAACGTAGTGTGGCTTTTTGTAGTGTCGTAAAAATAATGTTGAATCGGTAATATTATGCTCGATATGGGAAATTAAAACCAATTGAATAATAATTTTACTGTAGGTGACAACAAAAATTGTACTACAAAACTCTCATCTTCTGAATCGAATTCAACTTGATTAAGAAGTTGCGATTCGGAAAATCTGGAACATGTTTCTCAAGTTAAATATCACCACATTACATTAGACTATCATTGCACCATCACATATATATATATATATATATATATATATATATATATATATATATATATATATATATATATATATATATATATATATATATATATATATATATATATATATATATATATATATAATTCTGTCTTTTTTAATCATACCCTTCTAGCTACTCATTTTTATATCTAGTTGTAAGTTTTTATATATCCTATATTTGTACAAAGTGAGAATCTTTGGAAGGAATAAATAAATAAATAAGTCATGATGCTGAAGTATTGTATATTGAAGCCAAACTAGCATTTTATTTTGAAAACAAAAATTACTTAATATTTCAAGAATTTTCTTTTTTCAATGTTGATCTCACCATGAGCAAAGATTGGAAATGAAAAGATATATGTGGGAAACATTATAATATCATTGTAGAGGAACCCGGATTTCCCATAATAATTGTATACTACTGAAAAGAGAAATCAATGTATTTCTGTCGATTCGTTTTCATGTACTGCACAACTAATATGCTCTATTGGGCCGAATTTTGAGATGAATCAATTCAAATATCGGATATTTCCCCTTATTTAACACACAAAATTCGAATTGCATGTGTTTTCATTGCTCTATGGACACTTAGAATATAATAACAGTAATGACATTCAATAAAAAAAATAGTTTCATTTTGGGTGAAGATATAAGAAATAAAAGTTTGCACAAATGAGGTACACATTCTCATTTTTCAATATCATCCATTTCTGGTGAAAGAAGAAATTATTTTTCACCCGAATCAAAATGGAATCTTGCTGTTTCTTGCATGTGCTGTTACTTCGGTGAACAAAATATGACAGTGTTTCTGATGCAATAATATAATGTAAGCATATATATATTCGAATATATAGAATATATTCAAGAATTATTACAACAATATATTTGTCAAAAGAACACAGAAAAACTACCGTACATTCCCCAATGTAGGATCATTTTCAAAATTACTTGTTGACTATAGGCCTACTGACCAAACGATGGTATTACTTTGAGAACCATTGATCAAATCACAAAATCACAAAAGTAATTCAATTTGGTCACTGTTAGAAATACTGAAATACCTCATGATAGATAATCTTTTATCTTATATATACCAATATTGATGAAATACGAGAAACGATTAACTATTTCATAAATGGTTACGAATATTATATTTTAACACATGAATGATAGATTGGGTATAATCCCAAACTGGGTCAACAAGTGTATTTCTAGAATATTTTCCGAGTATATCAACAATCACAATTTGAATACGAAAAACCTCACTACATATAGGCTTATGTGGAACATGAATTTGATACAGTAAAACTATAATGTATTATTCAATAGTATATGTGTCGTGTGGTTGTATCGAGTTGTCAGTAAACGTGCTTCTCCTATTATTATCTCTCGCTCCTATATTCCGTATCAAAACCATAATATGTCTTGAATAACCAATGACCACTTTCACAGTTTAACTTATTCAAAGAGGGGGCAATTGTGAAGAGAGAGTTCCCTATATATAGAAAGTACCCTGTGTGATAAATTATCAGCACGCAGAAAGTAAAAGTTCAAAAGTAATATCTCCTCTGTATTTGCAATTCTCAATGCCACCCGTTTAATTATAAAGCTAAATTAAAACCAAAGTTCACTAAAAGCTTCGATTAAATGTAAATCTGTTTCGATAAACTTTCCACCAAGTGAAAAATATAAATAAAATTATCAAGCTCGAAAGTTTGTTGAGTGTTCATATTAAATGGGTTTGTATAAGACTTTGGAGGTTTTAATTCTACACGAAGGTCAAGGAGTCGATTAGACACTAGGAAGACAGTTTATTTCTATTTCTTAAAACATTATACAATATACGGATAAACCCTAGTGAATTGAGACTACATTCATTCAGACATGAATTACAAATCAAATATATGATATATTAAATATCGTATAATATCTGATAAAATATCTATCTGTATGCATATAGAATATATGAAAAAAAATATTGATAGAAATGAAAACACTTTTTTTCCGAAAGCAGGAAGTTGATAGGCCTGTCAACTAATGTGTAATAAATTATATCATAATTGCAAATGCTCATACACATATAACTCATATTTCATTTTTCACTACGAAGAAATATACTCTATTTTTTTTTGAAAACCCAGCTGGAAATCAAGTGTCAGTATCTTTTATGTATGCTCAACAGTGTTGATATACTTCTCAGATAACCGGCACAGGTAGCTGAGTGGTTAACGCACTTGCTCCATGTGACCCGGGAGATAGTGTGCATGTCGGACCCGGTTCGATCCTCGCTACCGTCCATCTTTACAGGGGTTTTTCGTGGTTTCCCTCTGTAGTCTAGGCTAATGCCGGAATGGTTCCCACAATATAGGCCACGACCGCTTCCTTCCCACTATTCTTCCCATTACCCATAAAAACATTCATCTCACCATCGCATCATCTCATTAATCATCCATCCGACGCCAATAAATCTTAGTCATCATTACAGTGCGTCGTTGAACCCAATATAGAAAAAAACTGTTCAGATGAACCAAGAATGAAAGATTAAATTACTTACATATCTGCATATTATTTGTTAGGTTCAACCATTACGCAAGCACTAGTAACTGTGTATATATATATATATCTATATATATCTATATATATATATATATATATATATATATATGTATATATATATATATATATATATATATATATATATATATATATATATATATATATTTCAATTGAACTAATACTATTCTCTCTGCCACTTTCAAATTTGTTGAGTAATAGTTCACAACTCACAATGCTCATTATTTTCAACCCAATTATCAATTATTCGTCATTTTGACCTAGAGTAAGCTTCATAACAATTTGATTGAATGTTTACTTTTTTTCAAAACAATTCGACGTCAAAATCATTCATTGCTTTTAAATTTAGCTATAACACATACTCAATTTCAGTAATGTGTCATTAATCCTAATGCACACCGCTATATCCATGTGGTTTGTGTAAACTCGTGTTGCGCCTATTCACTGCATATTTAATTAGTATCTAGTTAATTAACGACTGATAGGCGTGTACGGGTGTGTATAAGATAGGTGCAATTAGGAGTAGCGTGTTGGCGCCCCCCCCCTCCTCTTCGAAACATGTTGCTCACTGCCTTCCCCCCTCCCCTTCTCCCACACCTCCACGACAACCTGCCCATTCCGCCCCCCATTGCCCACCGCGACCCGTGGGAGCTGTCAGTTGGTAGGGCTGGGCCACACACTACACTACACCAACCCCACGTCAATCAGATTATATTCAGGATTATCTCACTTCTAGACTTGCGTATATATATATATATATATATATATATATATGTATATCTATTTTGATGAATACATTTCAGTACATTCGGATGTCATTTATATAAAAATGGAGACTTGTAATTTTCTGTTGATAGAAGTCAAATCATACTTGTTATTTCATTATATTATATAAAGCTATAGCGATTGACAGTTTTGATTGAATTTTTCGTGAATCGTCTTGTGTACATCGACTATATTTGCTATAGCTTATATCTCCTTTATGCTGAATTCAAAACCCTCTGAGTAGCTTGGAATCGATTGGCATTTTCATTTGTAACAAATATATGGTAAATAGATAGGCCTATAAATGTACACTTGGTGCATGTTTGAAAATGTCTTGAATGATCTTGAATGTATTGAGAAGACAATCATTTTTTACAAGTCAATTTTGGAAATTCTACAACATGAAGATGTTCATTGGCATTGAGATGATATATAGACATATTACTCTATACAACATAACTTTATCACGTTTCTTATATTTGAGCTTCAAGATGGAATGATGAGGCATTAGTAATGCAGCTCATACGGTATGAGCTTCAGTAAAAGGAGTGTAACGTAACGCCAAGCTCAATATTCGCTAATCACACGAATTCGTTTGAATTCGTTTACTGAAATCTATATACGTATAACCATTTTCAACAACTAAAGAAAAATGACAACGATTACGCGTTAAAAAGAAGTTTTAACGACCGATTTACTTATATAAATTACTTTAAAGTAATTATTAAAGCACTGCGTGTGCGAAATATTTGCGTAGTAAACGCATTTCCCTTTTCGGGTTTCTTAACGGCTACATGGTTCTAAACCGAACCCCAACTATCATTAACGTTTACCAATGACGTATAGGAATGGCTAACCATGAGGCTTTATAGTCCTATTCGAACACCTTCGATCCAAGAGTAAAACGCAGCTATGCCTACCGCGTCTTTCTATCTAGAGCATACGAGCTTAATTCTCCCGTCCCATATATTACCTCAAGTCCACAAACAGAATGTATGTGTGTAAGGAAACTCGATGGGTGGGGAAAAGATGTGATGTCTACTGAAGTGGTGGCAAATCCCGGTGTAGCACTGCCGAAGCGTGGGTTTAGGAGGTGATGAGTGCTGGCCATACCTCTCCCTCAAAACCACCGCCATCTAGAGAAGTATAATACTTTAGATGGCCTTGCTCGCAGAAAACCAAGCCAGTGCCATTCTGCCTTTACCGCTAGGATTAGCTGGACAAATGTTGACAGTAACCCCGGCTAGGTTGGGAAGCTTGTGTTTGCCCGTTTCGAGGTTATGGGATAGAATCTCTTCTCCGATTTGACGAAGGAGAAAGTGTACAAATAGAGGAGAGAAATTCGAGCCGCGCTATCGCCAGGGTATGAAGAAAACACAACACGATTTGCTTAGGCCTATAATGGGTATTTCATTATTTATTTCATGCATGATGACACTAGTTTATGGTGAAAAGTTGAAGGAAGAGGAATATGAAGAGTCGAAGTGAGGTTTCAATGTGACGTCGCATTTCTCACAGGAAATGTGTTCAGTTCGTGATATGTATGAGCGAAGTTCTGGAATGATTGATAGGTATCGAAAGTAAAATGAAGCACATTGTACAATATTTTGGTTACTATTACTGGTTACTATTAATGTTATTATAATATTTTAGTATACTGAAAGACTTTTATCTACGGCGAAAAATTATGGTCACAGACAGCGCAGTCCTGGTGTTGAAGACCATTAGTTTTAAATAATCAAAATGGGGTGGTAAGATCGCCCTTGTGGTGCCCCGTTCAAACGATCCTATCTTTCATCCATAGCCTTAATTGGGGAACAATGATTTAGTATCAAGTTTCGATGTTATTAAAATATATATATATATATATATTTTGGTTATGCACCAACTTTGTAATTGGAAGACGCTGTATAAGCCTATATGTTGTATATGAATACTACTTTGCTTACAAGGACCAACAAAAATACTTATTTCATAAATTATATTACTAAAATGAATGTGGTCTGCTTATGTGTTTTCCTTTTGCTTTCTAGGTAAGTACACCTTCAAAATAATTTAAGCAAATCATATGAACTTTGCTTCAATAATCGATCTATTACACAAAATTGCAAAAAATATCGAATTACCACCACCAGAGATAATATTGAGACTCCCTCTGTATTTATTAGATATATTATCGTTTATATTATATTCAGTTACATATCAAGTACAACGTATTTGCTATCATCAAGTAATATGATATCAGCTCACGAGGTATAGTACACATTTTTATACCCCTCTATTGATAATTATATCAATTAGTTTAAATTCCCTCATGTTGTGTAATTTTACCGTCATCACAGTGAAGGCGTATATGAACTATTTATAATATCACATGTCTCATCACGTGAACATGATGAACATATAATATCTTATTTCCTTGAATTTGATTTCTATAATGCTATGTGAGAGTCACAAGATACAAGATGGTGGTACTTACTGTGGGTATATAAGCTCTTGTGGTCCCTACCATGCGCGCGTTGGCGGGTCGTCACTCGTCAGTATAAGGTCTATACTCACTATAATAGA
>OZ023326.1:52696703-52699203 GCA_964007535.1 Brachyptera risi
AGTGGTAGAAATCCAGTCTGTGATGTGGGCGATTGAATCTTCGAATGAAGACAGTTATCACATGGCAGTGTATTTGAAGGCAACTGTTTATCAACACTTGAAAAAAAGAACTCACCAGGTAACTACGTTTGATAACGTTACCACAATGATTTCAACATTGTCATTACATACAATGAATATGAAGATATATTTCGAAGTTGGATCCCATTATATTGAACTTTTGAGCAATAATTTGCACACACTATTTTTGCGTTAGTTTTACATTCTATAATGTCTAAGCCCATTCAGAATGGTAAGTAAGTTATTCGTTCTGGAATAGTGAAATATCATTATTCATCAGATGAATATAATATGTTTTCGATCACAACATGATCTTTTGAATCCTAATTCACTCACATGATTAATACTATCAGATGTGTACTCACCATTGCTATTCTGGTATAGTATTATGTGTATTATGATCTATCTTGGTCTCTCTTCCAACTCTAATAAATAATAAAGTGTATTGTGCCCCCCCCCCCCCCCCCCGCCCCACCAAGCATATTGTGTGTGATGCATGATGCATATAACCCCATGGTAATGGTAGTGGAAAGAGGGGTTGGGGGTGGGAGAAACAATGACAACACGACCGACACACACACATCATCACGCGTTAGAATGGCGGGGATTGAAAAGCAATTCGACTTCGCTGGCGAGGCGAATTATTACTTTGTTTGAATAATGGTCCGTCCAGTGGTGGATTGGCTGTGTTTTTCGATACTCCATATACTTATCCCTCACTGAGAATTGAGGATTAGTCGTTTGCCCACTGAAGAGCAATTCAGGATACCGGGGTATGGTTATGGGTATGGTCGTATATCCTGACGGGTTTTTCGCATTTTCCCTCTCTCATTAAAGTGAATACCGTGATGGTTCCTTCGATCAAGCAGCGTCCGCTTGACGCTTCTCTGCCACTAACAAAACGCCACTACAGTTTTGTACCAATGAAAATGTCATAATAACGTATCACCAAAGCACATATGTTCTTAATTTAATTCAAATTTTAGCAAAATGTATCATACTTATTGCCTATATATTTGATGTATCAACGATATCAACATTCGCCGGGCTTTGGTTATATGATACAAACATCACAGTGAATTATCGTTCTGACTTATTTGTTAAATTGTTTTCATCATTGATCGGTTGAATATGTATGCACCCATTTTACACTCATATCGATGAGATCGATTGAAACTGTATATTTTTCTCATGGATATATATATGAATATATATATATATATATATATATATATATATATATATATATATATATATATATATATATATATATATACATATATATATATATATATATATATATATATATATATATATATATATATATATATATATATATATATATATATATATGCGGTCAAGGCAGCTCAAAAAGCGGTGCTTACTCAGAGAAAATGGCATGATAGTGAGAAATTAGGGTCCAAAAAAATAAACAATAATGGTAGTGATATTAATTGTATTCTGTTATGAAATAGGAGAAAGAATTATATAAATGATAATATTAATTAAATATATATATATATATATATATATATATATATATATATATATATATATGTATATATATATATATATATATATATATATATATATATATATATATATATATATATATATATATATTCATTAATTCATTTGATACTGCATTTATTGCATGTGGTCATTTGTACACTACAGCCAATAGTTTCTCATAATATTCATATTTATCAGAGGTATTGAGGAATAGCATTTCGATGTGGCTTATTAAAAAGAGAAACAGAATAAGGATGCACGGAAAGGACAGGAAAATATCAGTAAAACAGAGTACAGAGTACAGAGACAGAGTAGGAAAATATTTCCATCTTTTTTTTTGACTTCATGTAAGTAAAACGAAGATCGAAGAGCAATTAGTAATATTCATTGGATTAATTGAATTATAGCTCTCTTCACTTATTCCTCCCAATTATGAACATTTTGGAACAACATTCCCTCCAATTATGAACATTTTGAAACAACACATCACATTGAAGAATGTGTTCAACTTAAGGAGGTTAGATACTCCTTGGGTGATATCTAACCTCCTTGGTTCAACTAAGCACACTCTTTTCTTTCCTTCCACTTGTTTTGAGAAAATATATCTTGAAGGTATAATTATATGCTTTATCTACCAAAACTTTACTCTCAAGGCAGACTCATAATTTTGTTTTGCAACTGTGAGTGAAATTTTGCATATCACCATACACAGAGAAGCGCTTTTTCCTGTAAATGTAAATACCATTATTTATTCTACCATCTTCAAATGAGCAAACCTTGAGGCTTTTTCTTACCTAATTTACCTCGAATCCGTTTTGACTCAGAAATTTAACTGACACATTTACACAACTCGACTAAAACTACACCACAACACAAACCCAACCACATAGAAGATAAATAAAAATGCAATGTCATAAAAATCGTTTTT
>OZ023326.1:52704203-52759203 GCA_964007535.1 Brachyptera risi
TTGGGATGGGTGACGGAGTGAGAGAGTGATAATCGGGTGAGAGGGAGAAAGAGGGGTAGGGGGGAGGGGGGAGGGGTTTCGACGTTGCACACCTCGTCTCACTGAACAAGAAACTCTCTTGACCACTACCGTCGCCGCGTGCAAACATTAGCAAAGCCTCACTGAATTATAGTTTGCATACTGACTTTGTTAGGTCCCAAGTGTCCACATGTTCTGTGGAAGGGAAGGGGAGTGAGGATAGGCACTGATGTACGTTATAGACTATTTTAAGTGCAAACACTCTCCCTTCCCACTCATTAACGTTGGAATTATAATTAGCTATTTCGATAATGAATGTAAATTGCTGTGGTAGGTTAGGCCTAACGTAAATTGCATCTAATATTTGTTTTAAAAAAAATGCTATCTTTCGTTTGTACCGTGAATGCACAATTTCCATTCATTTTCTGTAATGAAATATGCTTGAATATACTGTGTAAAATTTTGTTTCAATTGCGTTACCTAATCAAAGGTATTATTGAATGCTTTTCTTACTGTGTGTTAATCAATAATGAGTTCAATTCATACACATTTGTTAGCTTCGTGCCTAATCATCTTGAATTACCCGATCAGACACGGTGTTACTGGCATAATTTGCTACCTGAGCTGATGTGGGTTTATCTTCATATGATATCTCCATCTTGAATAATAATGTATTGTATCTGTGTAGGGTAATCTTATTACTTGCACAACTCCCTATGATATTGAATGCACTTGAGGAGGTAAGCTTTCAAGGGAAGAAGTGTTCTTTGATATTTCCTGTTCTTGTTGCTGGTATCAGTGGTATCTATTTATGTTTGTCATGTAACGTGATGTTGGTATTTGGCGTGAATGCGCTCCAATGGATTTGAACGATTGACATTTTACCATATGATATTCAAAATTCAGTCTCCAACAAATATAGCATCCATGAACAGTCGGAATGAAACTGATGAAAATATATATATATATATATATATATATATATATATATATATATATATATATATATATATATATTAAAATATATATACATATATATATATATATATATATATATATATATATATATATATATATATATATATATATATATATATATATATATATATATATATATATACAGATAGATATATATTCAAATATAAATATATAAATATATATATATATATATATATATATATACATAAAAAAAAAAAATATATATATATATATATATATATATATATATATATATATATATATATATATATATATATACATACATGGGCCTATTTATATTTGTGTGTGTATGTGTGTGTGAACTGTAGGCTCAAACTGTCCATCATTTCAAATCCTATATATTTTTGGAAAGTTGAATACGTGTAATTGAATATAAAAAATCCACGAATGTTTCTGAATGATTTCAGTTCGTATTGTTATACATTCGGTCTCACATCCAACCAATTAGAGTACAGGTCCATTCATCCTCTTGTTTATATCTTTGAATTACCCATTGATTTATTGCAATGTGAAGTAACACATCATAGAAATCGAATAAAAAGCTGATTTGCATTCGGGCATAACAAAACCTACTATTTTCTATAGTTCGACAAAGATGAAAAAAAACGTAAACATCAAGAAAAAAACATATTTTTCACTTCATCTATTGAAAAAAACAAATGGCGGTAGTTGAATTCACCACGCCACTTTTTTATCGTACTATTCTGCACCACGAGAGGGAATATTCTTGGTGGCTTGTTTTTCAGTTAGACTACCCGTGTGGTTTAGAACGGCTGAAGCCGGCTAGACGTGACAAACACACAAATGAGTGCAGGGACTAAGTAGGAAGTTTTAGAAAATCAACCGCATAATTTCCTTACGTTTTCTTTTAACTACAATCTATTATTCATTCGAGCACTAATGACGTCCACATAACATCTAAACATTATTCTTATGACTTTCGATAAGTACTTCGAAAGACTTGTGACTCTTTATTTTCTTCCTTTTATATATCACATTTTCATTTTCTTATAATTTATCTTGTGCATATAAACGCGAAGTGAAATTAAGAAAGTGAGCTGCTGTGGTGCAGGGTGGGGTCCAAGGGGAGCGTCAAAACTTGAAAATATCGAAAAGTTTCCTCGTTAGACTCTCATTTGTCGTATCCTCTCCCTCATCCTCCCCTGTGGATTGAGCGTCACCCTCGCCGATGAACTTAGACTCCTGGCAAATACCTCTCTTTGTGTGTAGCTGCAACTGACAGTGGCGCAACGGAGGCCTATCATCTGTATCGACTTATTTATAATAATTGAAACTCTTAGAATAAGAGGTATATTAATCGATTGCTTCATAATAAACCTAACAACACACTCTGAGCATATTTAACATTCATTTCAGTTCGTTAATGATGGAACAATGAGATGAAAAGTTACAATAAGTTGTCAGTGTGTCAGTAACATTTTGTGTGATAACATATTCACATTTGAGTGAGATTTGCATGAGAACAGAATGTTATGATTTGAAAATGGTATGTGACGCTTCACTCGAAGGTGGGGTTTTATAATTATATTTCTGAACTCTGAATTCCATCAGATAGGATCATATTTGACAATATATATAGGTTCTTCACATTCACACTTTCGAACCATTGGCAATCCTCTACTTTTTGATTATATTCCCTACTCTCAATACCACGTAAATTCAAGCTCATATAAGTAAAATATCATTCATATTCATTCTGAAAATAAGAGTAGGAAAATTGTCTACCCAACACGGTTTGGTGTAAGAGAGAAAACTTGTTCCATGCTGACAGTTGAAATTACCGTTCCGTGTTTTTAAGACACTGCATATCCGAATAGTCCCTCGTTCTTTTTACCATAACGCCACTGTCTGTCATCATCACCCAAAACTTCATTCTCTGGTACCTCCTCCACCCTCACACCAACGCACAAGAGTAAAAGATACCAGATTTGCATAAGTTGGTAGCGCGAGAGCAAGCTATAGGCGCGCACTAACCAACCCAATGAATATTTATGGAATTCGTATTACGGTATATAGAGCGAACGTTTTGGATAGGAGTCGGTGGTTAAGGTTGACACTCTGGTGCTAGGTTGACAAGATAAAGTCACACAGCGCAGCTATAACATTGTTGAAGGACGGTTCGAACGAATGTCTTTCCGTATCGTTTCTCCCATGCCGATTAGATGTCTCGAGTTGTAACATTTCTCCATTTATAGGAACTATAAGATAAGATTCTCTAATTGTAACTAATTTACATCCTAATTTCTAGTTAGAAAAGAGGGTAAAACATCAAGTTCGTCGTGACTAGTTTTTGAATGGCGATGATCAGTTAGAGAGAGAAGTGAACGTAGAAATCGTGTTCACGCTTCCGTGGGCATTTCACTCAACCATCGCGATGTTTGTTTTAGAAGATTTAAGGAAAAGTGCAAGGAGTAATCTATCCGTGTCATTTCAAACATTATACTGATATCTTGATATTGAAACTATGACGCGCGTGGGATATTCTACCTCGAGAAGTGATGGAGCTCGATATATTTTTAAGAGGGCTCTGAAGTCGGCGTTTTTAAGTAAATATTATACACTTTTATCAACTACAATTTGGTGAAAAAATCATAGTCTGAGTAATCATTAGACAGTATGGAATGCATGATATATTTTCAATCACATTATCCATTTCCGAGTTTTGATCCATTCATTACGGTAGCGTTTTATGAGTGGTAAAAAATGTGTTGAACTGTTATCCAGGAGAACATGGCACGTGCTTTGTAGTCTGGATTAAATATGAAATGTAATTGTAAGCCATTGGGGTTTACACACCTTGATTTTGAATCTATTCAACTCTCTGTCTTTCTGATTCACCGATTGATTATTATATATAATCAACTATAACATTAGTTTTACTTATTGATCTCCTTGAAAGTTTTCTTAATAGCTTTCATGATTGATGTGAAAAAACATAATAATTTTTATTTTCAATACGGCTCATACAATTTATGTAAAACTTTAGGATTGAATGTTCATTGCATGTACCCATAAATTCCGTATGAATTTGAATTCATAGAGAGATTTTTCCACGTATCACCTATTCTGGGTTAATCTTGTGATTTTTTTCAACATTTCAAAATTATTATTGAATAATTCACCTGAATGCTTCTCAAAAGCTCACAGTATGAGTCAAATGATGAGATATGTGCATGCCAACTGCTGAGTAACAAAAAATCCCGTGTGACCATCGTGAAGCGCGAAAACAATTGTTCGTAGTTTTTTTCAAGTACAGTGCAGTAAAATTGAGTCTTCATTTCGCTCATCCAATTGAGCTAATCAAGGTCCATAAATATCGTTCGTAACCCAGGGAAATAAGGAATCAATCCGATACTCATCGCTCGATAAACCAATGTGTTATTCAAAGAACCAGACCTAAGATAGAAAAATGAATTTAACTATATGTTTCAACCTTCATACTAACGACAATATTCTCATTGATTAAACCAATTGATCCAGTATTATTAGACGAGCTTCAGCGAGGATTCAATTTGAACAGACTGAAAAAAATTGGTGTTCGTTTTTATGTTTTTTTTTATAATGTTTTTTTGAACGGTTCTCCACAGGTCAAACGGCTACATCTATCAACTCCAAACTTTTTTTCGTTATGGTTCCTCATCTCACTTAGATCTGTATAGTTTTGTAGCATTATCAGGTGGTAACTTTCATTTTTGTGAATTTTAGAAATTTCAAAAATACTCATTAGAATAACACGTCGGGGAAAAAGAGGAAATATTTTTATTTTCCCAAAAAATAAAATTTTGCGTGAAGTTGAATTACTTTCTGATACTCATTTCTGGAAATTCTCAGCTTGATTGAGTCAGCCATTTCAAATAAAAAACATAAAATGTGCTAAATTGGCACCACTCGAAGCAGTTTTCACCCATTCATAACTTAAATGTCACCCAATTGGCGGATGTAGGCAAAAGTTTGGCGAAAAAGTCGACATACTAAGTTATTACAATTCGCTCGTCTAACAACGCACATATGGCATTTTCCTGGTATAGATATGATAATTTATTATATCAAACTAGAATTTATATATCATTGGTCACCAACGTGTTATCAGTATATAGTAGTCTCTTAAGCATGAAAGCCGCTGTCACTAAAGGATAAAGATGCAGAAACGCGTTGGCATTAATATTATCCAACGATTAAAATACTTGTCAACATCAATTAGTCTCTTATAACCGATGTTATTGATTCAGAACACAATTTTGACTTCACTAGAGTGTAACGAGCATGTAGAATAGCTCGACTCAGATAATGTCTTATAACGTTACAGAGCATAATATAACAGAGATATATAACAGAAACTAGGTTAGAGTACGTTCTAAACTGTCAGTGGCGAATATTCTCGTTGTCTTGAACTTATGCGATGTGTTTGTTTCTCTCTTCTTCGAATAGTCTTGCACTTATTACATTTCAAAAAAAAAAGTCAAATCTCAAACCATTTTTAGCTCTATATTTTCTAGAAAAATAATAAATCGCTTGCCTGACGACATTTATTTAGGAGTATAATTGTATTCAGGCCTATTTAAATATATATATAATATTTCTTCATACGAAGGTTGGCTGATCCGATCGCCCGTCTCCCATATCCAGTTGCTATAACGAGTATGAGTGTCGATCGAACAAAACTCGTATGAGTACAACATGGATACACGTGACAAAAATAGCGTGAAGCAACAATTTTACCGATGTTAAATAAAAATTGCAATGATATGAATGCTTCGTATAGTTGGTTTTTGGCGAAGTACGTACTTTACGCTATACTGTGTAGTACTTTAAAATGTCACCATAGGGCCTATCTATCAACGGGTACTTGAAGTTAAGGCACAAATGGTCGCACGGGTACAACATGATCCGTTGTATTTCCCCACATACTCGTCTAGTAAACGAACCTAGAGCGATTATTTTTAGATGAGAATGGCACTAGTGGGGCTTATAATACAAACGTTGCTACGAGGAAGATATGGTTTTACATGGTTTTATATGTTTTACAGTGTATCAGTTGAAAATGTTATGAATGAAAGCCATAAAATTCATCCGATCCAATTTAATAGATGTAATCTCTGTTTGACTCAAGAGTCAAGACTCATTGACTAGAAATTACATCATGTAATATATTTGGTTGTTTCCATAATGTATTTTCATGAGAGAATGTTTTCGCTAGAATATTCATATAATAATTCAGTCTATAGTGGCGTTAAAAAATATACAATATTGAGGAAAATATGTATCTCTGGATCTAAGACAGTCCCAAATATTCTCATCCTGAAGAGACTTTATCGAAATATGTTCATTTTATGAGTATTTATTAAAGTGAATAGGGTTTATTTTCAAAGAGCAGCATGAAACACGGCTCCTCCACCAAAATCCACATCGAGCAACTGCTAGCTGTGTATTTAGAGTTTATACTCGACTCAATTTCGTGAATGACGTACTCATGGATGATATAAATCATAATAAACTCGATCATTCAATTATATTTCAAGTCAAGGTATGAATATAATATATTTCTCAGTCGCCGAAAGGTCATGGTTATTTGACAAATGATATTCTTCAACAATTACATTTTCAGTGTACATTTTCGATGTACATTTTCATGTACAAATAATAAGTCAATATCAACAACTATATCAGAAGCGGGATGTTGATTCAACGATAATGGAAAGGTTTGAATGATAATTGAAAATTATCGATCATTATAATATTGAAAATGTTATCATATGACCTGACATAATATGTACAATTTAATTCTTATTCGACCAACTCGACTGAGGAAACTTTTCATAATTACGGGAAATTCAAATGCATCCACATTCATAGAACTTGTATCGATGTTTCACATTCTACGATGTGAATGTTTCGAGATTGACACACCATTTATAGTTTGCATTATAATATTACCGTGATACATTCCAATGATGATCATGGACAGAAGAGCGAACAGATTCGAACAGATTTCCTGCTATGTGACCTATATCTTATATATATATATATATATATATATATATATATATATATATATATATATATATATATATATATATATATATATATATATATATATATATATATAGGCCTACATTCGAGCAAAAAACCAGACAACTTGACAATTTACTGATAATAGGCCTACTATACGTCGAACCAAACGACCTAACGAAAGAAAGAAACATCTTTTATTATTTTCAAATTATATTAAAAAGTTGGTATAACTTCATTTCTATATAATTCTAACTCTGCCAATACGCTGTTGAGAACTGTGGAGTAAGTTTAAGTTTTCTTACCGCAGAGACTTCATCGAGTATTGATCTAGACGGCAAACTTGCTGGTGATATATTACCGATGTGTTACAACTAAAATCCACAATTAGATAACGATCTACAACTAAACACGGGGACTAGACTAGACTAACTTGGCTAATAGTGTACGTGATAGGGACGGTAAGGTTTAGTGATGCATGATATATCCATGGGATATTCATCACCATTCATCGGTGCTTGGAAATCTAAAACCTTCACGATAAATCTTCAGCCGAAGCAAGCTGCTTAAAACCCTCGTGGAATCTTAATTTCGCTCTCCATGTTTGTGAACTAAGTACGCTAATCCAAGCAAGCACGCCTGGAAGCGGGATGAAAGTGAATGGTAGACTATGATCAAGTAATTTATTGTACAATCGTTTGACGTACATCTCTCTCTTTCTCTTTCTCTCTCTCTCTCTCTCTCTCTCTCTCTCTCTCTCTCTCTCTCATACACATTGGCAAACAGCGCGATGACAATCCATTTTCTGCCACAACTTGTACTAACATTATTTTTCAGTCGATGAGTAATTGAGCAAATATTATTTCCTTCGACCTCTTATGCATGTATTTTCTAACCTCTAAAAACCGTGTGTGTGTGTGTGTGTGTGTGTGTGTGTGTGTGTGTGTGTAAGTAGGCAGGGATACGTCAACGTTTTATATAGCAATATTGTCCGTTGAAAAAAACATAATTTTGTTTTTTTCGTGCGAGTCTGTGAGCAACTCCGAAAGAGGTATCATAATATCATAATATTTGTGTACTACCCATGTACTTTTGTTCTCTCAATTACTCATGACGTATTCATGATGTAGCGTATTCTAAATGATTTGACATTGTGATCATATTCATCATTGAACAGAGATCACCGAAATCACATGATTCACAAAGAAATCATCACTGGGAGGAAAGATACTTTTCCATCTGTCATGTGAAGACTGGGGCTGTCAGGTCATACTGTACGTCTCACTGGGGCCTGTCTCGGATGAGTGGTATGAAAGTTCCAACCCCAGAAGCCACTATTACGTTTTTCCAGCAAGCTTTTCAAAGGCTTTTAACTAGATGAAAGACAATATTTCACCTCGATCTCAACCACGTTTGTAAATACGACTCAGATAACACAATGTTTTACGTTGACAAAATTTAATAGCTATTTCTTTCTATATAGGCCTATTAGTGGAGTATATACCTATACGAAACTTTGCCGGCGGCTTTCACGATCTCGTGCCTGACGCTGTGAAAGTTATGTTCGTAAAGTTACGAGTACAATCATGGCAAATTATCTAACACAATGTATATCCTAATTAGGTCGAAGTCATCATTTACGAACAAATTATGAAACATGTGTGAAATTATGAACATATATATATATATATATATATATATATATATATATATATATATATATATATATATATATATATATATATATATATATATACGTGTATATATATATATATATGAATGGGTGTTATTTTTTCGCAAATGATATCATGTTTCCATTATGAACATGATTATGATTATAAACATGGATTGAATTAATGTCCATATAGTTTGAATTCATAAGTTTCATCGAGTGATATAATAACAATGTTGGTTTTCTATTCACGAGATACTGTACCTGTAGTATACAGTAGGGAAGGCATACGGCATTCTTTGCCTGGGACATTCATTCTAGCTGTGTAACATTAACTGCATAGTCCGTGGTATCAGTATATCATTTGGATAGCTTTTAGAAAACCTTCCCCACACCACCCCTCCCACCAACTCTCGCATGCTTGCTACGGACCGGATAATTACATAGAAACTTCGCAAGGTTTCGTTTGAAATTAATTTTGGATGGTGTGTCTAGAGTTTTGTGTTTGTAAGAGAATAAATGTTGGCCTACTTTGAGAAAAGATGTTACTCTACCGTTGTTTATTTTTTGTTTTATTGTTGAACAAAAGGAGTGTCGATTTTTTTTTTGCTCCACTTGTATTTAATGGGTTGTTCAATAGACTTGTTTTTATCACACATTCGCCTTGGAATGGTTTCCTGATGTCAAATGATGTCAAATGATGTCGACATAAGTGAGAACCCCAAAAAATATAGCCTTATTGTTTTTGCGTCGGATATTTGTGTTCAATTACTTTATAGCACACTTATATAAAGTGACCCGTTCCGTAGGTTAACAGAGAAGTGTTATTAATTTCACTGAGCAATTCGTGGCAATTGTTCCTACAATGATCATAAATGAATGGGTGAATGGAAAGAACATTTATTACTTGCTTTCGTTCATACTCAAATTCAATGAGAAGTTTGTCCGTTTGAAAAGTCGTATATACCACGGTTACCACCTCTTTGTACGTTTATCTCACCATCCATTTACCAAGTAACCGTTTACTTGCTACGACCAATTGCGTACGGTGTATACTAATAATGATCATTCACCTGAATCTATAAATAAATATATATTAGAGTAAGCAATTAATTTCATGTTTGAACAAATTATTACTACCGGTGATGAGAAATCTGAACCATTAACGTGGTACCATCACATCTCTACCTCCAAATAGAGTTAGAGAGACTTTATCAGTCAAACAGTATTATGCATTAAATTGTATCATATATTTTCATTTATATATATATATATATATATATATATATATATATATATATATATATATATATATATATATATATAAATATATATATATATATATATATATATATATATATATATATATATATATATATATACCGGTATATACATGTGGTACACAAATATGTATACATAAAACCGACTTCTCGGCTCACCCACCTGATTTGATACATTATTCATAGAGAAAACACTCAGTGATATTCCTATAACCTAGCTCTATTGGAAAAGGGGAGGGAGGTCGTCAAGAGAACTATATACACACATATCAATAATATTATATTGCTTTATTATATTCTACTGAAATTGTATGTACTACATTGAAATGCCAGCTTGCTTTTCATTATTGAGCTATCTTGGTTACATAACATGAGTATAATGATTATTTGATTTCCATCCCTTCAACTCTTTGAATCAACATTCACTCCGATATTTCTTCTTTTCCAATTTCATCTCCGTTTATCAATAATAATGACTCCAATCTTCCATTTTCAAAATGACTATTCAACCTTTTAAATTATAGCATACTATAGTATTATTTATTAGACATTATAATAACGGGTATCTGCCCGTAGAAATGGCTTTTATACCACACATGAAAAGCTCTATAATCATATAACTGAGATGTAATCTTGAATATATACTAACATCATATTACGAGCTCATTCCGTATCATAAACCGTGATAGTTTCTGATCACGGCTAAATGCAAGGTAAAGTGGACATTACAGCATGCAAGATGCACCCATGATGAATAGCTAAATGATTTCTGCCTTCCGTTTTACTAACTTATATAGCATATTAACCGAGCTAGCAATGTAACTGAAAAAGGAAAAGTTGTATAGGTGAATTAAAATCAGGTTTTGTCCACATAGTATAATATAATATCATATACTTGTCCTTAAATTACTTTGATTTTAACCCTATATGGTCCAATAATATAACTCCCCAATCAATGATTATACACATTCATCAATATCGTAGAGATTTGTTTTGTTAAATCGTAACGCGTTCGAATTGGAAATTGAATTACTCGATTACCAATACTCTATACCCTATAGCTCAAATCACTCTGAGACAAGAAGGTAAAGTGAAGTCTTGAATTATTCACAAGCCAATATCTTTATCACAGTCTTCTAATAGTGATTTTACGATATAGCTTGGAGAAATGTAGATGAAGATCTTAAAAACTTGAGATAAGAGTTCATTCAATGATGAACTAATATGAAACGATAAATGAAATGAAAATGAAAATAATTAAACATTATTGGATAGAAATTTTTGTTGAAAATATTCAAGGTATATCTGAAACTGAATAATATTTCCAACTGAATTCAAATTTAATACATACCTCTTCAGGCAGTTCATTTAGACAAACAACAACAGAGCATTCACGTATTACTAGATGCGTGTAGTCTTAATAATAATGCAGCCGGTATTCGAGTTTAAATCCTCCATGATCAGTGTCCAAGTGACGCCTTCCCACGCGTCAGCCATGGGGAGATTACGACCCAGTGACGTCATCAGATCAGAGCAAGCACTGCAGCACACAGCATCAATACCTGCCAACTGTGTTGATACGTCCTGACAGCTGCGGGGTTGCAATACACCCCCAGGACATTGTTGCATCCCTTCGTTACTCTGACGATATCGTTCGTGTTTATACAAAATAGACAACTGTCTGGTGCAATGTATGTGAAATCTGTCAGTTCAGAGAATCTACTTTTACAAAATATCATATGGTTTAGGAGTTAATTTTTCCCAGGGTTTATATTGAACAATTTTGATTATCATGAATTCTGATATTTCAGTTTTTGTTTGTGGTTTTCAAATACTGTAGAATCATGTGAAGTATTTATTCAAGCGTGTCAATATTTCCCAGGATATTGTAATCCACAATGTTTGATGCATATACGGGAGATAAAACGAGTAAGGATCTCGGAATAAGGTATAATAGAAAATGGTACATTGTCAGCCAAACTGTGTTATGAATCGATGAGAAATTATATAAATTGCTTTGATTGGTTGAATTAAGAACATTGTTAAACGAGGATAGATGGCGATGGTAGGGAGAATGGGCTAAGCGTTTCTTGAAATGCTGCACTCTTATAAACGTATGAAGTTTCATGCTGTTCGTCTCAATTATTGAATAATATATTATTAATATAAAATTTTAATATGATATATTCATGATACATATTAGCGTATGGTTCGAATGGAGGAAAAAATCCATGCCTGTCACTGATAATAAGTATCGATGATATTTAAATTGGGATACTGACTTTTAAATCTGTCTTAAAGATGATACAATATTAAACATTTTCGGGGGAAAGCAAATTTGATATTTTTCAACGTTGATTCCAATTATATGAAACACTGTTTTGAGATAACATTCAAGCCACATCGCCACATTTGCCACATTTAAGTGGCCGAACGACGAGCAAAAAAAAATCCAAGAATAAAAATAATGAATTAGTTCAGAATGGATCATGATATGGATAACAATTGAATATACTATGTTGTAGATGGAAGAAGTCAGCGATAGTAATAACATTGATGGTTAAATCTAAACTAATTCAATAGTTTACAAAGCAAAAATAATTAATGTGAAAAATTGAAGAGTACAAACAATCATTGAACACCATCATAAAACAAGTTGAAAAAACAACGAAGAATATAAATGTTCACCAATTTTTGATAATTTCTTACGAAAATGTGTGTGGAATTTGTACGAGTGCACTGTTAGAATGTTTCTGATCGAGGAATTTCAAGAGTGTATTCTCAACTGTGATTTCTCTTTACTGAGATTTAGTACCTTCGTGATTCGTGATCCAACCACTAGGAATACAATTTCAGTACACGATAAGTTTGTACGCTCTTTGGTACTCGCCCGATGTTGGGAGATAATAGTTTCGCTTATTGGCGTCAACTCCAAACGGCTGTTCGCGACTTCGTTCAAACCGTATTGTAGGGTCTAGGATTAGTCCTTGCTATTCGACTATATCAATATCAATGATGCCATACACGTAGATCCGCCGAAGGAAGAAACTTCAAACCTTTCTTCTCTCTTTGAAGTTCGAAGAACTTCATTCACTTCAAATTCCTTCTTGTCTCTGATGATTTTTTCATGAAAAGTGATCTGGCTTACAAAACAACAATGTATTGTTTCAATAGAATACATTGATTTTCACGATGAAAACGTTCCACTCATAGCTCTGTAGGATCATTATAACGTAGCGTTTTGCAAAGAATAAATGAATACTAATATTCCTAAATATTGACATTTTCTGTAATCATAGTTTATGCATTTGTGAGGCTTAAGCACAGATTGCAGAGATAGAAACGGAGTCAATCTGTTCCATGGATTTACCTTATCCGCTTTCAAAGTCTCAAGGAAATATTCTATAGATTGATGGGATCTGAGAGAAGATTGAGAGTAAATGGGGCGGGGGTGGGCGTGGGATGAGAAAAGGAGGGTAGGGGATGGTTTTACATCTCGTGCCTTATGTGTCGCAGCGGTAATCTGGATTCAAAAGAGGTTCTCAATGATAGGATGATTATATGTACATCTAGTCGATGTTGTTAAGCGTAAACTGATTTCGAAAAGAGTAGACAGATGTAAAGAGGAAGAACTTTTTTGATTATTTATAACGTATTTATGTCAAATCGTTCTCTTTTAGGACACATGCATACTTTCTATTTCAGTTGAAGAGTGAAGTTTAATTTTCAATCAAATGATTTGACGATCGACCAACATGATGATTCATGATTGATTCATCATTGAATTCCATAGTTGATGGTTTCTCATTCTCGAATCAAGATTGAAATGTATCACTGTTTTCATTATTGATTTCAATCTATTTCTCTACATCTTTCTATGTATTTTTTATACTGATTGCTATCCTGTTTTATAATATAGTCAGGGACCAGTTAAGGTTATTTCTTCTTCACTATTTCTATTATATTTTATCATTATTTGTAATCATTCGATGGCTTTCCCTGATAGAGTGAAAGTTTCTCAGAAATGATGAAATTGATAGAAAATAACATGACAAAAAAGACAAACATCAAGTGAAAATGTTAAAAACAAATAAATTAAATTGGATCAAATTAAATCTATTCCTATTGAAACTGGATTGAATTAAATTTCATCATGGGCTATACAGAAATTCGATATTTGAACTGAGCATCAATAGTCGGCTATCACAACATAAGATATGTGAAAGTGATTCCATACAGAGAAACTCTTCAGTTTGGGCTCATATAATACCTCTTATATACTGTATAAAGCTATGAACTTCGTTATATTAATTAACGAACAATAATTACCTCATAATTACAAGACTTAATTTCCATCTTCTCGATTCAGAGCAATCATAATACCCTTGTGGAACAACTATCTGTTTAACGTTTGAACAATGCAAGTCAAGTAACGCTTTGACGTAATTATACCATACTACACTGAATGTAGAATGTAATATGTGCGAAATACAAGTGGTATACACACAAATGTAATCGGATTTAAGCCACAATTGACAGTGGTTTAGTTGATATTGTTTGAGCTCTCAAACGTAGACTCGGGAACATTTTCAAATGTGTATAGTTCTTAAAAAAAAGTTATACAATGCCCACCGAAATATTGATTGAATTGTTGAAGAATAACTCTCGAATAGCATAATATAAAAAATGTGTTCAATCAAATACAAATTGGTTCATTTAGTATGACTAGAGAGGAAAAAACTCGGTCATTGTTGTAAGTATCGATACTTATACAATTTCTTAACTGAATAAAGGAACCAATGCATTATTACTTGAATAATGAATATATATATAATATATATATATATATATATATATATATATATATATATATATATATATATATATATATATATATATATATATATATATATATATATATATATATATATATATATATATATATATACATATATATATATATATATAAATATATATATGATTTCAAGTACTGTACGAAAGATATCAACAAATAAAACTGTTCAAGAAGATCTTCCTCTCTGGCGTAATGGGTAGCGCGTCAGACCGGCAATCTGGAGATCCGGGTTCAAGTCCCGGGGGAGGTCGCAATTTTTAAACAGTTTTAAAAAATCATTAATTAAAATATATATATATATATATATATATATATATATATATACCACCGAGTGAATTACGAATGATAGTATTCATCAAAGAGCCATTGATATTTCGAATGACCCCGAATTGAATTTCATCAATTCCTGTATGATTGTAAAAAGCATTAATCAATCAGGATTCGAAATATCAGAGAATCATACAACTGATGTTTTTTTTCTTGATAACATCGAAACTTAAACAAAATCATTGTTCCTCAATTAGGGCTATGGATGAAAAAGTAGAAAACTGAAGGGTAATGAGAAAATGTGAGGATGTGTGTAGGCCTACATTCACAAGTGAGATTAGTTCAAATACTGATTCCTCAAGATATTGAAATAAGATACTGAGGAAAACTGATCAACAAGATACTTTTCTCATGAGCGAATAGAGGTAAATCATGCAATCCTGTACTACCACAGAACTGAATCTTTCAACCAAAATAACCGTCTTCATCTTCCTCTGTGTGCATGGATGAAATCTCAAACAAACTGAGAGGTGGTAAACATGCTCGGGCTGGGATGAAAGCTAATATAGAGAGTAGTTAATCGAGAGTTCAGATCCGCCTTGGCGTTGTCTTACTTGCCCTATATTTCTATATTCCTGTTATATGCTACCAATATACCCCTGTTACCCCCAGCATACACCCATATATATATATATATATATATATATATATATATATATATATATATATATTTATATATATATATATATATATATATATATATATATATATATATATATATATATATATATATATATATATATATATATATATATATATAGATGCTATTACTCTGAAAATAGTGATCAAGTTTTATTTTTTTCTCTTGGATATTGTAATTTGACCCTGATGATGCCCAGACAAATCTGGGCGATACGTCGGTCACTTATTGAAGAAGATATCCATGAATATACCCAAAATGTGTCATTATTCAAATAGATATATATATATATATATATATATATATATATATATATATATGTATATATAGGCCTTTATATATATATTTGTATATATATATATATATATATATATATATATATATATATATATATATATGTATAAATATATATATATATATATATATATATATATATATATATATATATGTATCTATATATATATATATATATATATATATATATATATATATATATATATATATATATATATATATGTTGATATATGTTGTATATCTTTCGGGTTTTTCCATGCATTACTATTCTATTACTGAACGACCAACGTTTCGCCCGGATTTGTCCGGGCATCATCAGTTTCAATTTACAATGGTCAAAAGGATGAATGAATGAATTAAATTTCTTAACTATTTTCAAAGAAAATATAGAATATCAATCTCATTAGATGACAACTCGGTGTCTCACTGCCTACTTATATAAATTCAGCCAGAGCCTTCTCTTATAATACTCGGCCTCCTGTGAATTTAGATTCAAGACTCAAAATAAACACAAAGTCATCATAAATCAATGCAAAACACCAAGATCCAGGTGAAATACAGGGAATACGGAAAGTTGTAGAAATATTTCAAACAGTGATAAAATAATGAGAATGAAAATAAAAATCTATGAGTCATAGAGTGATGGAGCCAGTGGCCATAGGGAAAAGAATATTCCTCGATTAGTCAGAGAATAGATTGAAATTGAAAAGAGGACAGCAAACCTCAACAAAAGGAACAACGGAAGGTGTCTTCCATCTGCCTGGAAACCCTTCATTTCTGTGAGAAGAAAAATGGCGGGAAATCCCAAAGAAGAGTCAATCCAGAGAGCCAGATCACAATAACCTGTATGGAGGCCGATGGAATAGGGAAGAAATGCGTAGAAGAGATTCGTTTGCCGGCAGAAGTAAGACACTTAGGCTCAGTTTTTCAATAGTCTTCTTAACAACGACATTAGCTAACAGCCTGTTTTCTTTTACGAGCTGTCTTAACAGACTGTTAATTCAAATGCGTTTTTCAATGCTTCGTTACGCCTCCGTTAGTAAATCAACTCTTAGGCCGCTTGTGATTGGTTAATATTACACGCACTCGCTGTCGTGCAAATAGTAGATGCGCACGCATTTCTACCGCCTTCCTCGAACGAAGATATATCAAGGTATATATAATTATTTTAATATATTTAATATTATTTTAATATAAATATTTAATATATAATTATTAGATTAACGAACTCTTTAACGGATGATTGAAAAACCGGGCCTTAGAGTCATCAAAGCATCACAGATTATCATTGATTTTTTCTTCATTTTTATAATAATCTGTGTTAATTTTTTCATCGCTTGAAACATTCTCATCACTCTTTGTATTCCTTGCATTTCACCTGGATCTTGGTGTTTTACTACGATTTATAATTACTTTGTGTTCATTTTGAGTCTTGAATTCACATGGGACTATGTCTTAATTCATATGAGTAGGCAGTGAGTTCATTATTGTCATCTTATGAGGTTGATATTTTCTTTGAAAATAGTTATGAAAATCAATTATTCAATTCATCTTTTTGACCATTATTATTTGACTTTTATGATGTCCGGACAAATCCGCGCGAAACGTCGGTCGTTCCATAATAAAATGGGAACCCATGAAAAACCCCGAAAGATGTCCTTATCAACATATATATATATATATATATATATATATATATATATATATATATATATATATATATATATATATACATATATATATTTATATATATATATATAAATATATATATATATATATATATATATATATATATATAAATATATATATATATATATATATATATATATATATAAATTCATATATATATATATATATATATATATATATATATATATATATATATATATATATATATATATATATATATATATATATATTTATATATATTTATATATATATATATATATATATATATATATATATATATATATATATAATTTCAATTAAATATATAATATATATATATATAATTAAACCTCTTGGTTTCGATCCAATATCGAGATATTTGGGATGTCAAAGTCATGTCGAATTCATATATGTGTATATATGTATGTATATATATATATATATATATATATATATATATATATATATATATATATATATATATGTGTGTGATTTAAAATATATATATTTATATATATATACATAGAGAGAAAGAGAGAGAGGGGGATAGAGTGATCTATATTCAGGGCGAAAAAATCCACGCGAACTTCAATTATTCAACGAGAATTATTATAATAGAGAGAGCGGAAAACATTTCGTTTGTATGCCGTCGAGTGTTTGTTTGTTTCAAAGGCCTGCTCTCTGATGAAGTTTCAGCCCGACGATAATAGGATGCGTCAGACTGAGTTTTAACGTGATACCTTGTTTTTTTTTTCACCGTGGTGAAAGAGATTAACAAACAGCGGAAAGTGCATAGGGAGTGATTTTTTATTCTCATGTAAATAGCCGAGTTGCAGTTAACGGTAGGTTTCATACAAGCAAACGGGAAAAATTTTGGTTGGATGAAGTAGCATGCGAAATATGTGTTTTGATTCTTGATTGAACAGCGTATCAGAAAGTAATGATAGAGAAATCAAATCAATTTCAATAATTTCATAATTTGTATTGAATGTTCACGTTATGTTATTGAAAATACCTGAATGGAGTGCAATGCTTACTTGTCTCACTCGTACAACAGCCCACAACAGATGTTCGCCAATTCACATCAAAATAATTTCAGAATAATGATATAACCATGAAAAAGCTTAAAAATAGTTTGAACAATAAAATGAAACGCATCATCCATTTTTGAGCAAATAATAAATAATAGGGCCTATATGTAGCCGTATGCGATCTGAACAAAGCGTATTTACTTATATTCAATAATGTAGCTGATTTAACTGTTTGTTCTGGTGAGGTGGTAATTGTATGTATATGTCATGGGTATTCCTGTACAATGAATGAATATTGATAATAGATAGGTAAACTCCCCACAAGGGGGTACAGCGAAGTGTGAGGGGTGTGGGTGGAAACCATAGCTCATTGCGAACCAATGTGATATTTACATTTGCATACTGTCTCTCTGTGCCATTACATAAACCTGGCAATTACTACACAAACCGCAAGTACAAGCAGTCAAATAATTAACAAGCTTCAAGCATACGCTATAGTACAAGCTGCAACGTCCGCGTGCAAACTGAGAGGAAAGCTTGAGAGAAGGCACTTTGTTCATGTTAATGGTGACGTCATTACGCTCTACATGTCAATAGATTTTCTGATTCATCGAGTTTGAATTGAAAAAACAAATACAAGAATTAGGTAATGCATATTCATTTATTAAATAAGAAATACATGATCCATATTTGATCATTCACAAATATATATATATATATATATATATATATATATATATATATATATATATATATATATATTTTTTTTTTAATAACATCGAAACTTGATACAAAATCATTGTTCCCCAATTAAGGCTATGGATGAAAGGTAGGATCGTTTGGACGGGGCACCACAAGGGCGATCTTACCACCCCATTTTAACAAATATTACATTTGGAAAATCAAACTGAAATAAAAGAGAAATGTTAGCTTTCATTTGTTTTTTCTGTAGTTGGAGTTTTATTCTTATTTCTACTGGAATCAAGAGTTATGGAGAGAAACGTACTTTGTTGTAATTATCATATAGCTTCATGATATTGGGATTTACAGTACCCAAAAACGATTTCAGAAAAAGCTCAATTTAGTTTGAGATGGAGGTTTGATTCCATGATTCACTCCACATTGTAGATAATATGTTTTCAATACCAATATGTGGTGTTATATTTCCTAATTTCACACAGAACATATGTTCTTGATATAATGGTAACATATGTTACGATTGGTGGAGGTGCCGAGTTTTCTTAGAGTAGATATACATGTGATGTTTCATTAAAATGAAATTATTTATATTTTTCAACATGATCAAAAGTGATATATTTGTGTTGGAGAGCATTTAGTTTATATATACATATATATATATATATATATATATATATATATATATATATATATATATATATATATATGTGTGTGTGTGTGTGTGTGTGTAAATGTATATAGATGAGAATGATGAGATGACATATGATAATGAATGATTTCATTTCAGTAATCTCTGCGTTCATTACGGTACTGATATTTCTCACATTCTAATATTGTCTTGTATGAGAATACACCAACAAATAGGTATATTACTCTTTAAGGAACATATTTCAAACACTCCAGAAACATCACATCGACACAAGGTCAATATAGAGAATGATGCAACAACCTCTCCGGGAGAATACATTTTTTTCAATGATTCGTCACAAGAAAATATTTGAATATCATATCAATTTTCATTGAGCCTCATTCATAACCTTATAGAGTGTATGATCTTTCAAAAATACGTCATTTTCACTGCACAATACATACACAGTGTTCGACAATTTTCATATAGACTCAATTGCTACATGTTTCAATGACACTTTTTCTTTGCATCAAATTGCATTTGTAATAGTCACTTACAACTCCTAATTCTTACATCCCATCATTAAACTGACTGATTCGTCAACATACAAATGCTAATAACTTGGCGTATAACTTGGTTGCCCTTCTACAAATAATTGAATAGTTCTTGGTCGTCTTATGTTTACTGACCTGAACTAATGCAACCTCGAATTAGATTCGACTGGAATAATATAGATTTAACTTCTTACATGCACTCAAGTTTCTCGTAATATTATGCAGTTTCTCACAGATATAAATGTTTGGTATTTGTTTTGGTTGTCTCCTAGATTGATGATGTGGTGAATACTTGGCGTTAGACTCAGGTTCTGATAAGACTTGTTAAATTAATAAACGTCGTTGGCGAGAGGTCTTGGTAACACACTAAGCTGACACTCGTTTGCAATCTGTACTTACTATATCTTCAACAGTTTACCGCAACCTGATACAACATAGATACGATTATGAATACTTCCTAGTAAATTGAAAGTTGTACTCAAAGCTGTCCTCAACTTGGAGAAAGTGCCTGTCCTCTTGGAGATCACTACTCATTTTCACTTACTCATTTTGTTTCATCCATTGAATTGAGTGAGATTATGGATACGTATCGCATGGTGAGAAGTACTCATTGTGGAAATGTGAGACTAATGAGTCAATTCAATTGAAAACACAAATGAACTAATAAAACTAAATACAAATCTTTGATCCGCATTGATTCCAATGATCGGAACATATTATGTATACGGTACCTTATAAGTTATATGAAGTAATTAATCTTATCGTCACCCGCTTTCGTTCTATGATGATCAATACAATTATTAGACCATGTGAATATATATATATATATATATATATATATATATATATATATATATATATATATATATATATATATAAACAGTTGATCGAATTGGATCAATTTGATGGATATATATCCCACTCAATTTATAATTTGATTCAATTTCATGATTGTATACAGTTTTTATACCATCCACAAAATGCGAGATGGTTTCTCAGTTCTATAAAAATATGGAGTATGCTGAATCTAATTATTATTCACAATTGACACAAAGTGAAATCACCCTGTTAATTTGTCAGATTTATATATTACGTACAATTTCCTATTTCGTACAATAGACTGAACCTACGATTATTAGGCACCACAACGCGTACACACACACACACACACACACATTCACACACATATATATATATATATATATATATATATATATATATATATATATATATATATATATATATATATATATATATATTATATAGCATGAAGTGTATATTCTACGTCCCGTACTCGTCGTTTTATTATATCGTCGCTATACTCGCAATCCCACGTATTAACCCTATTTTAGATTAGATCATGTAATTTATATTAATTGCACTTCAGGTTAGTTTATCGGTACATGAAATACGTCAGTATTTGTAGTTAAACCAGTGTGTATTGTTTGATCGAGCCTAGGGATAGATTGTAAAGGGTTTCCCCGTCGACCGCATCTATTTGTTGCTTACTACACCCCCTAGCTCGTCCCCCAACGTCCGTCCTGAATAGCGGCAACCTCTCTTGCATGTGTGTGGTGCTGGTGGCCTGCCAACAAGAGGCACAAGGGTGGGGGGGTCGACCGTATACCGTATTGTTTACCATTCACTAGGTCCAAAACCTTCTCGCTTAACCAATGTCTTGTTCGGTTACAACATTCGACTTTATTTATATCTACACGTTTCCTAGGTTTTGCTACATTTTGTGTTAACAAAGGGAATTGTTTGACAATTGTATGTAAATAGAATGCTAGATTTTAAATTGAATTATCATCTATTTGATAGAATGCAATAGTGAATTAAGATGAAATGACTTCTCATTCTGGTCGAATGAGCTCCTGATTATTGTATTTCAATTATTTATATGACATATAATTCAAATAGATAAATATAAAAATATGAATGATATATATTCAATATATATATACTTCAATTTAGTATATTAGTAATAATAATATATACTTCAAATATATATATATATATATATATATATATATATATAAGTGAGCATTACGCAATCTCATTTTAATGATGCTTTTCTTTAAAATTGCTTTGTTGCTACTGGGTATACATCACAAAATCCTCGAGAGGATTATGGGAAATTGAATATATATATATATATATATATATATATATATATATATATATATATATATATATATATATATATATATATATAGCTTGTTTGTGTACAGGCGAAAAGCTGTGAACTTGTTTGGTTCGCAGAGGTACTCTGTGTGTGAATAGAACTTTAAATCTCAATGAAATCAATACATGTTTGTACTTCTTGTTCATTCTGAATAGTTGCGTTTTATGAACTTGATGAAACATATCGTTATGAGGTGAGATTAACACCATATTCGTATTTGTAAAACTATCTGAATTGTGTTGATGAATTCATTTGTTTCATTCTGTCATCCTCCAGTTATATATTCATTCATATTGATTATATAAGCGAAAGTGAAGACCTCCATTCTACTTTCGTGGAGCTATGTCTGTGATTTCTGTTGTTGTTTTTGTTTGTTTGTTTACTTGTAAGCACTGCACAGTTCGCACGATTTGACCAGTCAACATGAAACTTCTTCTGCTTACATAAACTTATCCAACTTAAAACTGTATAGTTTGGGTTATATCGGTTCAACCATTTCCGAGATATTCATCTAGAAATTTCTAAGATCTCCATAAGATTTGGCTGGGCAGGAAAATTTAGAAAATAAAATCTGTAAAAAAAATCTGAATGTGATCACATGAATGATACTCAATTTTGTACACAATTCGAACCAGCAGATTTAAAAAAAAATGTATACATGTTTTTCTTCCAAGGAATATAAATTGGAATAAGAGCATGATCTTTGCACGATGTAGTGATACCAACCTATTTTATCATAATATGAAGAAGATGTTCCAACTCCCATGCAAGTAACATGGAAGGCATTTGTGTTTTCTTGCGGTCAGTTTGGAGCGAAAGTTCCTGATTGCCTGTCACGATTTTGCAGATTCCTTTGTTAACTAGTTGTAGATTAGAGTGGCTACGGTACCGGTGACATTTTTGAACTCACAAAATCTATGTTTCGTGAAAAAACAAATGCAACTACTAACATTATAATTCTGCTGAGCCGTGTATTGTAGTGTATTGTCAAATATTTGAATATATTGACAATGCATTGTCGAGCATTAAAGTATTAAATAGTTCGATATAAAAGCGATAGTTGCGCTAGGGAGTCGAGACCCCGGACTCGGGAACTGTCCCCGGAAATATTCCACTTTCAAGACCCGAGTTGGAGCACCTCCTCTATATTATGATGAAAAATAGGTTGGTATCATTACATCGTGACCAATGCTGCGATCCACGGCTTCCTGGATTCAATATTTGCCGAATGCAGTATATTTTATAGAAGTCAAGGTGTGTATGGAGTTTTCGATTATACTCTATATGGATGTATCGCTCATCATAAAACGCATAGCCTATGTTGCGTTTGCTCAGTATTTAACAACGCTCACTGTATTTATGAATATTGAGTAGGTTTTATTGGCCTCGTTGGATAATACGAATGAGGTAATTGGAAGAAGAATGATGAACGATTATTTTACCATGTATTTTGTACAACCAGGCAAACGCAGCATATGCATTGTAAGATGAGCGAGATATCTGAATAAGGTATAACATGAGTCGTTAAAGTAGTCCTTCTTTTGCTACGTCATCGACTCTGGTATTCTACACACCTTGACGCATGGGTAAATATCGAATCTAGATATCAGTGAATTTTGGGAACCTAATTATGTTATTATTTCTATATATTTGATGAATAAAAACAGTTGATTGAATTATTTCCTTCAAAACGGATGGTTCGAATTACATACAAATGGTGATAATGAGTATCATTCATGTGTAGACCTACGCTCTCAGATTTTTTTCCTTGGAGATTTTTTTTCAAATTCTCTTGCCGACAACCACGATAAACCTAATCTCTATACTATTTTGGATTGTTCCTCTCGCCATACTTGAATATTTGTACCACAAAAGCAATTTTCCGACTGACGGTGGAGTTCCTGAAGCATGCTGATGTTTTGAATAGTTGATATAAATATGCGACAATACTTCTCCCTGAAACTTATATCAGATCACTTGTTGTTCCGTCTGGATCGGCAGCTTTCCTATTCTTCAATGAACCTAATATACCTTCCATATATCTCATCTTCTTATTTCCGTTGCTTCCCAAAATTCCCAATTTTATTGTTATTGTAATCGCTTTCTTCTAATACATCGTCATCATGTTATTGAAAGACTTCTTGATAATGCAAGTAGCTTGATGAGCTCTTATCAAATTTGATTCTGCTTCTCCACTTTAGCTTTCTAGTATTGTAATACTCTTGTTTCCACTATTCTGTGCATTGATATGATCAAAGAGATTTTTCCAGCTCTTACTTTTATTATCTCCTTCGAATATATTTTCCATACATTTATTCATAGCTACTCTCTTCTAGTTCATAAGTTTTCCTTGAATTTCCTTACCAACTTCTTTTCTATTAGTTATTGCGTCTTTATTTTTGTAGTTCTTTCTTGCTATTCTTTCAAGTCTTCTCATTGCTTCATTGTAGAAGGTGGATCACTCTCATTTGTTATTTTCTTGGAAGGAACGAATTACCGTTCACTATCGTCCACTATTGTTGCAAAATGCATTCCACATTGTTTCCATATCACTCGAATTTACTTATCCACTCTGAGTATGTACTGGTCATATAGTTTATAATTCACAATACATCCGTTTTGGAATGAGAGAACACGATCTTTTCGTATCTCTAAAGATATTTCTTGATTCCAAAGTCAATTTTCATGATGGGACTATTATGATCACCTATTCTCTCTTCGACCTTCCCATATATCCATAATTTTGGCGGCCGTACCAATAATATATCCATAATATTTTTTCTAATATCTCCTTTGTGACAATTTTTTGTTCCTTCACTTAGTATCTGTATGAATCTATGATTCATTATTTCATTGACAAGTGACTGTGTCTCACAACGATGGTTATCGTTATCTGTTTCCCATTCTATTAATAGCAGATTGAAGTCGCCTCCTATAATTACTGTTGTCCCATGTTTCTAATCATCTAAGCTTTCTGAGCTTTTTCAACTTCTAAACACATCATTTCAACTTCGTTTCTTTCCACTTTTCTTTTCTAATGATTAAATTTTAACCCGAATTTTTTTCTCCACCTTGTCCGTTTCCATCTCTTCTGTGATCTCAGTACGCATTCCCAAATACATCACAGCCCAAATTTTTTGCATCGAAAAAATATGCCAATCCAATCAATTTATCGGGTTTGTGAATGTCTACAATCTTTTAGAGATCTATTTTGCTGACGAAAATACTTCTGCAGTTCACTTCCAGTATGACCATCCCTTCAAGTTTATTATTCGGGCATGCTATGTTCATGTTGAACTAGATTCCTTTGGATGTACTGGACCTCAATGAATTATCAATTATTTCTTCACCCGTTATTCTCGACCAGGAAATCAAATCTGTTCTAATGAATGTATCCCGATTATACATGTCAATCATGTCACTGAACTCACTGGCTTCGATTTGGCTTCTCAAACTTCTGCAATTAGCTTGTAAAATTTGACAATACTCCTCCATCTGTAACCATTTCGAGACTTTTCTGGCGATGTTGCGAAATTGTCTAAGCCAGGTGAGTCTGATGCTATCTTCCGGAAATGTTATTTCCCTTGATTTAGAAATTAGAATCAACTATAATTTGTAATTCATCAAATGGAAAAATCTTTCTCCCATTGTATACATTTTGCAACTCACCTACTCTCAAATCAGAATGTTTTATGATGTTTCATGAAATGTATTTGAAACTCTCTCTCTCTATATAAATATATATATATATATATATATATATATATATATATATATATATATATATATATATGTATATATATATTTACATATACATATATATATATATATATATATATATATATATATATATATATATATATATATATATATATATATATATATATATATATATATATTAAACATCATCACATTTATATCTCCGATATATGGTCATTTCAACTATTATAGTAACAGCATCTAAGAACAAATCCAATAATGCTATTTAGTACCGTGCTCCAATTCATCACATATAATTTTTTATCTTGAAAATCTTTGTCTTTAGTATTCCATGTCACAACTGTTGGCCGCCATTACATTTTCCACCTGACCTATTCTGCAAAGTGAAAGCATGCCATCCCTTTATAACCGGTAGAGAGGTATAGAATAGGCTAGGGGGGCATATCAGGTCTTAAAACCCGCGATTGACTCGGCAACCCAAACCACGTTTCGACTCAGTCGGGTTTCTTTTACAACGAACAGCCTTCTAGCTTTCTCATTAGGAGGAATCAATATTTAGAAATGCCTATGCAAACGGTTCCTACTCTCATGCTCACACCACAGGCACCTTGAAAAACTCTTCCATCTTTCTTGCATAGCTTCTTTCTCTACTTGCTTGTACAATCTCTCCTCTCACTCTCTTATATACCTTCTCTCTTTTTTCACCGTCTCTCTCCCTGTGTCCTGTGGATAGAGAGAGAGAGAATCGATCGATCGAGTCTTGTGAATAAGATTAAACTTTCTCGTGAGAGAAGAAGACGATCAGTGGTTAGATGAAAAGAAGGGATGAATCTAAGGGAAGGGTGGTAAAAGATGGGATGACGGTGAGAGTGAGGGGTGCGGAGGGATGTGCTGATGAAGCCGCAGCTATTCCATCTCTGTCACTCATCCAGTAGCTCTGTCAATCTTGGACTATCTAAAACATGTAAATACCTAAAAATGAAGTATCGAAGGAATTGTTACATTGATAATATATAACGTTTTCAAAGTGGGGTCTACAAGAAACACACTACGGAGGCTAGTGATTTAATATATTGAAGATTGGAACATATTTTTGACATATTAGAACATAATGTTATTTGGCAATATATATAATGATATTTTTGGTCTCAAATCAGAAACAAACTCTGATAAATATTGCTTCATTCAATATGATTTGCAATTAGATGTGTGAGTATTACAGTCTCTTCGCACAGTAGGCCTATTGGTAGCAATTTGAATCATTTGTAGATATTTTCATCATAAACGAGACTTGAAATTGATCAATACTGAGAATATTCAAATACTTATAATTACTGAGTACTGCAAATACGTCATTTTTGCACTAAATAACAATATGTACATAAGTTTGTTGTGACTCACTATATTGTTGATATTATGCTATACAGAATCGTACCACAACAGTTCATATGCATACAGTGCAACATGAGTTGACAGAAGTTGCGTTGTATTATTAGCCCTGAAAACGGTTGATGTTGGTTTGGTTGACGTTTGGTTATCAACGCGAAAATGTTATGAAATACCAATTCGTTTATTATTTCCCGAATAATTATCAATGTAGACTATTATCTCACTCCATGTGACGTATTTTAATAGGAGTTGACTAGCAAAAAAGTATTTCCATCAACTTTTATGATTGTCTGTAGATATACTTTTGATAAATAACAGTGAAAAATGATCTCGCTGTCGTTGCAAACATGCAACGCCACTCATTGGCAGATTATTTTTGATTAAAATGTATATCCGAGTTGTGTTTGATTCTGAATTATTGGTTGGATGTAAAAGTGCACCGCCGGTTATTAATTACTGGCACAGATGGTTTAAGAGCGTATTTCTCTGAGCGAACACGGCAAGCTGAATCTAGAACACGACCACTAACCTCACCCTATTAAAAAACTGTGCTACGTAATCCTTCTTCTGGCTTCGTAATCCCATCGTCAAACAATCATTCAACCTTGCCTCCACTTTGTTGTAGGCCTAATCAATGTCGATTTGCAACCAAAAAGCTATCGCCTATACATATAAGCTCGAGCATGATCAAGCCAATCCAAATGCGGCAAGCGGAATTCCTGGCACCTACACCAAAATTATATTTATCATGATTGAGTCTTTATTGGTTCAGCGACCTCACCAATAGTTCAATCATTCAGGGGTACGATTGAGTGGATTCATCAGTTACAATTGAAATTATTCCAGTCATATGGTTCAATTCACAGTGTTAGAAAATAATAGGTAGTGGAATTGAATTACAATTGTGTGCAATCATTCATTCAGAAATGAGGTTAGAAACTATCACAATCACAGTTCATTCAAGACGATAATATTTATATAAACATCAGATGCAGACCTAATTGTGTAATGTTTTCTGATTTTCCGTCATGAACAAATACCAATGGTATATTGGTTTATAAAAGTATGATAATTGTTGGAAAGAAAGTGCTATAATAACTCATTTCACGTTCTTATTAAAATGCTCCATCAGTGAACACGATCGATGCCTTGAGTTCCACGTATAAGATTACCTCAAAGATTGCTGCATCGTACAGAATATCAACTTACCGAGCATAAAAATGTTGAATCTAAGTTTTCATTGAACGTTTCGTTGCATTTATAAATTAAACTTCCTGTTCGGTACATTGAAACGACTTGTGAAATTGAAGAATGGAACTAGCTTCGACACGAACGTTTCAATTTTCCATCTCAGACAACACTGTATAAAATCCCACACTCCCTAGCAGGATTATTGATCACAACTTCCATCAGAAGAAGTATCAATGAAAGTGGCTCAGAAAATCTGTGTCTTGAGAAAATTTGATACAAGAGAATATCAATATATAAGATGTGTATAACAAAATGTCAACATAAACTATGATACAATTTGAAATGTAGAAGTGCAGAAATAAGAATAAGAATACTCACAAAAATAAATGAGTGAGAATTTGTTTTGGAACCAGTAATGGGAAATAACCATTCATGTTTGATGATTCCAAAAAGTAACTTATGGTATGAATTCATAAATAATAGTTCGCATTCGAAGGTACTAATATGTGTATGCATCACATGGCGCTTATGAGGTTCAAATTATACAACAGGAGAATGAATTTTCAATAAGAAATGTCAATAACTATTGTGTATATCAATTCTGGTGACCCTCTATTTGATTGATCAACTTGACTACAAGTTGACTAAGGAAAACCTATCTATTAGTTTTATCACAGATTTCAATTCGCTTTCGTATCAAATAATACATTATTTTGAGCTTCAGACTGATTTCCATTATATTCCTAGATTACTATATAATCTAATTATATCCGTGTTTAATATATTGTATGATTTTGATTCTCTAATTTTGATTCATACAATATCGTAGAATTTCCCATCCAAAAAGCGTGTAGTCGAAACCTCGTGAGAATGGTTCCACAGAATATGAATTACATCATATTTATAATCATATCTAACTCAAATTGGCGGAAATTTTAGTAAATTGAGCCAAGTTTTCACTGGTGTGCCACAAGGGTTAATTTTGGGTCCCATGTTGTATTTGTTATACGTAAATGACATGGCGGATCATGTTGCAAATTGTCAGATGTATATGTACGCCGACGATACGATTTTGATTTCTTCACATCGAAATTTAAATGTAGCAACAGATAAATTACAGTTAGCATTTTTAAATATTTTGAAATATAGGCCTACCCACGACAAAAACGTAGTTATGAATACTGAAAAAAATAAAGTCATGCATGCATGTTTCCCATACAACAAAGATAAAGTAGATTAAAATTGTGCATCATTCTTATAAATGCTCACATCAAATGAGCCGCAGTCTTGGTTGCGAAGGGTGCATATTTAATATTGAAGTTGTTTCAACATACGTTTATGTGGGTGTAACTATAGATGAAAATTTAACATGGCGACCTCATATTGACCGTTTGTGTAGTGAACTAAGATCAACTTTTCAACTTTTTACATAGCATTGGTAGAATCTATCATTTTTTATGGATTGTTAGCATGGGAAAATGCAACTGACACTCACACCAAATTTGTTCACTTCAAAGTGAAATTTAAAGAATAATAACTCGTACTCAATTCAAGATAACCAATGAGGATAATATAAATTACATTTATGAATACTTCAATGTTTTACCTGTTGATAAATTATTTGAATATAAATTTATTTTGAAGTTCTATTTTGATGATAGGTTCAAAATTAGAAATGATCACCCTTTAAACACCAGATTGAGACTCCTAAACAATTTTAAAATTCCTGATTACAATAATTAATATGGACGAAGACGACTTGAATACACTGTACCGGTTATATTCATGGAATGACAGTAAATTTAAGAAATATGGGCAAATATAAGGCAATTAAATAAGAAATTAAGAAGTGGTTATTCAACTCGGCTGTGAATTGTGTGGTATAAAACGTGTTTCATAGTGTTCGCAATATTTACTTATTGTTTATTATATTCATATTTATTATTCACTTTCACTATTCGACTCCACCTTGTTCATTTTCTAACATATTTGATTTAGTTTGTAATTATTCGACCTTGTTATGTCACTTTTTCTTCAACCATCGCATTACACAATATTCTTTCTATCATTTTCCTGTATTTAATCCACAGTCATGCTCTCTAGGGCTTTGTGGACATCACGTGACTGTTTGTTCATTTATATGTTTGTGTATGTTCTTTTTTGTCAATGGAAAAAAAATATCATCCCAGTGTGGATATAGTTGATATTTAGGATGAAATATTGTATTTGTTCTCACTTCAGCTATCAGGCTCATCTCTTCTCATCCATCGACTATCAAATAATTGGGGAACAATGATTTCATCTCAAATTTCGTTGTTGATAAAAAAATTATCATGCATCATTGTATTATATTATACTCATGTCTACTATGATAGTTCATATATATATATATATATATATATATATATATATATATATATATATATATATATATATATATATATATATATATATATATATATATATATACATTCATGTAAATCTCAGCAAAGCTAGATTTACCATCAACCACTGGCCCTCAAGACTTCAGACGTCACATATATATATATATATATATATATATATATATATATATATATATATATATATATATATATATATATAAATATATATATATATATATATATATTCATATATATATATATATATATATATATATATGTATGTATATATGTAAATATATATATATATATATATATATATATATATATATATATATATATATATATATATATGAATGAAAAATATATATATATATATGCATGAATAATTCCCAATCACTTATTCAAATTATAATTTCTAAACCAGACCTACTAACTCAAGGTTCATCCATAACAAATTTCAAGTGAATGATTTGCGATAGTGTTGGAGCATTTTTAATCTTCAATCGATTTGGACTGGGATAGAGCTGTTACAATTGTCTAGTCCTATAATCGTTGTAATGTTTTGAGCCTCAATATATAATTATTATAAATTGTATCTGGCATATGAAGTAGTTTGGCAATACTCATGTCTCAGTAACTAAAACAAGAACGCCTGAGAAAGTGCCAACAAAGTTAAACGATGGTCTAGCTAGCGCTGTGCTAGACATAGAATCATCTGAAACAAGTAAAATACGAGTGGACTTTCGTTGTTTTCAAAGTCAATGGAGTGAAATATCGTTTACAATTTATAACTCATGCACTATTCTCAATACCAATATTCTCCATCTGAAGATACATGCCCGTAAAATTGTGTGAATCTTTGTTGTAAAATAATATGGAAATTATCAATGTAAAGATTGACCACTGACCATCATTACCTTGAAAAAGTATTCTGAGGGTCAGTTTTCTAAGTACCTGTGTGAAGTGTATACCTATCAGTTTTTCCTCCATTGGAATATTTCAAATTTTTTCATATTGAGATGGATTAATCAATTGAGATACGTTCCTTGTACAGACTGGATCATACTCATGCTTATTAAAAGTTGTTGACTGACTTGCTCCCATTATTTACAATTCCATTTATGCCCCAGAATGTATTAGTTTTCTCATGCGTGCATATTGAAAATGTATCGCGAACGTGTGTGTTCACACGTTCATATGAAATTGAAGTGTTTGGTTAATATATGTACTTAAAAAACTTCTAGGTCACACCAACTGAATAACTTTATGATTTCATTTCGTATAAATATAGGATGAGGCATATAATGGAGGTATATGTATACAACTTTGAATGAAGACGTTAATCCCTCGACAGAAAATCGTTCAATGATTTCAAATAGTTTTTTTATTTATTTCTTCAAAAACTCTTTTCAAGTTTCAGCATAGGGTTTCAGTTCAATCGTTTCAAGCCTTTCCAAATAACAAAAATTTGTTGGCAATAATATTCTGTTGTAGTCTGTGGTGGTTGTTGTTGATGTTGTTGTTGTTGTTTTAGTCAATGCTCTCATATCTGAACGAACTTCCATTACTTTTTCCAGTTCATAAATTATTGGTGATTGATCAATTTGATATACTTCATCACGCAGGATTCAACGAACCAAGATGAGTTGTATGAATTAATTGCCATGAAACCTTGATTTTATTCTTCTATTGCGTGTAAATTTGAAAAGTATCAACGGACTCATCTACTTCTTACTACTTGTTTTCACCTTATGAGAAATTACCTGATACATTAACATGAATCTCGTCACATTTTGCATCAAAAATATAAACTGTTTTCAACAATGTATTATACAAGGACGCGGTGCAGTGATGAGAAAACTTATCAGTCACATCACCTGTGTATGCGCATCATCACCATTCAAGTAGGCGTGGAATGTACAACTACATGTCGTTGATTCATTTAAGTGGCTTCATGCTCTCAATCAACCACGTAGTTGAAACAAATTATACAAATACAATTGAAACTAGAATTCTCGTGGTGAGACAAAAAACGTTCCTGAGTGCAACCGCGAAAGATAAAAGCATGTAAACATCTCGTCGACTACCGGAATAAAGTTTTCCATGCATTACAGTGGTAGTCACATAAACTGGACGTTTGACCCGAGTTATGATTCACTGACTTGAGATTTCAAATCTAACGATCACGAGAATCAAATCATAATATTGAATTCAGAAATGTAATCTCCCTCTGTGTTATTCCATTGTGAATGTGGAATATCATTGAGCTTATTTCTTCCTCATACGTCTACATTTGGAAGCACGAACCCTGTTTTTGCGACCACAAGTATACAGATGAACAAAGTTTGAATAATTTTCTGGGATTTCTCACACATTTAGTGCTCGAACAACTTTCACCACCATCTTCATTCTCTCCTCTCTATCGAAGCAAACCGAATACACGCACACACCCATACGCACAAAAGTGTCACCACCTCGGTTCTACTCGTAAATCAATTCCTTCCCACCAACCAGTAGTCTAGTCTAGTACCTGTTGAATGAATGTTGATCAAAGCCCCTGCCTTCTATATCGTGCAAGCCGCCACCGCCGCCTCCACCACCACCACCACCACCGCCGCCGCCATTTCAACTTCGATTCAAGAAAATCGAACAGAAAAGAATGGCAAGTATCTAAAACCTTTTGAACAATGATCAAACAAAACTCTGATCCGCTTAGAACGAAGTCAATTTGAAAGGAAAACATTTGGTTTATACCCATGTGAATAGTGATCAACTAATAAGTATATAGAAGTTTGTTTGCCGTTGTGGCTTAAACAACAATCAAAGAACTGGGAAAACATAATATATGTTTTAAAGGATGAGTACCGAAACAGAGAGCAATAACTATCGTGTCTGTTGATTCTTAATACCACTTTTATTAACATGGCATTTTCTCTGATTTTGTTGCAATTCCAATATCTAGAGTTCTGATAAAATATGTTATATTTATCTTTTCAAATCTTCACATGGTTTTTTGATCCAAAGTGGAATGTACAGCTGAATGAAGTAACCGGTCATAACTCTACAATATGAAATATATTCTTTACCGATAGAATCACCCCAAAAATTGAATATCGGACATCTTATCTGTTTTTTTAATTTATTGAATCTTTCATTAGGATTCGCTCATTCTGGAACTTGTTTTCGCACCAACTAAACCCTGTATTATATTGTTCATAATTTACTTTTCATTATGAACGATGAATATGTACACGACTGAATGAGTATTCCAAATAAACAGGTGAATAATTATTTGTCGAGAAGAATAATGAACACATTTTCAAAACAATAAATTGAGAATATATCCATGAATGAGAAATGGAGAAAGAGGAAGGAAGAGTTTTCAAGAAGAGCATGCGAAGACGAATTTTAAAAAATCATATGAGCGTCGGAGAAAATACTTGAATTATCTTTTTCCCACACAAGTGAATATTCAAGTGGAAGAATCAAAAGGGATTCAGAAGAAAATTTAGAAAATAAGGTGAAAAAAGAAAAATTGAAGAATGAAAAGAAAAATCTCAGAAAGAATATTGAAACGTTTTTTCTCAGCACGACTTTTGAATTCTTCTCATCTCTTAACTCATCACTATAAATTTCACAATGTATCAAATATTTGCTCCATAAGATTCATGTTTTTATGTGGGGTGGTTTTCCTTGTGGAAACTCTCATTCTTCGCATTTGTAAGGAAATAATGACTTCGTATCAAATTTTTCGATGTTCATAAAAAAATCTGCGTAGAACAAATAAATAATAATTGTCATCATTTTTTGTATTCAAAATGCACTGAATACGAAATTAATTATCAGTGTATGCATACAGCAAGATGTTTTTTGCATTCTTAACACTAATTGCTTCATTTACTTGGAAACATTTATGGGAAATGTAACGAACAAATAATAAGAGAAACACGTTCACGCGGATAATTGTGAAATGTTTTCGAAGCAACTTGTAATATACTTTTTTCTATTCCCATAGTGTATTGAATCAAATTGCATTTTAAATGAATTTTCGGATTGAATTAAAATAGTAGTGAAAGTAATGATTATTGAAGTAATAATAATTGGTATTCTATAGTATCAGTATAGTATCTATACTATCAGTATAGTATGGCATCTTGAGATAAATCTTGCTTTTTTTAAATTGATTAAATTGCTTTCTTTACCTCATCATAGTATCATGAATGAATAATATCTAATTACTGAGGTATCAATGGTCTATATGCATTTTATTAGTGATTTTTCTGTCAATAAGTCATGTCAGCTGGAACTATTTCAATATACATACATACATACATAGGGGACCAGGAATCGATGACAATTATTCAAAGATTTGAAATGAAAATATAGTTATACTTGTTAGAAGAATCAATTCCTGGCAAAATTATTCACATACAAACACCTATTTACTCATCTTTTAAAAATGTATGTTGAAAATTGAGTGAATTACGTGAGTTCGCGAGTGTTGATTTTAATACAATTCTGGACAAACTTGGTCTTGATAGATTTATACTGACATTTGAATTCGAAATTCTTGAATCTTCCGTTCATGTTGAGTGGGACCAACAATATTCTGTAAAAAGCAAATACGTATAACATGAATAAATTGGTCTATGATATTTATCTAAACTAAAAATCAAACTGAACTCTTCATTCAATTTATAGACCACGGTAGCTGATGAAACGCGATCAATAAAATCATATTTATGAATTCATAGTTCTATAGCCAAACTAGTGATTTTTTTCAAAATAAAATGAAACGTCGACAGTAATTAGATGAGCGTAGCGAAGATTTCCATTTCACACCCTGAAAAAAATGGGCTTCGTTTTTATGTTTTTTTTTTTGTAATTATGTACGCAGCATACAGGTCAGAGAAATGAATCAATCAACTTGAAACTTTTTCTGAACGTTGGTGTCATACCAGAATAGGTTGGGATTGTCATTCATAGGAATCGGTCGGAAGGTTTTCCGTAAAATAATCGAAAAGTTTGGAAAATCCTCTTAAGAATAACCCGGAGAAAAAATACTTGAGAAACAAGAATTTTTCAAAAGCTCTCAAATTCTCACAGAATATGAAAAATACTATTATACACCTTTTCAGAGATTTTTACAACAATCGAATGAGAAATAATGAAGAAAACGCAATAAACGTGTACATTTTATTGAATATTTGGATCAATTGGTTTTGCAAAGTGTTTATGCGACAGGTTGCAGGTTAATATAAATATCAACAAGTTGCAGGTGAGGTTTTTGAACGTTTGAAGTAAGTCAAGGTTTGTAGATGTAAATTGAGCTGACAAGTTATTTTTCATTCTAGATTGCCATACTTCTGACCTCATCTCACAACGCGCATCCCGCGTTTTCCTAGTATATAATAATAACAATACGGTTACATTATATACAGTTTTCACTCTTTTAATTCGGAACCAATATTTTCTTCAATCACCAGCCATACTCAATCCACACATAATATAAATCACACACACAATTATCGAAAGACATCACAACCCTGAAATTGGATTTTAGCTAATAATGACGATATTTATTTCCTTAATTTCAGAGAGAACTGTTAATCAACATCTCAATTTCAGAAATTGAAATCAACGTCCTTGTTTTCCACGACCCAGTCTTTTTTCCAAGTCGTGTCGTGGACATCACTCAATTCTGCTCAAGTATCTATACTGAATCGGTAATGTCTAAATTGGTAATGATTTCTTGTGAATTATCAAAAAAATGATCATAATTTGTGAAATTGAGATGATGATTTCTAGTTATCTCTGATATTGAGGAAATGGGTATCGTCAATAATCATGCAAATCCAGTTTCAGGATGTGATGTCCTTCAGCTTCTCCCTAGATATATTTAAACAGATCATTTTCCTTGATTGACTGTTGATTTGTGCTGTTGAGTAAATTAATTACATCCTGCTACTGACATTGCGGACAGAAGAAGAGAGTTCGTAACAGAAATGATAAAATGTACAGGAGAATCAGTTCAAATCTATGAGATGGAATGCAAAAAATGCTAGGCATATATGGTATGAAGTTCGGTGTATGAAGAGAGGAACTGCATTCGAGTAGTGCCACAGTTGGAATTGATACATTGCTGCGCACAATATTGTAGTGAAGCGGAAGGTGAAGATGATAGGTCATCACTGACTATATATTTTACCATCAGGAAGAAGGCTGTAGTGAATTCAATATATATATATATATATATATATATATATATATATATATATATATATATATATATATATATATATATACATATATATAAGTATATATATATATATATATATATATATATATATATATATATATATATATATATATATATATATATGAATGAATAAATAAATGTCTCCATTGCTACCATTTATGAACCAAATACCCAAATCATCCAAATCAATTCAATCAGAGTAGGCCTACAGGTAATTTGTCTCTTCTATGGGATCACACTTTCCTCGTTTTTGCTCAATTAGGCTTTGTATTATTATTTTAAACTAGGAAAACGCGGGATTCGCGTTGTGAGATGAGCTTAGAAGTATGGTAATCTAGAATGAAAAATAACTTGTCAGCTCAATTTACATCTACGGACCTTGAATTACTTCAAACGTTCAAAGACCTTACCTGCAACTTGTTGTTATATATAGTGCTGCAACCTGCCGCATATACACTTTGCAAATCCATTTGATCCAAATATTCAATAAAATGTACACTTTTATTGCGTTTCTTTGTCATTTCTCATACGATTTCTGCAAAAATCTCTGAAAAGATGTATAATAATATTGTCCATATTTGGTGAAAATTTCAGAGCTTCTGAAGAATTCTTGTTTTTAAAGTATTTTTCCTCCCAGTTATTCTCATGAGGATTTTTCAAACTTTCCTATCATTTTCCGGGAAAACCCTCTGACCGATTTTCCTGAATAACAATCCCAGCCTATTCTGGTATGACAGAAATCTCTAGAAAAAGTTTCAAGTCGATGAGTGTTTTTTCCTGACCTGTATGCCGCGTACAAAATTACAACAACAAAAAAACATAAAAACCAAGCCCGTTTTTTTTTTTGGTATGTGAAATGGAATCTTCGCTACGCTCATCTAATTACCTCATTCATTCACAAGTATGTTTGGAACATTATTGTTTATACATTGCTTCATTGTGACATGCTACATTGTTCCTTAGAATAACAACACATAACTACTCAAAATCAAATTAATGTCATGTTATTAAATTAATATAAATGAAAAAATAAAATTAGCCATTCTGTCCCTTATTGACATCTTTGGCTGTAGCTCACTGTGATACGTCTCGTTCATCTGTCGTCGATATGAGTATCACGCCTACGTTGACAGTTTACCGTGAATAGATGGCTCGAGCGTGCAACCCTTGTAAGGATCAAGATTTAGAAAAACCGGTTGATCCGTACTGAACTTTTGAGTAAACATCAACTTTCCTATCGCTTCAAGATATTTACACCTTGGAAAACTTTTTTTATGGACCTTCAGTAATATACAGGGAAAAACTTGCGATTTATTTTCATCTTGAGACAAGAAATGGATGAAACATACGCTTTCACTTAAAATATATTAGATATAAAATGAAAAGATGGCAGACTCGAGTATATTTTGTGAGTATGTGAGCAGACACGATTTTGTCATAATACGATTCTTGAGTCGCGGTCACTTTAGTAGTAAGAAAGTAAATTATATCATAAGGTACAACAAAACATGACTTGGAACAATTTGTTCCAATCAATACTGATACACGATGTAGTGATACCAATCTATCATAATATAAAAAAGGTGACCCAACTCGGGTCTTGAAAGTGAAATATTTCCGGGGTCAGAATCTGAGTCCATCGTCCCGATTGCATGTAGCGTAACTATCGCTTTTATATCGAACTATATAGAATAACAATGCTCAACAATGCTATACACGGCCCAGTAGATTACGAGAATTATAGACTTTCTCAGTTCAACAATATGCCACCGGTACCGTAGCCACTCCTAACTACATCTAGTTCACAAGGGGAGCCGCTATATCGCGACAGGCAATCGGAACGATTGGCTCTGAAATGACCGTAAGAAACCACAAATGCCTTCTATGGTATCAGTATGTGAGTGGAGCACCTTCTTTATATTATGATGAAATAGGTTGGCATCACTACATCGTGACCGGTACCTGATGAAAAAACAATGGCTTATCGATTCATCAGGCTGGAAATGATTCTTCACTCCACAAATATATTGCTGAGAAGCTCCGTATTATGTTTTTGAACGAATTATACCTAGCTATTTTCAAAATGAACATTCACATTTCATATATAACCGTAATTTTGAAAATGAGTGAAATTGTGTAACTTGAGAAATACATTTTCAATTCATATAATATTTCATGTAAAGTGTCTATATGTTCATCTGTCACTCGTGAACATATACTGTGTATATTAATATAATAGAGATTCAGTTTCAGGTATATGCACTTCACGGTAATATATACACTATAATAACAACTGAATTAACTTTATCGGTTAAATAATTTAATAGAAGCTTTGTGCATTTAGTTGCCAGCGGATATAGTTATGATGTATACTGTTATGCAGAGCGCTATACGCTATCAAACCACTTGGGGGAAAGAAAATCACTAGGGACATTATAGAATACAAAACGAGTTATGTATTTTCTTTTGTGAATAAAAAGTTATAGCTCGAAGAAGAAATCTCACACATTTTTATTTTCACTTTTTATTTACACAAACCCATAAAAATTCCGTTCTGGAAAAATAATTAATTGTCCAGTATGTTATATACATAAATTAGTACCCTAACAAAGTAATTTGAATGTTTCAAGAGTGATTGGAAATGTAGTATTACCGGTCATTAGAATGTGAAGAACAACTTGTATTGCTCTATTAAGAGTGCACTTATTACATACTTATTATATATCACATATTACATTATTACATATCGACACATATTCGTAGTAAAACTTCCACTAATTATTACATGTTTTTAATAACTTCAACTTACTATTTTAATATTTTTATTTGAAATATATGATATGATATTTATTATGAATCATCTCAAAAGCATGTACATCATTCTCTGGTGTCGATCGTAAATTGTGAAATTTTGTTTGTAATATCGTAATATATTTTAGTTTCTCCCTCGAAACCCATATATTACTCAACTCTGCTCCTACCATCCTATAGATAAGCTACCCGCAACGCTCGCCGAACTTTATCACTATGACATCAATACTAAACATCACATTATAAATCGAATTCACTGGAGAATTATTTCTGATTCATCGATATATCACATGATTCAATATCGATACATATCGACTTGACATCGATATTTTCACTTGACCTTATCTATGTGCAGTTAACCTATATAAAAGCTCGAGTACAAAAGGTCATTGTTGCGAATGTGTGTTTGTGTGTGTGTGTAGGGTGGTGTATGTCAAATATTAATTATCACCCTCATAAAATGTGAAAAATGAAACGCATAAGGTTATTTTCGGTCGGGTTTATCTACATCAATATTATATTGGCTGCTTTGAAATTGAGACACCATATCTAGAATGTGATTATCATCAACATTATTATTGTTATAATTTTCAACAACATATTCAACTTCTATCATTGGATTGAAATTGAAATCAACGTCATCCTATCTGGTCTTTTATATGATGATGCAATTGTTCTAGCAATATTTGATGGTCAAGTAGAATAATGCGATGATGATGATGCCTGTGATGATCTTCAACTCATCAACACTTCATTTCCACTTTCTGACCTCTTATGTAAGAGAAACACCGTTTTTAGTGCAACCCATATTTGGTGGGCACATCACCGAATATGAGAATACTTGACATATGTTTCTTAACATCATCCCTAATTTACACATAACACATATTTGTAGTGGAACAAGCAATCATGGAAATAGCTTGAATGAGCAAAGTAAAATTAATAATTGAACTGTATATATATATATATATATATATATATATATATATATATATATATATATTTATATATATATATATTTATATATATATATATATATATATATATATATATATATATATATGTATATATATATATATATATATATATATATATATATATATATATGAATATATATATATATATATATATATATATATATATATATATATATATATATATATATATATATATATATACATGTATATTTATTTACTGTGGATATTTTATTTATATTTAACGATCCTATCTTTCATCCTTAGCCTTAATTGGGCAACAATGATTTTGTATCAAGTTTCGATGTTATCGAAAAAATATTTATATTTACTTCAATTTTTTGCGGTAACTTGTAATATTTTACTGATGAAACTCAATTAAAACAGTTCCGTGCTTGCCAACGTTCTATGTTCATTTCAGAACACGTTATCAAGGCTCAAAAAGATATGCGTACTGCAAGCATTCAGTTTGAAATTATGAATAGTAAAAATAAATCGAATGATGGATTCAACAAAAATAATAAAGCATTCCAGAAGTTTGGAAAACGTTTCCAGCATCAAAACATTGCTGAACATTATTGAAGCTTCTGGTTGTCTCGAGCTTTCTTTCCTCCTCTTCTTGATTGAATTAACGTTTTTAACATCAAATATATCACTGAATCTTGTTTCAATATGTTTCCATGTAGCAGGCTTGGATTTTTCATTTTTATTATGACAATTGCTTCATTATTTTTGTTAAATCCGTCATTCAATCTATTCTCATTATCCCTAATTTTGCGCTGGATACTTTTAGTTCACATATTCTTTTGAGCTTTGATAATGTGTTTTGGATAAACATGAAACGTTGACGATCACAGAACTGTTTTAATTGAGTGTTATCAGTGAAATATTACAATTTACAATTCACCGCAGAAATAGAATAAAATATTATTACTAGTGAAAACTTTCATACTCCAATTATATATAAATATTTAAATATATATATATATATATATATATATATATATATATATATATATATATATATATATATGTATATATATTTATATATATATATATATATATATATATATATATATATATATATATATATGAATATATATATATATATTTATATATATATATATATATATATATATATATATATATATATATATATATACTACATATACTATATATATATATATATATATATATATATATATATATATATATATATATATGTACTGAACTGAATCTTGATTTGAGATTTCTATAAAAACGTTCTATACAAAATTATTATAGTCATGAACTTGACTGCAAATCAGATTTTTTTCAAACCCGTTATAAAATCTGAAAGCCCATTAAATCCGTATGAGTAAACAACTTCAAAAGAATTTTCTATAGAATTACTTTTTCATATAAGGTCCAACAAATTTATACTCTCTTTAGAAACAGTCATTTAACAACATTTTTCATTGTTAACCACAAAAACTCTTTTTTCCTAAGTCAAAAGTGAAAACCACTTTTTGAAATAATTGCAATTCTCTCTCATCCTGGCCTTTGTAAATTTTTCTCTTTGTATGTAACGCCCGTTGCCTGAGCTTAGTTATCGTAGGTGTTTGGTGTGTCGGTGTAGGAACTCACTTCTGGGCGGGAGGATGCCTTCTTTGTGTATATCCCTCCATGTCACAAGCACATACACATCATACACACGCACACAAAGCTAGATGGCCATTTCGTGATTTACTCACCAGGCAAACGCGCTATGTGTTGCCACGTTGATGGATGAGCTGGAACATTTCACCTTATCTTTGGATTGATTATTATATATATATATACACCTTGAGATCCAAACCATTACATCACTGCCATCTTATTTTCCATTATTAATTTCTATGATAATAAAGAAGGCTTTTTTTAATCGTTTACATTTAAGAGGTGACACCTGTGGCTTGGATTTAATTGGTATCTTAATAGCTTTGAGTGATTTAAAAAAATTACATCATATATTTTTTTATATCAAAACGGCTGATTCGATTTGAGTGAAAGTTCGGAATAATGTGTATAATTATTATATTGAAATTCCCTGAAAATTTGAAATGTCTCGGATGAAAATTATTTCACGAATATTTCCCTCTGGGTCATTCTAATGGCATTTTTGAAAACTTTAAAATGAGTTTTCTCAGAAGTGGTTCAACCGATTGCGCCTCAAAACTATACAGTATCGAATTAGATAATGACACTTGTGTATGTCAAGTTTCAACTGATTTTAAATTTTCGTTTGACCTGTGGAGCGCGAAAAAAAAAAAAAACAGTCACTTTTTTTCGGGTATGGCGAAATTGAGTCTTCGCTTCGCTCATCCAATGAAGACCTGCATGTGTAATCATAGGTCCAGTTTATGACTCCTATTTCCATTCATATATTGAATTAAAGCACAAGGCAATGTTTTCAAATTGCGTCTACGGCTACGTTACAAACGAAAAAATAATTATGACCCCAACACTAAATGCGCTTTTGATGAAAATTCAATGCGATTTTGTAAAAATGATGAAGACATATTTTCATGGATAATTACATAATTAAAATTCAATTTCATGATAATGTTTGTTGCTGACTAATTTCTCGTAGTTATGAAAAGTAGATTATATAATAAATGAGAAAATACACATGTATTTGAATTGATTGCATCTTGTTCCACTCGAATCCATGAGAAGTCCTGGGTATTGTATGAAAACGAAAAGCAGAAACAAGAAAAAAAGTGAGAAAATAAATAAATGGTTGGTTTATCATTTAATACACCAACGTTTCGAAATATTAGAATATGTCATCATAAAAATATTCAATATAAACAGTCTCCATAGCAACAAATCTTGAGAAAAATAATGAAGCTGATATAAAAATGTCGCTACGCATGTTACTACATCTAACTTCATTATTAATTCTGTTTTAGAGTGCATGCAAGTCGATTTAGCGGATATCTTTTTTTTGTGAAAACTTTCGTGTACGGTTTGAACAAACAAATATTTCTAATACTTTCAAATAGTGTAGGATATAACTATCCAACTCATATCGCATTATACCATTCTGATGGTATTGAAGTATCTATGTTTTCAGCTTACGAGAATGTTGACATCTCAGACCGTTCAAAAATGATGAAATCGACTACCATGTACTCTTAAAAGAAGAACGTTGGTATTAGGTTCTGAACACCAAACACGAATTTAAGAGTATATTGATAGAAACGTTTATTCACAATTGAGAATATTTATCCTTTCAATTAACAATAATAATAACTTATGTATGATATTTTGTCTACATATATTGTTTATATGAGTTGATAGGCACATTTAGTACCCTGTCATCCCAAGCCTTGAGTGATTAATAATAACTTTACAGCAAGTTTTTGAAGTTATCAGATGAATTTAAGAAACGGTATAAGTATAAGTGGAATACTTCGATAATGAATTCTGTTATAACGTCACTAAATTATTGAACTCGAGAATTCAAAACAACCCCACATTTTCCTAGACTAATTTGTATTGACTTTCTTGTTTTATAGTCGTGAACAAAAATGAAAATACGTTGCTATTTTCTCAGCCAATTCTATATTTTTCTTCTCTACTGGATGTGAATTACATATCTCTGTCTGATAATAGTTGGCACTAAGTTTTTTCGATTCAAATAATGGCTTGCACGTATTTCTTGGAAATTCTTGGTTTACTCTTGTTGCAGAGACAGTTGTCGAGTTTCTGATATAGCTTATAATATAGATATTAGATATATTTGGAAACTCGCTTAGTTGTGTACACTTGATAGCTTCTGATCTTCTGATTTACTGTTCGAATAGTTATTTGCGTTGTCAAGCATTGTTGTTATTTCAGTTAAGCTAACTTTCAGGGAACTTCATTTCTCAACTTCAATACGCATACCCTTCTTATACAGTAGAGTTAATTGAATTTATATTCCAATTTCAAATAAGTAGATCCAATTGTGTCCATTTGATATAATAATGGAAGAGTGTTTTTGAACAGATCATTCTATATTATCATTGTTGTACTGAATATTTACTTCTTATTTTAGAAAGCTATATTCATTTTGAGATCAATCATTCTTATTATTACTAGTTAATGAAAGCTATTCACTTTTCTCATATTCATGCGTGCTGGTAAATTGAATTAAGGACCTTTCTGGATCATTTCCTCTTACGTTTTTTCGTTAGATGATTTTCGAAGCTATATTACTAGCAATTCGAAGCTGACCTCAAACTTCTCCCCCGTCATCCTAAGTCCCTCTACTTATCCCAGTAGGTTTCATCCCCCTTACTCCTCCACTAAGTTCACGACTCCTCCTGAATAATTTGTACCTCATTACCGTGGTATAGCATGCATGTTTAATGGCAAGGCATTGACTAAGTCTGGCTCACTTGCTTCTGCCCCCTTTCCCGCCCCTTAATTCAGTTGAGATATATAGCTTCTTGAAACTACGTTCCGGCTTACGTACTTGCATCTATATTGTACAACAACAGTGCAATGTTATCACCTCTTCTCTATCATTATCGACATTATGGAGTTGAACAACAAATATAAACAACATTCATAACAGGAAGTCAAATGCAAACGTAGAAACTCGGCTTGATTGTTAAGGCGCTTATATGCACTGGCCGGGAACAAGTCAATTAGTATTAGTTTATAATGATGCATATATTTCCAGTCGAGCTATGTTATGTTGGTTTATATATGCCATCTCTGGATATATGATAGCAATTGGGAATTGCTAATTTATTCTATTTTATTCTATGTGTGAGCAATTATTGTTCAATGAATAAGATTTGGGAAATTGAAAGGATTTGAGACATATCCATTAGAATAATGGTAATGTATTATTGAAGGATCTATAATTTTGTGTTTTTTTTAATTTTCGTTAGAACATTGAATATTGCAATACATGAATATCGTTCAAAATTTAATTCCATCCGTCAATTATATACGAACAACAAATAATAATGTTCACAATTGTTTAAAGGAGCAACAATATTGAAGATGCACGGACATTATTGAGTCTGCATCCGTAAATATGGCTTCTTGACAATTTGAAATGTCGATTAAATATCATTGGGTTCTTACTACATTCCAAATTACTTTCAACAAATTGATATTTTGATGTGGATCATATGATACATACAAATTGAACTATGCAAATTTGCTTTTACTTCAATTTACTATAATATGTTCTCATTGAAAACACTTTCTCATCTATACTATACCCTCAATTTGAATCCGGGCTCTTGTAAATGAGGGATTATTAGTGAAAATACCTGGGTGATAATTATGATGTGCATCTTATCTACCAATTATAAAACACTAGTATAGAATATAAAGGACATCTGACCACACTTTCGAATGTGTTTGAACGTTTAGTTAAATTACATTAGATTACATTGAATTACAGCTCTCATTATATTGCTGTAGGTTGTCAATATATAAATATATGAATATATATAGATATATATGGATATATATATATATATATATATATATATATATATATATATATATATATATATATATGTATATATATATATATATAGTGGTGGATGGTATGCGATGTATGGATGGCTTTGCGGAAATTTGCCTTTCCGGGATGAGTATGGGTGGTTCTGAAAAGAACCCTGTGACTCCAGGCTTATTTTCTGGACAACCCACACTCATCCCATTCATTGCTAAATTGTCAATATTCAAAGTGAGATATTACATTCCACTTCACATTTTACGGTATAATGAAAAGAATTGTGATCGAAAATGGCACAGAAAATCAAAAATGAGATTATTGGAACCGTGAGCAATCAAGTCGTGATGGAAAACTTATCATGGGCTTAGATTAACAGATTATGAGTGAAAATTCAACTATTCCTCATCTCTTCTTTTCTCTTTCACGTGTTATATGAATAGTTGAACAGTAGCGCCGTTGTCAATGAAATGGATTTCCATCTCTCATCAAAAACCCAACAGCTCAAATTTTGCAGAGTCAATATAGCATACCTATCGTAGTTACTTTCCGTCTGAACAGATTGTAGCAAATATGCTTCACACAGTAAAGTAGTGTCGATCCATAACAAACGTTCACATTGGGTTAAGTGTTTGATGTGTTTTGCGATCCGAGGTGAGTTTACACCATAGTTGGCAAAAGAGAAGTGATTTGACCTAAACACACATGATATTCCCACATTTGTTTTCACAAAACGCTACTAATTAAAGTTACGTAATATCATTCTCCGCACCTTCTGACTTTTCTAATTCGTATCTTACTCTGCTAATGCTTTTTAGGCAATTTGTAATTATGATCAAAATCCCACTGGACAGGACCTTATTCCCTCCTGATGAATAGGTTCTATTTTATTTTTTCATCCTTGTGCTACACCTTTAGAAAAGCTATCCAAGTTAGGAAGACACCAAAGACAATGAACTAATACTCGATCAATTAACTAAATCTCAAAGTGAGTTGTTACTTTCCAAAGTTAACTCGGTGATATTCTTGTGTTCGAATCCTTGTGTAAGAGAGCTTTGTTTCTGTCAACTTGACATTCACCCGAGTCTCTACGGCTTGGTTTACTTGCTTCTCTATTTGTTAGCCTCTCTCTTTCTGCTTTCTCTTACACGAGAGAGAGAGAGAGAGAGAGAGAGAGAGAAAGAGAGAAATGTAAACTCTGTTCGTTATAGATTCGCTTATTTACTACTTGAGCTTTGCAGAAGATTTGTTGATGAAGTCTTTATCGAATTGCACTCGGAGCGGTCTCGGCGGCTCGCCCGATCAGCTTTAAGACGTCACGTGTACAGCACTGACTACCACGATACGCGACGACGTTGAATCCTTACAGCTGTATTGCTTTTGTGAACATTCTGATCGATACTAATCATGAATAAATCATACGATGATTGCTATTGAAAAATACCGTAAATAAATATTGCATAACTTCAAATCTCAAAAGTCTCAAATATCTATTTCTACTTTGTTCCGTTACTCTTTCGACAAACTTTTGAATAACCATTCGCCACATTTTGGTTCTTCTACAAGTGCGTAGTGAATGTGGCCAGCATCTTTTAACAACTCACAGAATTGCATCCAATATGTAAGAGTTGCTTTTCAATTTTCCTTGAGCTGAAATGGTTTGCTGCGTGAAAGTTCGGTTTTTGATTGACAGTTTGGCTCTTACACTCTTGACGCGCACATGTCAAAGAAAGACTGATTATGGTCAAGTGATCTATATGTCTATATGTCTACACGTCCATATGTCCAAACATACACACACACACACATATATATATATATATATATATATATATATATATATATATATATATATATATATATATGTATATATATATATATATATATATATATATATATATATATATATATATATATATATATATATATATGTATATATATATATATACTTTTTTTGATCGAAAACGATCCAAACTGAAATGTATAAAGGATAATTACACACACACGCATATACACACACACACCCTCACATATAATGTATGTTTATATATATATATATATATATATATATATATATATATATATATATATATATATATATATATATATATATATATAATCTATACATTCCATTCCACTATTTTCTGCGATGTGTATCTTCCATTACCTATATAACTGAAAGCCTTATCTACCAATCAACCCAATATGGTACGTGTGAGGAGCGTTGCCAATATCTATGGAGCGTATCATAAACGGATGAGTGTAAAGAGGAGATCTATACATAGGTAAAGGAAAGGTGAATCATATCAAAAATGTTAGTGCGTGAGTATTCAGGCGTATCATAATAGATGTTTATTAATATCGGATTGAATACTTTGAACTTTTTTTGAATAATAGTTCAAAAAACTGATCTTATTGCACGGTTTAGGTCACTGTTCATCGTTCTTTGTCATATAAAAAAGAACTTTCCCAGGATAATAATTCTGTCTTTTACGTATTCTGGAAGAGTTGTTGAGTGTCGACCGTAATAATAGCTCAGTGTCGGACTGTCGGTATATCCAACAAAACGGTTGAAAGAGTTTGTTTGGAGTTTGAACGTTTGCCTTTAGCTCGTGAATTAAAATGATGGCATCGTGACGTCACAGCCAGATTCATCAAGCGGCTGGTTTTTATAGCCAGGATAGTCAACTAACTGCCTCTCCTCGACTCCATCCCGTCTCACATAAGATCAAGTCTCGATCACCCGTCCCTTTCCTTACACTAACATTACCACTCGGTAGTTTCATGCCGTCATATCGTATTCTCCCTTGTATATAAAACCCGACCCCCGCTCCTCCTCCTGGTCCCCCTCCCACCAGAAAATCCGCAGGACGTGAAGAGAAATTGCCCCCCAGTTTTGGCAGTTCCCCTCGTTAGTACAGCCAACTCTCTTCGTTCATTCAACGGATAAATTCAAAATTAGAACCCGTTGAGAGGAACAGGGAAAGAGAAAAAATCTTGAGTCTTGAGTCGAAATGAGAAACCCTGTATCGTATATAATGTAGCGAGAAAAAAGAGTGGGATGAGGGTAAATTGGCTGTGAGTTGGGAGATGAAATTGATGAGTTAAAGGGCCGGGTCATCTCGCTTACATTCTACCAGCAGATTTTTAACAAAACTAACAAATATAAATGACATTATGCTACTCCGTAGAGTATGGCTATATGATATGGTTCTCAAACCATTAGTATAACTTTCGGATGTCTACGCATAGATATTTATATAATCACGCGACTGTGAATTGTGAATTTTATTACGGAAATAACTATGATATATTATATAGTCATTATCATCATTTAGTCTGTTACGAAAATAATCTGTCACATTCTTCAGTGTCTAGTGTATTAAAGAATGGTGAATAATAACTATGTTGTAGTCTTCCATTGTGTGTGCCATATCACATAACCAAGTATGAGTGGAGGTTCCTGGTTTATCTATATGCTCACATTAACTCTCATATTCAGTATGGTATCATTCTGTGGGAACACTCTCATCTAGTCAACCGATTATTTGTACTTCAAAAAAGAGCACAACACCTCACAAACGCTAGTTTTGATCCCTGTGCAGATATATTTTACAGAGATTCATGTGAACCACTTTTTAAGAAGTACTGTATTTTAACTTTGCCATCTATTTATATTTTGTATACAATATTGTATGTAATGGACAAAAAATACCTTATTCATGATTAATGAGGAACGCAATTATAACACTGGACAAAATGACATTAAAGTGATAAAACTTAATCAGCTCTCTATTTTGAAAAAAGGACACATTAATTCAGGAATTCAATTCTACATTTATTTGCCATTGACGATAGCATAAAAGAAAGGAGATTCTTTCAAAATGGGTTCAAAGAAATTACTTTTAGATGGATATTATTACAGTTTGAAAGAGTATTCAGACGACACGTAAGCTCTGTTTCAAATTAGGAATTCATATTTCTTTCGAACTTAAATGTGTGTATATATGTATGTGATGTATTTGATGTCATGTATGTGTAAATGTGTTGTATGAACTGACGTGTCAAATATCATGTAATGATCAACAATTACAATAATTTATTTATTTTTCATTTTTTTTATCAACATCGAGACTTGATACAAAATCATTGTTCCCCAATTAAGACTATATGGATGAGAGATGGCATCATTTGGACGAGGCACCACAAGGGCGATCTTACCACCCCATTTTGATTAAATAATAAAAAAAATATATATATATATACAAGGAAAACACAGCATGAGCGTCGTGATATGAGTGATAGTAATGTATATAAATTAATAGTTTTATAATATATCCCTCCAACTCGTTATCTATCAAGGTATGGATGAAATCTCTGTGTCGATAGCCTTGACTTCAACTGATTGATACTGACTAAATTTTGGCATATCGTTTGGCTTTTAATGATTCACTTGAATCAACTGGAATCAACTTGTCACTTTTGTTGTGGTATTGTATCGACAAAATAATTCAACCCTTCAAGGTCTATAAGCACGGAGGCATACTTGAGAATCAGCATTTTCTATCTTGAAAAACACTCCACGTGCCTTGACTCAAGATGAGTTTAAATCCTCTGAAACGCACCTGAATTGTTTTTTATATGATATAAACTATAGTTTATTCTCAGAAATTATGAGGGCAACACAAGTATGCTTAATACTCACATATAATACTATTGTTCATTTATATATATATATATATATATATATATATATATATATATATATATATATATATATATATATATATGAACATACATATATATATATATATATATATATATATATATATATATATATATATAAATATATATATGTATATATATATATATATATGTATGTTCATATATATATATATATATATATATATATATATATATATATATATATATATAAATGGTAAAATTACTTAATATCCGTAGTCTCAATATCAGGTCATTTGTCCTCCAGGAACCGGCCATTTTTCTCAGTCAAGACGTACACATCATGTGCGTGCAGGACAGCACATAATCATAGCAAAAATCAAACCGTCAGAGCTTCACCTTATGATTTGAGAAGTACAAATCAAATGCAATAATAGAACATTCAAAATCAGGAGATATCAACCAATCAAGAAACCATGGACGGACCCGTAGAGACGTAGAAGCAGTGGCTTGCAAGTCAATTTTGTTCTTTTGATAGTTTTTGTTGTTTAACTATAACAACGATGTTGTTGTAGTAGAAATCATGTAAACATTCAGTTTATATTCTTTGAGGAAGGTTTAAACATTAGAATCGAAACGTCAGATAATCCAAGGTTTTTCATTTAACCTATATTATAATTCAATTCGTACACGACGAAAATAACCCTGAAATAATGCCATTTATAAATAATTCGGGTCGTGAAAGTACAAGTTTCAAATACCTCATATATATATATATATATATATATATATATATATATATATATATATATATATATATATATATATATATATATATATATATATACATACAAGATTGATTAACACGCTCTCCACAAAGTCAAGAGGGCTTATCTGTGGGATGAAAAATAAAATAATAACTTGGACGAAAATGAACCAAGAAACGATGAAACAAGTTCACTTAATGTCTACGTTTTTTCACTGTCTTATAAATTGAGGTTAGGTCTACTTGAAATACAACAAAATGGGCCTATGAAATTGTTATCAATAATCTTATAATTGATATTGTATATTGAAGGTATTCAAATTCCAAGTATTCCTATGCAATCTCAGAATATGTGGAATAAAATAAGCCCCAGCCATTATTGTCATGAAAAAAAATATATGAATTCTCCAATTAAAAGTATTCATACATTTTTAATCGATATTTGATGAAGAACAAAATATGTTCAGTTTTTTCCCGAACTGCTGGTCCAATTGATGTAAAAATCTTTGCATGATATGCATGAGCAAACATTCAAATACTGTCTTTTATCAGGACTTTCTCTCGGTTTCTACCTTGTTTCCATTAAAAGGGTTCGAATCGCCTCTGTCCTGAAGCCACACAATGTTTTCAAGTTGTACAAGCTATAGTATGCGTAGACCCACTACAAAATGGCACATTGATCATGGAATATAATCTCACCTTGGGCAGCAAGTACAAAAAAATCAAAACGACAGCCAAAGTACAATATTACTTGTACTATTATTTGCTAACCTTCACTCAATCGTACCCAGGAATGGAGAAAGAAGTTTCATTACTGATTCATGTAGTATGATTGAAAAACATATGCATTGAAAGATACGCATTTAGTTTAATGTACTCGAAATTTATTTTATTTGGAATAAAACTTATTAGAATTGCACTTGACTTGACGAACTTCTCCATCATCATTATTCTTACAGGCATCTACAAATATTCAATTAACAATTTTATCAACTTGACCTGACCGATTGTTGCCCAAAACTTCACATATCACGAGTAGAAGATGAGTAATGACTAGAAAAGTTTTGTATGGATCGCTTTTGTGTTGCGACTGGTGGAGGGAGAACAAACATAATTAGATGAACAAAAACAATCAAATAAACAAACGAATGAATTATGAACATAAAATGACCATCGTACCGATTGTAATGAGTCTTTGATTACTCAGAGTGAGAAGGTGGATTTATATTGATCATTGAATACATATCTTTGATGAATTCAATTTATTTTCGCTTACTCAATATTTAGTGAAAGTGATTGGTTTTAATTAATGTTTGTGATGATTGTTATTTTTTTTTCTAAGCATAAAAATGTTTTCTTTTTGTATTATTGTATTTGATTTGTAATAACCTGGAAATTTTCATAAATACTCATCCAACTATGTTTTGATTCGTAATTATGAATGCATCAGTAATTTGTAGCCACAAAGTTTCATTCTTCAGTCATTCTAATCAATCTGTATTTGTTTTCTTGTGAAGGATTTTGTATTATATATATAACTTCGCTGTATCAAGAATGATAATTTTCAATACTTTTCAGTTCTTTTATAATTCTAAAACATCCATTCCTATCCATTCAATTTTATAATTATTCAAACTGCATGCTTTATGCGAGACAAATTACTAATATTTGTCTCTTTTCTCTTCCACAGAGACTGTAGAGTAGTCCGAGATCCGCAAACACTTAAATCGAAAGGTTATGGCTTCGTTTCATTTGTCAAAAAAGCGGTGAGTACCATGTATAGAATGTTATGAATACGTTTGCTATTAAATGTCTGTGCGTTGTTAAAAGAATGTTTTATTGGTGTAAATAATAATATTATCTCCAATCTTTCATGATGTTCTGATTGATTCTAACTCAAGTGGTGTGGTTTAATTTTCATCCATTGATGAACAATAAATTATAGAGAATAACAGTTTGAAAAAAAAAAAATATTTCATCAACATCGAAAACTTGCCACGAAGCCATTGTTTCCCTGGTAAGAGAAAAGATGAGAGTTAAGGGTCGTTTAAACGGGGCACCACAAGAGCGACCTTACCTCTCAAAGAAATAGTTACTTTTTATATGAATCATTCAACATATTGTGAAAATTATAGTGATGAGTTGATGAATGTGAATGATTCGAAATTCGTGATCAGAAAGAAGTTCTTAATCCAAAGTGATCAGATTATAATGCAAAGAACACACAAGTTTCATTTACGCCTGGTTTTATCAATGATACATTTGTTAATTGAGTGACAATAATTGGTTTAAATTATGATTATTCTTGGTTATCAGTGGCAATTTTTCACATGGATTGGATTAATTCTGCCCAATTAGCACATTTTCATTTACCTTGAAATGCGGTATTATTATTGAACTTTGATACAGACGAAGTTGTGGAATAACAAAAAATGAGCAAAACTGAAGGACAAAA